>CM070028.1:6129232-6655638 GCA_036247105.1 Cirrhinus mrigala
CCACTTGCCTCATTTCTGGTTCCAACAACATTTCTGATGAGTAAGAAATATGACAAGGGTCCAAGATTCTGAACTTACCATTTTAAAATATATTTATACCCATTGATAACATTTCCATTAATAGGGTACATAACTAAAGAACGAAACAAAAGTGAGGCAAGGCGTATTCTCTCTTGGTGTATTGGAGGACACTGGAAGTAGTCAATGCAGCCACCAGCCTTAATAAATTCAGTGGCAAACTGGAGGGAAGATAAAAGTATTATTATTTTTTTTTACATGAGAGCAAGACAGAGAAAAAAGGAGACTAGTCACAATATACACGATCTGACAAGTACTGGCACATTAATGTAAATGTTTAATGTCTATAAGGGAAGCTAATGTTGTCAGGCGTTGTGTGCGGGAAGGAGGAGCAGGGATGAGGAAATCATACAAAAGTGCTTTTAATTAAATAATCCCAAGGGGAACAGAAACAAACAGAAACAGCAGGGAAAACACACGCCAACTTAACGTTAGGAACGGACAATAAACAAGGAACTGAATCAAACTTATATACCACAGGTAATTAGACAAAGACAGGTGTAAGTGATCAATTAATGATGTCATAACACGAAACGGAACAGGAAAGACCAAATAAGGACACATGAGGGAAAAACCAACGAAACAGTCCACAGGGGTGACAAATGTATAGTTAGAAGGTAATGTGAGAATAGTTTACAATTGGTTAAAAGCACGTGTCTGCACACTAGGGGCAGGAATAACTGGAGAGCCCACAAGTGTCATGATATTATCTTTCAAGTTGACTTTTTTCTATTTTTAAATAACATAATAAAATATTATAGGAGCTCTTATTAAAAGCATAGAGCATTGTAAGAAATATCATGACACTGGCCATCACATATACATCCAGTATTGTTTGGCATTTGCTATCATAATATCCTGCAAGGATATACTGTAACTTCATACACTCTCATACTGAAATAATTTTCAGTTGCTGCAGTGCTAAAAACTTGCAGTGATCTGTGCTTGGTAATGAAGAAAAAAAAAATCACTTACAGCAAGTGTGTGGACTCCACATGACACAGAGTCTGTTTCAAACTGTGTTTTGTGGTTTTAAGGTCCCACTCTCCTTTAATTCCCCTTGCAGTTGCACTGTAATCAACAACATTAGTCACCACTAACCTCCAACAGTTCATTTAAAAATGACAATTCTGTCATTATCTACTTGAACTCATGTCAGTCAAAACTCTATTTCAGTTTTTGCATCCTTGTAACAAAGCTGCATCTTAATCTTCAGTGAGGAGTGCTTGTGTTACTGATGTAAACATGACTGTACAACTGTGGAAGTGGATACTGCAGCTGGTTAGAAATCAGTCATTTGGAGAAAAAAATAACTTAATTAATGAGACAACAATGTTAATAGCAGGTATTGCCTTTTTACATACTTCTGGCAAAACATGCAGCCCTGACATGCTCCAATTTCCAGACCAGCAGCAAGTTTACACCAGATTGTTTGATCACAAAACAGGGCTACAGCTGAATTTTACTACAGTCTTCACTGTCACATGATCATTCTAATATACTGATTCATTATCAATGGTGGAAACAGTTGTGCTGCTTAATTTTTTTTTTTTTTTTTTTGGAATCTGTAATACTTTTTTCAAGATTCTTTGATGAAAAAAAGATATATAATAAACATATATCTATAAACTATAAATCTATAATTTTTCATAGTGAACAGTAAGTCAGTGTTTTTTATTTGTTTTCAAAGTAGCATATAAGTTACACCAAACAAGAAAAAGTATCAGACAATTACTACCCCCCACAACCTCCCCCCAACCCTCTCCCCTCCCATCGCACTTCAGGAATTTGAAAATAAATAAAATACAGATAAATGAATAAAATAACTACAAAATTAATAGAGATGGTTTAAATGTCCAAAATCTCCCTAACTGAACAGATACAGTTCTTCCACACAGACAAAATGATGGGTTTAGCATGATTGGTCCGTGTTGAAGACAGTTCCAAATATAATATCTCAAGTAAGGAATGTAACCAATGCTTAATAGAAAGGTCTATAAATCTATAATAATTGTGTTCTGTCAGAAAGCAATTGTTAAAGAACTGCACCAGCTTTTTTGACATGTGGTTTCAAATGTATTGATGGCTTGATACAAAAATCAAAGTGTCCTTTTTCATGATCTTTTACCTATATAGAAAATATTGGTAGATATTTGTATAGAGGCAGGAATAAACTGGAACTAAGATGTGAAAATGTTTTGTTCTTGAAATTGTTGTCCTTAAAATGGTGACTCACAAAAAAGCTCCAGTGATTGCCGCCTTCTAAGCACCAAACACCTCTGATGCCCCTTCCAAGATGTTATTCTGTAATTCAGAAAAGATATTCAAATAAATAAAATACAACCCAGCGCATATGACAATCATCTGCAGAGTCAGAATGCTTTTTAATTAAGCTCAGTGAAACCTAGCAGCTATTCATTTACAAAATATCAAGCAAAGAAAGATGAAGGTCAGTGACAAAACCATTGTGTCATACCTTGAGAAATTAGTGGCTCTTTCAGATCCATCTAGTATTTTTGTGAGTGTCTGACAGTTGATATGTACAACACCGGGGCAATTCTAAATGTAGGTTGAAGAACAATATATGAAGAGTTCAGATGCAAAAACCAGCTAAAAGCCATCTCGGTCAAAAATGAGAATAATGATACTGAGTGAATGATCCTGACACATAGTACACATCCATCAAATACTTTTACTTCAAATTGCTAAATTCAAGCCTCAGCCCAATCAGAAGTACCGGTATTTACATAGAAACCTATACAAAGTAGCCAGAAAGAAATGCTTATTATAAAGAAATACATCAGACGGATTTAGAGGCTTTTGCATCTGAACTCTTCATATTATTTCTCATTTTAATAGAGGTAAAGAAAAAACATGTTTCAAATCAAGCTAATTCTGCAGTATAACAATTACATTTATTTGCATATCATTAATATTTATGTATACATATATTATTTGTTATTTTTAATGTATCCTATTCAAATTATTGTCAATAAAATTATGCTTACCTTGCTAAGCACATTACATATGGAATCCATTACCTAAAAATTTCAAGAAAAAAATGTGAGGTAAAAGAATGTGACAGCTCAATATTGTGAGTAACAATAGTGAATCATTTATCACTATTCATGTGCTAGACTTGATCTTTTTAGTTCTGTAAATAAAAATGTAAACAAATAAATAAATAAATACATAACTATGATCATGCTTGGTTCACAAGAGAGGAAGTGACTTAACCCTTAAACAGACTGGACTGGAGTAAAAAAATGGGCAGATGTTAAAGCTATACGTTACTGCTAGATCAAATACACAAAGCATGTTATTCATTTTTATGTATTCTGGGGTTGCTTCAAGTTAATTTCCCAGTTTATTTAAATGTATTTCAGCGTCTTTTGGTTTCTGGCAACCAAAGAAAATAGACAAAATATCTTTGTCAATCACATGCAAAACGTATTAATTTGAAGGTTAAACACTAGACAGAGGTCATTAGTGGCCTTAGTGGTAGGAAAAGTGGACAGGAAATAAGTGTTGAAAATTTACACAGCCATTTACTATAAGGATATTGATTTACCTTGTCAGAAACCTTGCTGTCCTCCATTAATGTGTTCAAACTTTGCACTTGGATGTTATATGGCCCGAGACTTCCTACTGTAAATGTTGGCTTCTTATTTTGAAAACACATTAATGCCTTAACATCTACAAACATGAAGAATAATTCATAGATGACACATTTTGCAAGCACAATGGGTTCACTGTTAAACAATAGAAAATAAAAATGCCCATTTAATAACACTACAAAACATGTTTATAACAACATGAAGTGCACTGTATCAGGTGTAAACCATGTTAAAAAATAAACATTGTTAAATTACATTAAATAAGGTGAAATCTTACCTTCCATTATATGCTCTTAATGCCACTGCTGTCCTTTAAATGCATAAGCTACAATTAAGACAGTTCTTCTTTTTATTGAATGAAAGTCTTAATGAAACTTTAATAACATCATAAAAAGACAGCTGAAAAGAAAAACAATTTGAATTAAAAACATTTTGGGTGCAATATTTTTGCTCGTTGCAAAACTATTTTGATGATTTTAACATTTAAAACAGATCATTCATATGATGGTCTGAAAACATGTAACAGAATAAATCAGTGGCGACTTGAGGTCACCATATTTATATGATGGTCCGAAGACAACATCATCTAACAGAATAAATCAAAGACGACTTGAGGTCAGCATACTCACATGATGGTCTGAAGACAACGTCACGTAACAGAATAAATCAGCTAATTCAAACGCTTTCCATTCGGTTTTCATTCAGCATCTGGCTGTTGGACCGAGCTGAACTGATAAACGGTCCCTGCGTCGCGTTTCAAACCAGCGCCGTTTTGTATCACATCTGATTACGCTACTATTGTCAAAACACACAAGATTTACATATAAAAACACTTTATAGAAGCATATGTCTAATCTAAAGTGAAAGTAAACTATTGAATTGCGAGAGAAAAAAAAACGGATGCCTGTCTGTATATTCGATGTGCAGCTCTTAAAGGGGCAGTACTGAACATGCTGCCGCTTGTCATCAAAGGGATAGTTCACCCAAAAAAATAAAATTCTGTTATTATTTACTCACTTACATGTTGTCCCAAACCTGTATTACTTACTTTCTTGTGCTAAACACAAAACACAATATTTTTAAGAATGTGGATAACCAAACAGTATAAATACGTTTACGCTAGTAGTAGTGTGTAGTATCTGGGGATTTATGGTATTTGGCTAATAGAATTGGCTACTTTAGTAATATTTGTATATAACTGGGCTCATTAAAATAGCAACATTTTATGTAAAATTCACTTTAAAAATGTACGTTTCTCATTTTAATTCGAGGTGATATGGTCTGAAAGGGCTCTAGTTTAGTAAAACATTGCTGCCATCTACTGGAAGTCGAACACTTTTCAAATTTACTTGGAACATTAAACAGTAACGTTACTGTATGCTAGAGAAGAGTTCAAATGAATACAGTTTTGTGCTGAAATACCAGATGTAATTATTCTAGCTGTTTATGTTAATTTACAGTGTGACTTAGGCAGCACCTATATTTTATAGTTTCACTAGAAACAATTTAAAATAAGGTTAATTTTCAATAACTAACATTAACAAAAATAATAAATACTGTTACAAATGTATTGTTTATTGTTACTTCAAGTTAGTTAATACATTCACTAATGTTAACAAATGATACCTTATTGTAAGTGTTACCATTTCACTATCACCAGCTTTTTTAATAAGAAAATGTATTATTGGTGGAATGGGCTGTGAAGCAAGGGGCACCAGGTAAAATCTTGCCTAGGGCGGCAAATTGGCCAGGGGTCAGCCCTGCCCTGCAACAGAGTCGACACAATGGCCATCGGAGTCAGACTGTATATATGTGTGTATATATATATTAAAGAAGTCTCTTACGCTCACCAAGACTGCATTTATTTGATCCAAAATACAGAAAAAACAGTAATATTACAAATATTACAATGTTATTACAATATAAAATAATGGTTTTTATTTGAATATACTGTAAAATATAATTTATTATATAATTTGTGATGCAAAGCTGAATTTTCATCAGCTGTTACTCCAGTCTTACAGTTTTTCTCAATCGATTGGGCACTTTTCTCCAATGCAGTGTACTTGTTCTCAAAACAATTAGCACAGACATCTAAACACAAAATTATCTTAACCAAATAGTTCAACTTTTTATTTAGTAATGCATTTATCAAAAGTAAATTTGAACGTCAAATCTATAGTTGTGTTCTCTATTGATTGTAAAACACTTTCAGCTGTAGATGCACAAATATGCTAATGAAAATACATGTTTCTTGAAATTCTTCAACAGGGAGTTTTGTTTTATATATATTGTGCAAATCTAAATGAAATAAAAACTGCTATCCAACACCTGCTATCACCCATAAGAAAAACTAAATGCCCCTTTAAACTTAAAATCTGTTTGTGCCACATTTATGCATCAAAAACTGCAAACAAATGTTTCTGATAACTACAGATCAGTCTTTAACAGCATATATGACTTTTTGAAAATATAGTGTTTTAATAGCCTAACACACATGTGTGTTTGCTGTATCTATGAATTATCCTGAATTATTGATACTTGCTTAGTTATTTACATCTGGAAGAGAATTGCATTGCATTTTATCTACACTAAATATCTGCTGTGCTTGAATCATAGGAGAAAAAATGTAAGAAGTTTGAATCCATGCTTGATAAGCTCCTGTCTCAGAGTTCAGATGCAAAAGCCTCTAAATCCATCTGATGTATTTCTTTAAATTAGCATTTCTTTCTGGCTACTTTGTATAGGTTTCTATGCAAGTACCGGTACTTCTGATTGAGCTGATTCTGGAATTTAGCAAGTTTGAAGTAAAAGTATTTGATGGACGTATAAAATGTGTCAGGATCATTCACTCAATATCATTATCTCATTTTTAATCGAGATGGCTTTTAGCTGGTTTTGCATCTGAACTCTTCAATTCATTACTATTAATATTGTCTGATTATGTAATTAACAGATTTTTACCATTCATCTCTGCCATATGTACATCAACTTGACATAAGCCACTACTAAATATATTGTAGAAATATAAATTTTCTGTAGAGCTGTTTTGCAACGATTTGTGTCTTGAAAAAGCACTATACAAATAAACTTGAATTGAATTAAATGGGGGAAAAAAAAAAAAAAAAACTACACTGACAGCCGTGATAAAACTTTGTATATTAGCTACACAATATCATATGTTAACTATGCCTATTAGAAGCTCAGAAAACACTGATTAAAATGTTGTGTTTTTAGCCTGGCTAGGTTATTTATAATCTCCTAAATATATACTTCTGAATATGTAGAGATCATAAATGCTATGTAGTCATATCATTAGTTAACATTTTTGTCTGTAATACTGTTACACTGATTATTTGTTCAGAACGTGTATTTGACCAGCATGTATGTTCCTCTTTTTGTTATTGGTCAGTATTTTGTCTACTCCCGGCCATGTCTGAGTTTAAATTTTCAGTACTCTTTCCACCACTGGCCATGAGAATTCAGATTGGCAAGGGGTGGGGAGCGGAAAGGAGGGGAAGGAGAGAGGCAGATTGAGAGTGTTGTCGCAGTTTTCTCTCTGGAGTGTTTCGGAAAGAAATACGAAATAACCGCTGCTTAAGTGGCTAGATCTTGTATTCGACGACCATAGAAAGTGGTAAAGAACCGTTTCTTTCATTTTGCGTCATTTGTGTACTCTGACGAACAGTATAGAGCGGATTTGCGTTCGTTACGGCTTAGATTCCACTGGCACCGCGGGATTCGTCGTCATTCAGTCGCCGCGGGTCACATGACGGACACATACACAGCTTCGTCCTGGGTGGATAAACTACACGGGCGTTGACACGATCGGACCGCAGGTACTCTTGTTTTTTAGCTCTAAGGAGCGAAGAGGCCATTTGTTGGTTTAAACGGCCACACCGTTCTCAAGCGACTATACAGGCCTGAAACTGGTGGGGGTTATTGAAACTGAAAGTAAGTGTGTGGGCCCACATTACACATTTGTTATTTGATTTGTTAATTTAATTTCTATTGAGTGTTTGCTTTCTGACTGCTGATAATGTGTAATATCCACAAGTGAAGGGTATTACGGTTCCTTACTGACACCAACTAAGTATTATTATTGGTGTACTTATTGTTAATTTGAGTATTTAGTAAAACCTCCGATCTGAACAGATCAAAAAGTGATTTGAGTGGAAGGGAAGAATCAACGTACATTGTTGATACATCGATTTAATACATGGATTTATTGCATTTTGCTCTTTAATTTCATTTTCCTTTGGTAAATAAATCATTCAATAATTGTTGAGAACTTGCCATTGATGATTTACATTACCAGTTTACTCGAACTACCACCACATAATATATTGCTTACGTAAAGTGATCAGAGGGGGAAAGGGAAGGAGGTTAATTGCGTTGAGAGACAAATGATTTGAACCTGAGTGCGGCGCTCATTCAGAGAAGAGGGTAGGGGGCGCTATATGTTTTTACAATGCTTCAAGTAAACAACTTAGACACTATGACGAAAAGAAAAACTGATGTTTAAAAAGGCTTTCTCTCTCTCTCTCTCTCTCTCTCTCTCTCTCTCTCTCTCTCTCTCTCTCTCTCTCTTTTGGAGTGGTCACATGTGGCTGATTTCTTTCAGGAAGGATGAGGTGCTAATAGAGCATGTGCAGTATAAATATCATCACTGTTGCACATTCCTGATTGAAGAAATAAGCCATGTTGTAATTGCCTCTCATTGCAACCATCCCCATTCTTCACTAAATATTCCTGCAGAGTTTTGCTCCAACCGTAATCAAACGTACCTGCCAGTAACTCTCTAGGGCTGTATTTGAAATCGCCACCTATACCCTCATTCTCTGTTCCCTACATTAAGCCACTAATACAGTTCACTTGAAGGAGTGAATGAAAACGAGTGAGTGAATTCAGACACTGAGTGCACCGATAGGACCCTTTTGCATAGTTTGTGCTTGCTGTTTAATAATCATTTGAAACTGGCATGCTGGCAGCTAAAGATGAAAGGATTTCACTTGAACTGGTACTTGTCATGGAAAAGATGTACAAACCTTAATTTAATAATTTACGTTCCCTAACAGAAAGATTAACCAAGACAGTCAAGGATATACCTGCTGTACAGAGATCGACTGAAAAGGTTTAGGGTGTGATTTGGGACAGGGCCATAGACTGGTTTGGAGAGGTGATTGTCTATTCTCTAATATCTCCAGCGCCCCCTGTCTGGTGTGGTGTTGTTCCCTATAGTGATTATTATTAAAATGGTTTCTGTTATACTCTCCTTCATTGTGCACTTTCATTGACTGCCACATTTTGTAACAAAGAGCTTGTAGAAAAACATTTTTTCTCAGTCTACTTATGTATGTACATACACATACATATATACGTACACAATGTAAATAAAGTGGTTCTGGTTCACCAGAATACCAGTGATGATGATGCATGTCTTTGCCTCCGTATAATTTAATATACAGTAGTTCACCGGTTATACGTGGAAATGGCTATGACAACAGATTGTATTTGATTTTAAACCTTAACCATTTGAATTGACTTATATTATGTAGGGGCACTAGACTGGGAACCACACCCCAAGTTGGAGAAAAAAAAAAAATAAATAAAATATTAATAATAATAAATAAATAAAATTGTATTTATTTATTTTTTTAACTGCTTATGAATAAATGACCACGGGAATGACCTTTTGATCATTGCTGATGCCTCTAATAATAATGTTTCTGCTTTTTCATTTACATTTTGGGTTCATTTTAACCCATATAAATCTACCCAGAAGGTTTAGTTAAACAGTTAATTGGGTCAAATTAACCTAGTTGCTGGGTTTGTCTATATTTCACATATAGTGCCTGGTTATATTTAATGGTCAAATGACTGGCAGTTAAAAATCTCTTTATTATAAGCTGAAATAAACTGAAAACACTGTTATTTTACAGATGTTTCCTAAATTATTATGATCAAACACATTCACTGTATAAATAAACAAATAAAACATCAGCAACAGAACATTAAACACTAACAGATCTCTCTAGATCTCAACATCTTCACTCATTACAAACCAGTCTGACTTTTCATACATTCCTTTCACACAAAAGATATTATTATTAATGAGAATTAACAGAGGTTTTGATGTTAAAGTTTTATTGAAAATAATAGCGTTTGAAGTCACCATTGTGGAGACAATCGTTTGCTTTAGTTGGGCTTTTGACCCTTCACGTTTTAACTAGTTTTTCTCTGTCTGCTGTAACTGTGTTTCTAAAGCATGTTTGTTATTCTGGACACTGTTAAAATATTCCACTCATATCCTGTAGGGGGAGCAAGTGATGAGGAAGTTGACAGAGAGACATAAGTTTGATATGTTACAGAGAGCTGCTTTTAAATATTCAGTTAAATAACACTCAGAGTAAACCTGTAAGGAAAATATATTCAGGAGTTATAACTTTAAATAATGAAGAATGAAATATAATATTAAGAGACTCAAACTCCTCCTTGTCAGGTGACGCATGAAAGTGAAACTATTATAAGCAGGATCCGTTTTGTCATATGAGAAATTAAACTACATTAATAGAGTAAAAACACAGTGAGTATCACAATTTCACAATCATCTTTGATAGCCAAAATCAATCCTGACTGGTTTAAAGTGAAGTATAACTATAAGTAGTATCAGATATTTTGAAAGTAGTTTAAATGACATTAGGAAATAAAACACAGATTCTGTAAATCGTCAGATTACACCTTTACTTTCATTTTAACACAGTGCTTGTCTGAATTTGTTATGCTGTTTGTGAATAATTTGATTCTGTCTAAATAATGTCACGATGAAATAGTTTTTCATGTGTGCAGGTCATTACTGTGGACTGACTGATGAGACAGAGGTGGATTTGAGAAAATTAAATGCTGAGATGATTCATAACTCACTCTGTGGATCAACATCTGTATCTGTTTTTAGATGAAACCATGACCTCCAGAATGAATCTCTCTGAAAAACATAAAACAAAGATAAAGACAGTCAAGAGGTGAGAGAACTTTAAATGTGTTACATTTTTAATGCTCAGAAACAATAAATGCATACTACAATAATATTTTCATTTATAGTTTGATTCAAGGGGGTGAATCAGATTCACCTGAACACATCAATGTGTCTGTGAGGAAAAACCAACTGACGGATCTTTCAGATCTCTGTAGAGATGAAGACTCTTCTGTTGAGTCCATATGAGATATTATGAGTGTCATATATACTGTAGGTGTAGTGTATTATAGACATTGTCATCAGGTGTCCCTGTTGCTGCTGGACGTTTCTGTTTCTGTCTTCATCTATATGTGTATTGGTCTTTTTTATTCTGTAATGCTTGAATAAAAAGGGCACATGTGGCAGATTCCTTTTATTTATAGACAAAGAAAACTTTCATCTTTTAACTCTCAAGTCACAAAAGACTCCTCAAGTGAAAGATGAACATTTAAGGGAGTTTGAAACAGTAAAGCTATTTCTGTGTGAACAGTGTGAGATTTTCTGAAACAGTTTGTATTGCTGTTATATTTTAGTCTGCGGCAGAATGAATCTCCTGAACCCAGCTGTGTGTCCATGAAGAGTGACGCGTCAATGGATCAGCCACCTAAATTCAGCTCAGGAGAATCATCTGCTGATCTGAGGTGATGTTTAGTTTACAGTATGAGAAATATATACAGTATATGATATTAATTTATTTACTTATGTGTATTAAATACATTAACATATATTAAAAAATATATATTCAATATTTGTTTAACTACAGTCAAAAACTGGAAGGACCAGAATCACATACAGCAAAGAAGAACTTAGACTCCATTTTCAAGGTTGGTTGTGTGTGTGTGTGTGTGTGTGTGTGTGTGTGTGTGTGTGTCCCAACACAATAACCCTCTGGGTAAAAGTATTTAGAAATGGAGAAATCTGTGAAATACTCTCTATAATAGTCATATTTACTTTCCTACCCACGTAAGATCATTTGTAGGCCACTATAAAGCAGATCAATGACCACTAAAGTAGAGAAGATGAATCCATATGTAACCTGACTGCTGCACAAAGATGAACATCAATCTAGCAAACAGACAATCCAGTCAAACTCCCTCTTTTAACCTCAGTATCTGTAGACGCTGATGTTTGAGCATACAGTCGAAGTTATTAGCAGGTGTGATATAATTCAGTAATGTTTATTAGTGTTTATGCTTTAACTCTTGTGTATTGATCCTTTGGTTCACCCTCTCTGTGATGTAATGGAGGTTTATTGTTTGAATATGCACTATGATTTCAGGAGCTTGAGCACAAAATAATTTCTATGATGAAGAGTGAGTTAAAAAGTTTTAAGAGACTACTGAGTCCAGATTACCCAGAATGCTCTGAAAGAGACCATTATGATGATGAGGGTCATAACGGAGTCAGAGAGGGGCTTCTGAAGATCACACTGATCATCCTGAGGAAGATGAACCAGACAGACCTCGCTAACACACTACAGACCAGTAAGAGCTCTGGATCAGCAGATTATAGCCTGTATTTTTATTATGAACCTTCTGTCTTCAGTTAGTAATGTTGCTGAATTTCATGACACATCTAACATATCAAACCTATAAATAAATTTCTAAAATATTGCTCTGCCACTAATAACAATTATTTCCTTGCTCAGAACTGATGTCTGTGTATCAACAAAAGCTCAAATCCAGACTACAGGACAAATATCAGAGAATCAGTGAAGGAATGTCCAATCATGGAGACTCAACACGTCTGAATGAGATCTACACAGAGCTCTACATCACAGAGGGAGGGAGTGGAGAGATCAATAATGAACATGAGGTGAGACAGATTGAGACAGTGTCCAGGAGACCAGAGACACAGGAAACACCAATCAACTGCAATGACATATTTAAACCCTCACCTGGACAAGACAAACCCATCAGGACTGTGCTGACTAAAGGAGTCGCTGGAATTGGAAAAACAGTCTCTGTGCAGAAGTTCATCCTGGACTGGGCTGAGGGAAAAGTCAATCAGGATGTTCATTTCATATTTCCACTTCCTTTCAGGGAGCTGAATTTGATACAGAAAAATCTTAGTCTTAAGCAACTTCTAAATCACCTTCACACAGAAACCAAAGAATTTAAGTCAGCAGATTATGATGATTACAAAGTCATGTTCATATTTGATGGTCTGGATGAGTGTCGACTACGTCTAGATTTCCAAAACAATCAGAGCTTGTCTGATGTAACAGAATCAGCCTCAGTGGATGTGCTGCTGACCAACCTCATCAAGGGGAATCTACTTCCTTCTGCTCTCCTCTGGATCACCTCTCGACCAGCAGCAGCCAATCAGATCCCTCCTGAGTGTGTCGACCAGGTCACAGAGGTACGAGGATTCAACGACCCTCAGAAGGATGAATATTTCAGGAAGAGAATAAACGATCAGAGTCTGGCTGATAGGATCGTCACACACATCCGATCATCAAGAAGTCTGTTCATCATGTGTCACATACCAGTCTTCTGCTGGATTTCAGCCACTGTTCTAGAGAGGATGATGGGTAAAGCAGAGAGTGCAGAGATTCCCAAGACTCTCACACAAATGTTCACACACTTCCTGATCTTTCAGACCAAACTGAAGACACAGAAGTATGATGGAAAAGATGAAATCAATCTTGATCAGGCTAGAAAGACTATTCTGTCTCTAGGAAAACTGGCTTTTGAACAGCTGGAAAAAGGGAACCTGATCTTCTATGAGGAGGACCTGAAAGAGAGCGGCATTGATGTCAGAGAAGTGTCAGTGTACTCAGGAGTTTGTACGCAGATCTTCAGACAGGAGTTTGGACTGCAGCTGGGGAAGGTGTACAGCTTTGTTCATCTGAGTATTCAGGAGTTTCTTGCTGCTTTATTCAAGCTGCTGTCCTTTTCTAAACAAAACACAGGACTGATGAACGTGTTCAGGTCACGTGGTTCAGATCATATGTTTATGACCAGTTTACTGAAGGAAGAAGTGGACAAGGCCTTACAGAGTGAGAACGGACACTGGGATCTTTTCCTCCGGTTCCTTCTCGGTCTCTCACTAGAGTCTAATCAGACTCTCTTACAAGGCCTCCTGAGAAAGACAGTAAGCAACTCTGATATCAGTCAGGAAACAGCTGAATACATTAAACAGAAGATCAGGGAGAATCCCTTTTCAGAGAAATCCATCAACCTGTTCCACTGTCTGAATGAACTGAATGATCGTTCACTAGAGCAGGAAGTCCAAACATACCTGAGCAAAACAGGTGCCTCTCTCTTTCGTCTCTCTGGAGTCAAACTGTCTGCTGCTCAGTGGTTGGCTCTGGTGTTTGTGCTGTTGAACTCAGAAAAAGAGCTGGATGAGTTTATACTGCGTAAATATGATCCATCAGAAGAATGTCTCGTGAGGCTGCTGCCAGTGATCAAAGCATCTAGAAAGGCTGAGTGAGTATTTTACAGTGTCTTTGTTTTATTGACTTTATTGTATACAGTAGGCCTTTGTTTCTCTACCATGTTTCTGTATATTTTGAGGTCTTTCTTATGTGACACACTGAGCTAACATCATAGAGTGCTCTACTAATGACCTGATGAGTTGAATCAAGTGTGTTTGATAAGAGAGATTCATCCAAAATGTGTAAAGTTGAGGTTCCTTCAGGAACAGGGTTGTGACTCTCTGATACTACAAATATTGGATTGGGATCAATCTAATAATACATATGTATAATTTAATTTCATTAAATTAAAATAGTAGACAGAATGCATCTTAAACTGCAAAAAAGTAAAAGAGTTTTAGTTAATGCCACTCTATTAAAAGATACATGTTGTGATGAAGTGAATACCACGAAGGGGAAAAGGGAACTTGAGTCCATGAAAATACATAAAAAAACTAAACAAAACAACAAAAAAACAAACAAAAGAAAACAATGGCTCACTCGGGCAGCACTTTCATGTAGTGATGTTACGTTCAACACAGAAGCTCAGAGGCTTGCATAAAAAAAACTACACATTTCACGTTGAAGCACTGTATCAGAGCTTGATTTATTTTGAGAAAAGCACGTGATGTATGACGTCCAAAGCTTCATTCACCTGAAAACCAGGTGACTGCTTCAGTATCTGGTTCAAACGAAGCGAACCTCAGTGCCGTTTCCTTTACATTATATTATATTTTAATGTGTTAGTATTGTTTATTTATTTATTTTTAATCGTAATTTAAAAATTGAGCTCAAAAATTTACTTTGCCCATGAAGTAACAGTCTAAGGACTAAATAAATAAACAGATCATAGATTTAATGTATTAATTTATGTTTCATTTATTTTATTTATTTTAGTGCTATCCCAGCAAACACAGAACGTTCCCCTAACGTTCCCCTATGGTTCCCGTTTGGTTATTTTTTTGGGAACCAAATGAGAACGTCCTAGGAACGTTCCCTGCAGGTTATTTTTTGGTTTAAATTTATAACCTAAAAAGAACCTTCCCAGAACATTCCCTGCAGGTTATTTTTAGTTGTCATATCAGTGTAAACTAATAAAAACTTGGCAGATCTTTCTGATCATTCTAATGTTAAAATGCATTCTTTTTCATCATAAACAAACTATTTTTTTGCAGAATTTCATGTCTAAAATAAGCGTTTAATAAAGTGTAGACATCAAAGTGGTCAAATCGAATTATAATTATAATATAATTCCAATTAAGCCAAGGTTAAGCGTAGTCAGAAAATCATATCATTAACACTGGGTTTGTTTGTAAATTTCTTTTCTGCGCGCCTCTGATATGCACGCGCTTCTCCAGCACGCGCTTAATCCTGCCTTCCACAGAAAGCCGCGCACCCGCGTAATTTAAAAATTAACGGTCATTTCGTTTTACTGACTGACTAACATTCGTTGATTGATCGCTTTAATGAATAATTACTTATAATTAATATATATATACGAGAGTAAATATTGTGATTTCAGGGAAATTTGACACGTCCAATTGAAGAGAACATGATGTTAACAGAGAAGTTTTTGTGTACTGACCAAAAGAGAGAAGCACATCGTCGTTAATTCAGTGGTAAGAAACGAATGTAATATTATTCTAAGTAAAGTCAAATAAATGTTATTCGTTTTCAATGTCTGTAAAAATAAAATTCACATTTTTAAAATCCAATATTTTGTTGAAGTCAGTGTTATTTGGTGCTTTAATAAACAAAATCTGGGTTATGGTACTTCTAATCTTATATATTAACAAATAAAACAAATCTAGGATATTAAAGGATAATTTAATGTCATTTTATGGTGGCTAAATGTGCTCTAAATATCTGTAAGGATTAAACAATAGTTTAAAACAAGACATGGTTTGTAGTAGTGATTATTGAGGTCCACATCCGTCCGTCTTCCATGCTGCTTACTACGGGACGCGGGAGTGCTGACGTACGGCAGCGGTATCGGAGTGAAGAGGTTAGGAGAATGTTCTGGGAACCTTCAGAGAACTTTCAGGGAACCTTCTAGGAACATAAATAGAACGTTCCCTATTGGTTAGCCAGGAAAGTTTTCTTAACGTAAATAGAACGTTCCCTGCAGGTTAGGGGAACGTTCTGGGAACCTACAGGGAACGTTCTGGGAACGTTCTCAGAACCGATAGGTTCCCAGAACGTTCCCCTAACCTGCAGGGAACGTTCTATTTACGTTAAGAAAACTTTCCTGGCTAACCAATAGGGAACGTTCTTGGTAACGTTCTGGGAACCAAAACCTAACGTTCCCGGAACGTTCTGGGAACCAAAAATTGTTAGCTGGGGATACACCTACACAAATGAATGACTTTGACAATGACCATTATTTATATACAATAAAATAAAACAAAGAATCATTTGTAGAACCATATGTGAAACCAGCGGCTGTAACGGTAACACCTAATTTTGGAAGGTGTTATTCATTTTTATAACCACTAGATGACCACAAAATGCCGTTTTGAAAAGCTTCGAGTAATGAACCTTTTTCCGATACGATTGTGAAGCTTTTCTGGTTCACAACGCTTCACTTCACCATCACTACTTTCGTGCAGGGTGTACATTTATTTACAGTACCAATAATCCAGACAGTCCACAGTGAAGAATACAGGTGTGCACAAAATTATACCAAAGTACCAAAGCAAAAACAAATAGGAAAATAAATAAATAAATAAATAAATATATATATATATATATATATATATATATATATATATATATATATATATATATATATATAAACACTGTATTTACAATCACACATTGTATCCACAATATACAATAAATAAGTTTAAAGTTTGCTCAAGGTACTGAAACACTTTTGCCAACTTGGTTAACAAGCAACCATGTGTGAGTCTGGCCTCTCCTTTTATAGGCCAGACTCCACCATTCTTTGTCAACAATCACAAACAGGTAAGTGTTCAGGTACCTCACACATTTTACATTCCCACACTTCAATTCATTAAATGTCCCACCCACATTTATTATGCTTTCGACGCCATGAGTGAGAATGATCGGTAATACTTCAAATACACATATTCATCATAATAAAATCACGTAAATAATTTAGACATAATTCACACATAATCCCCGTTTCAAATAGTGATGGGTCATTCTTGAATGATTCATTCATTTTGAACGAATCTTTAATGTGACTCGGGACGAACGAGTCGTCTCAGGGAGTGATTCGTTCAGTCGCGCATGCGCAACATCCTATAGGTTCTGTACTGGAATTAGTTCAACTGTTTCGAGTCTTCGGGTTTTTCGAATCGTTCGTTCATCCTATGGCGCTGTCAAGTGATGAACGAACGACTCGAACCCGAGGACTCGAGAGATGAACTAATCAGTTCTCTTTCCGGCTCACACTGCATAGGTTTAGCTTATGGGGCGGTCACGTGATGAACGAATGATCACCCAAAAGGTGTGTTCGACTTCATCTACGGCTACAGACTGCGATCAACGAGAGTAGCCGAGAGCAGTCGCGGGCGGAGCCGAAAACGGAGGCGTCAAGACGGACACTTCTTACTCTCGTTAGTGAAGCTCTCGCGGTGTTTGCATGCTCTATCACAGAAGAAATGATTTAAATGCAATATTTATCAAATACACATACTTTTCAAAAGCGTTTTCATGAGCAACTGAAACACGTTTCATATACTGCTTAATACAGCGCCATCTGAACAAGAATAATGATAAACATAAATATATACTATTTAAATACTAATAAAGTGGGGTTATATCTGTTTTTATCAGTGTTTTATGATAGATCTGACTCAATATAACATTGCGACTACAGTAAAAACATTTTTATTGTTCTAAAAACACAAATTTGTCAGCATTGTTGGACTTGCGGATGTTAGAATAAACCCAAAACACCCGTGATCGTTGTCATGCGGTGAATCTGGCCAATCGTGAAATAGTCATGTGATCATCAGAGCTCCTGCAGCCGCTCTGAAGAAACTGTGCCGGCTGAGTCAATTGGCTGCTCTCGAATCGCTATCGCGGTACTTTGATGGCACACGTGACAGTCACGAGGCATCGGCGCCGCCTCAAGTCGGACAAAATTTCTAACCGGCATGCACTGCTTCAAGTCAGAATTTGATCGAGCTGCGCAGCGCAGCGTTAAGTCGAACACACCTATTGACTCAAACCCGGAGACTCAAGAGATGAACTAATCAATTCTTTTTCCGGCTCAGACTGCATTGGTTAAGCTTATTGGGCTGCCACGTGATGAACGAATGACTCAAACCCGAAAACTTGTCAGATAAGAGGCGCGGCGAGCTAATAAAAGACTAAAGACCCAGGTAAACAATGAATTAATATTTTCTGTTTCTTATAGCATTATAGTTTTGTCTTGTTTGTAGTGTGATCAACGTTTGTGTAAGCAGTACATGCGTTAGGGAGGTAACACGTAACATTTTAATTATATTTTGCTAAAATGAACGAAATGACTCGAAAAAAGATTCGTTCATTTTGCTGAACGAGACTCAAAGTTCCGAGTCGGTAAAATGATCCGAACTTCCCATCACTAGTTTCAAACAGATGATGGTTTCGCCAGCTTCCGGCGGCACTGCGCCGGCGCGACCCACTCTGTTTCTTCAAAAGCAGGCGCCCTCTGTTTGCTCGGTTTGGCCGACGACGCAGCGTTCACCCACCGAAAGACTGACTACTTACTGACAAACAAACACTTGAACGAAGACACGAAGACAAAACACAAGATGCGGCTAATGTTTGTGTGTGCGATGATCGGGTATGAGACGGTGGAATCTGTGATATGGGAAAATAGGCGATCGTTTAGGCGGGTGCACTCGCTTCGCCGATGGCGGAAGCAACAGGTAAAGAGGGGAAACAGAGAGTGGATGAGGTGCGTGTGTGTACAGGCCAGTGCTAATAAAATGTAATACAATGTAAAGGAAACGGCACAGAGGTTCACATTAGTTTGAAGCAGATACTGACGCAGTCACCCGGTTTTCAAATTATTGAAGCTTCGGACGTCATCGATCACGTGCTTTTCTCAAAACGAACCAAGCTCCAGTATATACAATGTGACAAACAGGTTGCCTTGACAGCGAATCAGGTTTCTTGCCGCTAAATTCAAACATTTTGGAGGCAAAAGACTAAATATAATATAAATATAAATTAAATCTGTACATACAAACAAAAAGGGATGAGAAGCATAGCCTATATTTTTCCATTGCGCATGTTTATCTACGGCTGAGAAGAGAACGATCATGTGAGCTCTACCGTCTTCTTTCCTATTGGCTGTCGCTCCCGAAAGTCGTTCTTCATTTGTTTAAAGTTGAGTGATTCTGAACTTTGTGGCATTGCTGGACACGCCCCATCCCGTCGCCAATGGTCGCTGTAGCTCGCTGTCGCTCTTGTCGCCGGAAATCGCCAGCTCTCCATTGAAATGAATGGGATCGCGTCGCTTTGTCGCTGCGTGTCGCGTGTAGTGTGAACGGGGCTTAACACGGAAGCTCCTTGTATCCAAAAAGGATGCATTTCACATTAGGTGTGTTCAACGCAGTGCTGCGCAGCTCCATCAAATTTTGACATGAAGCAGTGCATGCCGATTAGAAATTGTCCGATTTGAGACGGCGCCGACGCCTTGTGACTGTCACGTGTGCCATCAAAGTACCGCGATAGCGATTCGAGAGCAGCTGATTGACTCAGCCGGGCAGTTTCTATAGGTGTGTTCAGGTGTGTTCGACTTCATCTACGGCTACAGACGGCGATCAACGAGAGTAGCCGAGAGCAGTCGGGGGCAGAGTTGAAAACGGAGGTGTCAAGTCGGACACTTTCTGCTCTCGTTAGTGAAGCTCTCGCGGTGTTTGCATGCTCTATCACAGATGGAGTAAATTAAATGCAATATTTATCAAATACACAGACTTTTCAAAAGCGTTTTCATGAGCAACAGAAACACGTTTCATATACTGCTTAATACAGCGACCATCTGAACAAGAATAATGATCAACATAAACATATACTATTTAAATACTAAAAAAGTGGGGTTATATCTGCTTTTATCAGTGTTTTATGATAAATCTGACTCAATATAACATTGCGACTACAGTAAAAACACTTATTCTAAAAACACAGATTTTTCGGCATTATCGGACTTGAGGACGTTAGAATAAACCCAAAACACCCGTGATCGTTGTCATGCGGTGAATCTGGCCAATTGTGAAACAGCCATGTGGTCATCAGAGCTCCTGCAGCCGCTCTGAAGAAACTGCGCCGGCTGAGTCAATTGGCTGCTCTCGAATCGCTATCGCGGTACTTTGATGGCACACGTGACAGTCACGAGGCGTCGGCGCCCTCTCAAGTCGGACAAAATTTCTAACCGGCATGCACTGCTTCAAGTCAGAATTTGATCAAGCTGCGTTAAGTCGAACACACCTACTAGGTTTGTTTGAGATGAGCAAATTCTGTGCAGTAGTGATGGGAAGTTCGTCTCTTTTCAAAGATTCGGCTCTTTTGGCTCGGCTCCCTTAAAAGAGCCGGCTCTTACGGCTCCCAAATGGCTCTTTATTTAGTATCACTCAGAGCCTTGTATTTTAGCCCAATTTATCAATTGTGAATGTTTTGTGTATTGGTAAGCAACTTTTTAATTCCTTATTTTTCATTAAAAAAATACACAGTTACTATTATTTAACATTTTAATAAAAAATTGAACAATTTAACACAACCACAGCAAACAAATCAAATAACCTAAATAAAGGGAAAAGTCTTAACATATATAATAAACATATATAACAAAACACTTTTGTCCTTAGTGCAGGTTGGCATTGAGAAATATGAGATGCCTCAGCTTGGATGGGCTGATGCGATTTCTCCTCTCTGTAATTATTTGTCCTGTTTTTGAGAAGACTCTCTCTCTGAGGGCACCGATGTTGCAACAATGCAGAGTCTTTCTACCATTACCTTAACCAGGCATGGGTAGACCGAAGCCTTGCCCTCCCACCAGATCAGTGGGTCTTCAGCTCTTTGGATGTAGGGCTCCTCAAGATAGCACCTCACCTCTATTACAGCATCAGCTGTAGGATTTCTCCTTGCAGTGTTTCCTGTTGCTCTTTCGTCAAAGAGCCTTCACACAGCAGAAGCTTGTGGTTCCTGTGAACCGGTCTCTGCTCTAACTTCTCCCTCTTGCAGTGTTGGGCAGTAGCGTCGCTACAAGTAGTGACGCTACTAGCTTAACTACATTTCTCAGTAGCGTGGTGGTAGCGTCGCTGTTTTCTGAATCAAATAGCTTTTCAGTAGCTAAGCTCTTATTTTGATCAAGTAGCGCGGTAGCGTCAACAAAAGCTAAAAGCTATATATTTTTCTATACTTTAAGCTCAAATCGGAAATATAACTGCTACGGATCACTGATCCTGGGTCAGTAAGCGACGTCACCGCCACTAAACCTCGTGACGCCATTGGCTCATTAAACTGTCAGTCAAACCATATTAATCCTCTCGCCTCTCTCGTGAATGAAGTGCGGCGCGCAGTTTGAAGCATCTCAGTACATGAAAAAGTACGTTTTCTGTATTTATAATACAGCACTGTATTTATAAAGGCTAATGGGTTTTTTTTTGCATTCGAGGAGATGAGAAAAGTGTGTCTTAGTCTAGCATTTGTTGTCGAGACAACCAAATTTCTAATGTGAAGCGCTGAATCTTTATATTTTAGCTAAATGTCAGAAAAAAACTGAGCACCCACGTAGCAACAGAAAACTGTATAATCTGCAATGCAAACGCGTGAATGCAATGCACGTACTGCCTCTATTGTAGCGGTATTGAGAAAAAAACTTAGTACTTGAACTAGTGGTGGGCTCCTTGATTTTAGTCTTTGAAGCAGGCTGGTGCTCTGGGAAGATCTCAAACTCAGAAGAACGAGATGGGGAGTGGGTGGGTGTGGGTTGTCAAATTCATGGCAAAATGTTTCGGTTCGTTCTTAGCAAAAAAAAACCAACCAAAAAAAAAAAAACGAATGAAACAGTGTTCTAGTCTAAATGAATTATAATAATCTTTGCTAATATTCTTGACACTTCAAACTGCTTTGGACTTTGCAGTATCGAATTATGCCTTTACTATGACCAAAATGCCGGAATATGTGATTCAGCTGTTTGATCACGCACTATCACTGCAGCCTGTTCATTTGAAAAATAAAACACAGTCACCCAAAAGTTACACTAGTCAATTTAAATAGTGTGTGTTATACGTGCAGTTCAGCGTGAACACCGGTCCCGTGGCACATTTTTGCTCATCATGATATTTTCCGTCGACGTGCATAAAGTACAAAGCTTACCCAATGCATAATATTTTCGCTTCAAATACATTGCAGATATGGAAACATTTGTATTTGTGGCGAGAGAGGTAGTCTACATAAGCCCAACTTTACTTTCAGTTTCACCTTAAATTTGTTTTGGATTGTTTAGGCAAATGTATTTATTTATTTTTTCATCCTCGTTCGGTTCTGAATACGGTTAAAGTTAAAGGATTTGTTGTGGAGTGAGGGAAATAATGTCGGAACATTATAACATTACGCTGTAGGCCTGTTCATTTCAGAATATAATAAAATGTGACTTATAGGCCTAGCCGCCGTGACCTGTCGGGTTTAATTTATCCTCTCAAAGAGGTACAATTTATGTTAGCATGTTTTTTTAAAAAAACTTCGGCAAACGAAAATAGATGCTTGATTCGGTTAAATATTCTTACTGTCAGTTAACAAATTTACAATAGAATTTAGCTTTGCTTCCCAGATAGTAACAGGGTCTGGGCCAAATCTAGCTTACATTTGGCACTTGTTTTTTCTTCACAGTCTTGTATTCATGAAATCAATTACTATCTTTAAAAATGGCAGTAAATTAAAGTGCTGTTTTTGTGCGGTCTGTCATATTTCAGTAGCTATATACAGCAAAACTACAGCACTTCCATTAGGCTATTTTTTTACAAAGCTGTCAACACTGTAAACTCTGATGGCATGCAATCAGTTGACAAATACCCATTCATATATAGACTGTGTTATTCAATTATATGTATAAATTATTTTATATAAAAAATTTTGTGTTTTCCCAGTTTTATTCATTCAGCATTCTGAAACAGGTGCCATTGTTTTAAAAAAAATGTTTTTCAAGAAAGAATTCAACCCCCCCTAACCCCCCAAAATATGAGATAAACCCAGCCCTGTACATTACACTGATTTTTGTTGCCAAATTGGTTTGGAAGAGTGGTTGAATAAACAATTAAACTGGACTTTTATGCCTGTATGACTGACAAGTTAATTGATCACTGAGAGAGCATTGACTTGGTATGATGTTGGTTGAATAGAAAAAGGAAAATGTAAAAAATAGCTTAGATGTAGTAAACTACTTTTGCCATGATTCTGTAGCTTAGCTTGCTACATTACCCAAGGCTGTAGCTTTAGTGTAGTTAAGCTTCATTTAATGAAGAGTAACTGTTAGCTTAGCTCACTACATTTTCCAAGTAGCTTGCCCAACACTGCCCTCTTGTCCCTCTGATGGTGGAGGAGCTGACAGGCTGCTGGGGTTGCATCTTGCTGCTGCTGCAGTAATTCTTTGAAGGGCCTCATCCACAGCTCTGTTCTCGTGAAATTTTCTGTCCATGGATGAACAAAAGTGGTGGCCAGCTCCTTTACTTTATCCACTGTTACACTCCGTTGGTGGTGGGCTGTTACACGCTGCAGACCCTTGCAGAGAGGAAGCATTTTGGAGGCTGTGACATAGCTGAAAAAGAGAAAATGGCAAATGTGAAAATTGGGCTTTGTTTGTTTTACATTACTACATTGCTATTTTTAAAATTAAGAAATAATTTGTCTGTTATAAATAGTATATTTACTGCAATCTTTAACTGTATAGTAGTCCAGTAAGGTCACACTTTAGAGAACATTTATTCACTATTAATTATGACTTTCCCCTTAATAAATTCCTTATTAACTGCTTATGAATAGTTAGTAATGTAGTTGTTAAGTTTAGGTATTGGGTAGGATTAGAAATGTAGAATAAGGCATTAATATGTGCTTAATTACTACTAACATAAAATAAAGTGTTACTTAAAGTAAAACTAATTTGTTCAAGGTACCTTTATGCACTTATCTCCACGGTGACCTCCTCGAAGGGCTCCAGAATGTTGCAAACCTCTTTTATTGTCTCCCAATTCTCTTGACTCAGAGTATCAACAGGAGCGTTGATGACAGCCAGGGTGGAGATGATGGCATCTTTTGACTCAAGGATACGTTTCAACATGTAAAATGTTGAGTTCCACCTTGTAGCACACTCCTGTTTGGGCCTTAGCTCTGGCATCCCCATCTGGCGTTGTGTGAATTTCAGCTTCTCGGTGGCAACTGTGCTTTTGTGGAAAAACTCTACAATAGCCTTCACTTTGTCCACAGTTGGTTTCACCACCTTCAGTGCATCTTTAACCATTATGTAGCGTCTGGACCAATCAGACATACATTAATTGTTACATTTAACAAATAGTCTTTAAACACAACAGGCCAGCTACATGCTGGAGCTCTGGAGACAACCCCCCCAAAGCAACTAACACCCCAAAAGGGCTCAGTTGCCAGGACAACGATCTGATATCACAGGTTTTATGGCCTCAAGGAATGCAAATGGAGCACACTACATTTCTCTATAGGAAAGACACAATGCCTATAGAAATGGACTCTTTCCTACTCATTCACAGACAAACCTTTCTTTGACCTTCCTATCACACATAGCCCAGGTCATTGTGTACAGTATTACTGCATTGTATTTTAATTTTGTCTGTTGTATTTGTATTTGTCTTTCTACTGTTTTATGCATGTATTATGATAGATGACTAGTAGTATAACCCACCTATGTCATGCTTGGACTCTTTGAGTTCGTATTTTAATGATCTAAAAGATGGTGTAAATTAGATGTTGATACCTTTGCAACATGTTAGTGTTTTAAGAAACCTTAGTAGTTTTTGCATCAACATCCAATCGAATTACATATGCAAATTACCATGCTCACAGACAAAGAGTCGTAAACTTTCTCTCCAAAGGTGAAAGTTACCATTGGTTCATGGACCTCCTGGAGGCACAGCCTCCAGAGAGTTTAAAGGCATCGACCCCTCTCTCTTCTAACTCTCTTCCCTCTTCTTCACTCGTCTGCAACATCTTCCGATTGCTGCCCGTGTGGAGGAACCCACGGGGGGCCGGAGCCGGCACAGGGCGTGCCCGGCGGGCCCGACAGGCCCAACATACAGAGCTGTGGCTCTCGACCACAAAGAGCCAGACAGTTCGACTTAACCCTGGAATTCATCTTCATGACTCGCCTCAGTCAGTCAGTGGTTCTTGGAGAACCTAAGAAGATGAGCTAGAACTCTTCAGGACTTCCCTAAGCATGCGCCAGGCCTTGCGGCCTTGTCTTTCCATTCCTCAAAGATCACAGGACTTCAGCTGGGTCCCTCTCAGCTCTTGGTTCTTCTTCACTTTTCACATGGTGTAGGAGCTAAATCTAATACTTAAGCTACTGAGTCGTTTGATCCCGGATTAACTAGGTTGACGCGCTTTCTTTCTTGTGATGTTATTGTACTTCCTCGTTGAATCTGTCCATGAGTAATAATCAAGCAATTCTTCCGTTGCATCATTGTAGACGTTTATTGGCTCCATAAAACACTCAAGTGCAAAATGTCCATAACAAAGCTTACATTCGTTAGAAAATTTGATAATCTCATCGGCTTCGCGCCATTGCGGTCAAAAACCTTTTTGCCCTTCCGGGTCAAAACGCCTACCTACCACAGTAGGAAGGCTACTTACAGGGGTTGGACAATGAAACTGAAACACTGGCCAATATAGTGTTGGTGGCTTAATGGCTATAGTTGCGCAGCCTGCTGGCCATTCTTCACTGATTGCACATTCCACCAGTAAGAGCAGAGTGTGAAGTTTGACTATTTGCACCCAATGGTTCAAACATTGTACCCTGAAGGTGATGCCGTGTATCAGGATGATAATGCACCAATACACACAACAAAACTGGTGAAAAAATGGTTTGATGAAAGTGAAGTTGAACATCTCCCATTGCCTGCACAGTCACCAGATCTGAATATTATTAAGCCACTTTGGGGTGTTTTGGAGCAGCGAGTCAGGAAACGTTTTCCTACACCAGCATCATGTAGTGACCTGGCCACTGTTCTGCAAGAGGAATGGCTCAAAATCCCTCTGGCTACAGTGCAGGACTTGTATTTTTCATTCCCAAGACGAAATGATGCTGTATTTGCCACAAAATTAGGCCCAACACCATACTAACTGTGGTCTAAAACCAGGTGTTTCAGTTTCATTGTCCAACCCCTGTATATAGTTCAATACTAGTAAATCTCACAGCGCCACTCAGTGGTCAAAATGAGAATAAACCAACCTTCATTGAACATTTTGGCTCCTACACACCGACCCCTAATTGTTATGGTGGACAAACATAACAATTCAGACATAATTTAAAGAAGGAGCCAAACAATACCATATACCCAATTATCTTATCTACACTTCATGCAATAGACATAGTTTTGTTATGGGTCTTTCAATGATGCTGGTTTTGGTCTGCAACTTCACAGAACGCACCAGACCACACTTATCTGGAAAAACCTCTAGGACCTTGCCAAGAGCCCAGGAACCACGAGGAGCTGAAGAATCCATAATTACCACAATGTCTCCAGCAATCAAACTCCTTTTCTTCTGATTCCACTTTTGCCTCTCTTGAAGTAAAGGCAGATATTCCCGTAGCCACCTCTTCCAGAAAAGATCTGAAAGATACTGCACCTGTTTCCATCGTTTTCTCACATACAGGTCATGCGGTTCAAACACGCCAGGTGGTAAAGCTGGTTTCCCTTTCAAGAGAAGAAGATGATTAGGTGTGAGAGGCTCCAGATCATTAGGATCGTCCGACAGCTTAGTAATTGGTCGATCATTCAAAATGGATTCCACTTCGCAGAACACTGTGTGAAGTCCATCATCATCTAATTTTTGTTGACATAAGACAGAGCTGAGAACCCTTTTTACAGAGCGTATCATTCTTTCCCACACACCACCATGGTGTGAACCAGCTGGTGGATTAAATCTACAACGGATTCCAACCTGTGAAAACACTCCATGAATCTTTTCATGATTCAGTGTAGCAAGAGCCTCCTTCAATTCTCTTTGTGCTCCAATAAAATTAGTACCATTATCCGATCTTAGATGTGTCACTTGCCCTCTCCTACTAATAAAACGGCGTAATGCATTAATACATGCATCCGTTTCCAACGAATTTGCTACCTCAAGATGGATTGCTCTGCTTGCCATACACGTGAATAGTACTCCATATCTCTTACTGGTAATTCTTCCATTCTTTACTTCCACTGGCCCAAAGTAATCTACTCCAGTGTTGGTAAATGGTGGTAGATCAGGAAGAATCCTTTCCTTTGGAAGATCTGCCATTTGTTGTACAGTTGCTCGTCTATTATGACGTCTACAAAAGCCACACCCAGAAATGATCTTCCTGACAGCTGAGTGGGAGTTAGTAATTCAAAATTTCCTCCTAACCGTGGATAACGTATGGCTTCGTCCACCATGACCCAGACTTTCATGCACATGCTTCAAAATAAGCATAGACATGTGTTGATCTTTGCTGAGTATGAGTGGATGTTTAACTTCTTCAGGCATTGCTGCTTTACTCAATCTTCCTCCAACTCTTAACAGCCCATCATCCAAAAATGGATCCAACCGATAAATGGAACTTTGCAGATTCACTTTGGCTTTCCCAGATGAAAGAGCAGAAATTTCCTCACTGAATTTCCTTTGTTGGGAATAACGAATGATGGCTTCTTCTGCTTCCAAAAGATCATCCAGTGTCAAAACAGGACTCTTAGGCATTGTTGTAACTCTTGATCCCTCAGACTGTACACCTTTGTCTTGATTGTTCTTTGAATGACCAGCATCAGTAGCCTTCTGCTTCTTTCCCAGACGAATTCTTTCCAACAGGATCATTTTCAACTTGAGAAACCAGGCCACTGCTATTTTAAGCCTCCTCCACTCAGAAAAGTAAACAATTAGTTGGTCAGTAGGATTTAACAATTCATTCGCACTAATGGCATTTACTTTGGTTTCTCGTTTGACCTCTGCATCATCAGAGTCTATCGAGACATTTAATGTGTCCATAGGCCAGTACTCCTCATACAACCTCAAGAAGGCTGGACCCTCAAGCCACCTGCTATTCTTCAGAAAATCTCCAACCTTCATTCCTCTTGAAGCATCATCAGCTGGATTGTCCTTAGAATTGACATATCTCCATTGTGAGGGTTCAGCTATTTCTCTAATAGTTGCAGTCCTGTTAGCTACAAATGTATGGAAACGCTTGTCTTCATTGTTGAGGTACTTCAAGACGGCAGTACTGTCAGTCCAGAAGACAGAATCTTCTAACTGGATAGTCAATTCTTCTTTTAGCATTGCATCCACCTTAGTAGCAAGCACAGCTGCTGTCAGCTCCAAACGGGGAATGGTTACAGCTTTTAATGGTGTCACTCTAGCTTTACCAAGTAGAAAGGCAATGTGAATGCGATTCTCATGATCTACCATTCTGATGTAGGTTACTGTGCCATACCCAGTTTTACTGGCATCAGCAAAATTATGTAATTGAGCATGTCGGAGTTCTCCAAAATCCCCTGGCTTAATGCACCTGTCCACAGTGAATGCAGCTAGCGACTCCAGATCCTCTAACCATCTTTTCCACTGGCTTAAGATGTCCTGTGGTATGGCATCATCCCATCCACAACCTCTTCTGCCGAGTTCTTGTTGCATCATCTTGGCAGACAACATGACTGGCGCCAGAAAACCCAGAGGATCATATACAGAGCTGGTGATCGAAAGCATACCACGTCTGGTAAGAGACTGCTGTTTTACCTCTAACTTAAATTTAAAAGAGTCAGTTTCCACACACCATTGTAAGCCTAGTGCTCTTTCAAGAGGAGGTTTATCTCTATCTAAATCCAACTCCTTCAGGTCTTTGGCCCTCTGATCCACTGAGATCGTTTGCAATAGTACACGACTATTACTGATCCATTTTTCCAAAATGAATCCTCCTTTCTGACACAGAGCAATGAGAGCCTTCATCGTTTTTATAGCTTCTCTTTCTGTAGTAGAGCTCTTCAAACAATCGTCCACATAAAAATTCTGCTTGACAGATTGAATTACATGAGGTGGAAACGCGAACTGATTGTCATCAGCAGTTTTCCTCAGTGCATAACTTGCACAGCTCGGAGAGGAAACTGCACCAAATAAATGTACAGTCATCCTATATTCCACAAGTCTCCCAGAGATGTTTCCATCGGGCCACCAGAGAAAGCGAAGGAAATTTCGGTCTTCTTCAGCCACCTTCACTTGATGGAACATAGCCTGAATGTCACCCATAAAAGCTATGGGTTCCTTTCTGAAACGAGTGAGAACCCCAAGCAACGAGCTGGTAAGATTAGGTCCCTGCAGGAGTTTAGTATTTAACGATGTTCCTTGAAATGTGGCTCCACAGTCAAACACTACACGAATAGATCCCTTTCTTGGATGGTGGACACCATGATGGGGAATATACCATACTTTCCCAATTTCACAGTGCAACTGTTCTTGAGGCACTTGTTCTGCATAGCCCTTGCTAATGACATCATTCATATATCCTGCATATTCCTGGTGAAAATCATGGTTGTTGAGAAACTTCTTCTTTAACCCAAGGACCCGTTGCTTTGCCACAGCAAAGTTGTTAGGCAGATGGACTTCTTTGGACTTAAAGGGCAACTTCAAACAATATCTCCCATCTTGAAGTACCGCTGATTGTTCCATGATTTCCATAAACCTGATGTCCTCCCTTGACATTTCCTTCTTCACAGTGCTTTCATTGAAGTCATGATTGTACTGATTGATTAACATTTCCTCCAATCTGCACACAACAATCTGATTCACAGTAACAGTAGGAAGCTCCATTCCTAATGCACCACTGTTTCCATTCTGTGGACCATTTACAACCCATCCCAACACTGTCCTAACAGCATATGGACCAATCCCACAGCTGTTAATGATCTCCCAAGGTTCCAATATCTTGGGAGCATTGGTACCAATCAGCAAGTCAACATTTGCGTTTATGTTTGGGATGTGCACCTTTGATAGATATGGAAACTTAGCCAAATCTTCAGACTTTATCAAGTTGTCAGTACTAACTGGCATTTTCTGCTGTGTGAGCACTTCAGGAAGCTGATAGAAGTTATTGTCATCCAGACTAGATACTTCCAAGCCAGTCAAGGAATAAGCTGGAACTATGGCTTCTTGCCCCATTGTACTGAGCAAGAATGTGACCTGTTTACCTGAAATATTCAGCTTCTGCATAAGCTGTTCTGAGCAGAATGTAGCTGAACTCCCCGGATCCAAGAATGCATATGTTCTTATGACCTTGTTTCCCTTGACAGATTTAACTTGTACTGGGAGAATGGACAATGCACATCTGTCTTTACCAACCCCTGTATGCCCACACATTTTGGAAGAAACTAAGTTGTTATCAGATGAATGTTTCACTGCTGCTGATTGTCTTTTGATGTGAAGCACTGTAGGGTGAGCTTGATGACAAACTTTGCAATTCAGGCGCCCTTTGCAATCCTTGCTCATGTGCCCAATACACAAGCATGCAAAGCAAACTCCATTTTCCCTGAGAAAGCATATCTTTTCCTTATGCTTCTTTGAATTGAACTGATCACACTCCTCCAATGAGTGATTATTAGAACAGCAAATGCAATCAGCCTTGTCAGCCTTCCCTGTGTATGATGTAGAACTCACAACTCCTGAAGGTGCGTCTATGTTTGCTACTGTAGTAGCAAAAGTGTTAGCCTTCATTCTTTTCTTGGGCTGTGGCTTCAATCTGGTCAACGTCCTTGTTCCAGTGACATTGAACGAAGACTCTTGAATATCCCCAAACAAGGGGTCAGAAAGAATCCGAACATAACGTTCAATAAATGTGACCAGATCAATAAAACAAGCTCTACGCTTATATGTTTCCATTATGCCACAAGCTGTTATTCTCCACTGATCCCTCAGCTTGAATGGCAATTTGGAAATAACACTTCGCAAGTTTGCAGGCATATCCATTTCTTGCATGTACTGGAGCTCCTCCATTACATTGCAACAGCCACGTAGGAACAAAGCATAAGCTTGCAATGATTTCACATCCTCAGACTTCACAGGTTTCCAAGCCAGGGCCTTCTCAATATAAGCAGTAGCAATTTTATACTCATTGCCAAAGTGTTCCTGTAAAAGATTTTTTGCTACCGTGTAACCACGCTCAGGAGCCATGTGTTGACAACTACGCACCAAATCTCGTGGCTGTCCACGGGTAAATTGCTCCAAATAGTACAAACAATCTGCTTTACTGGCCTTTCCCTCCACACCTTGTTCAAAAGCTTTTATAAAGGTTCTGTACTGAAGTGAATCCCCATCAAATATGGGAATATCTCTTGGTGGCAATGACATTGAACGCTGCTGTTGAAGCAAGGCAGTTGTGATCTCATTTTGCCTCTGCATGATGGTAAGTACACCATCAGATGGATTCTGGCCAGATGCAGATTGCATGTCACTTAATTGAAAAGTTGTATGCTGTGATGTTCCGTGTACAACTGTTGCAGGCCATTGTATATTAAGCCCATGCTGTTGACTTGTGGCAGTGTTAATCTGACTCTCACTTGTTTTAGGTCAGGTGGTAATGAAGAGACACTTTGTTGAGTTGTTTCACCTGCTCCAGGTTTGTACTCCTTTGCCATAGGGTTTAACCCATTGCCAGATTTCCTTTCCTTTCGCTCCTTTTCAGAGTGGGAATTCATGACACTTACAGAACCATGAGAAGAACCTTTTCGTTCAAAAGCCTCCAACACTGCCAGCTTAGCAGTAGATGCAGCCAGTTCAACCTCCAAATCAAGCTGCTCCCTTTTCCTCCTTAACTGCTGCTCCTGCTCCTCAAGAGCATGCTTATCCTTTAAAGCTGCAACACGAGCAACAAGTGCAGCTCTATCTGCTTCTGCTTTTATCCTTGCAGAGGATGCAGTGCTGATTCAACTACTGTTCACGCTGCCTTCATTTGAACATTTACTTTCAATATTAGACACACTGTCATTTGGATTAATACCATCATCAATAACATCACCTTGGTTTACAACCACATTACCTTCATTACACATAACCCACTGGTTTGCATCAGCAATACACTCATCATTAAACATAATTTTTGCCTTAAACCAAGTTTCATGTTCGTCCTTTTCATCAGGTGGCAATAAACCCAATAAAGACTCATGCATGCTTTTTGCATTATCACATACCTCAATGAGCTCTTCAAGTGCACTTTGTACCTGTAATTTGTCACCCTTTTGAATAAAACCTTGCAAGGATTTTCTTATATTATTTGCCTTATTCAGTTTAGCTCTTCTAACAGCTTGCAACTTATCCAATTTGTCAGCTAACGCTTTAAATGAAAGCTTAACCACACGTTTTTCAGTTTGTACTTCCACATTACTAACCACACTGTTTGATTTACTAACAGCTGACACAGCAGACCCCACAGTTTTATCCGATGTTACGTCACGAGTCTCCATAAGGATTAGTCTATTTTTAATAGTTCGTTGCAACAAACAGTCAGTACCGAAGTCTATTATCCGTCCGCGTCGGAGCTCATATTATTTCATTCATTTTACTTGTGTGCACACAATTAAATGGCCATTAAACAGTGTAGCGCTACACATACCTCCGTGCGTTGGGCGCCATAAGACGATCTGATGTTACTATGTTCTTCAGCCGACTTTAGAGGTTATAGATCCAACATCGCGACGTCCTGTCCACAGATGGCAAACCACAAAAGCACTCCTTGACACAGACGAAATCCAACGACTCCCATTAACACAACGTCCTATTTCAGCTGTAAGATATCCAAACGTGCCGAAGTTCCAAACGAAGTTCCACATGTAGGTTTTTGACTTTAAGTTGTAGGAGCTAAATCTAATACTTAAGCTACTGAGTCGTTTGATCCCTGATTAACTAGGTTGACGTGCTTTCTTTCTTGTGATGTTATTGTACTTCCTCGTTGAATCTGTCCTTGAGTAATAATCAAGCAATTCTTCCGTTGCATCATTGTAGACGTTTATTGGCTCCATAAAACACTCAAGTGCAAAATGTCCATAACAAAGCTTACATTCGTTAGAAAGTTTGATAATCTCTTCGGCTTCGCGCTATTGCGGTCAAAAACCTTTTTGCCCTTCCGGGTCAAAACGCCTACCTACCACAGTAGGAAGGCTACCTATATAGTTCAATACTAGTAAATCTCACAGCGCCATTCAGTGGTCAAAATGAGAATAAACCAACCTTCATTGAACATTTTGGCTCCTACACATGGGAAGAAACTCCCAGTCACCAACGAGTCAGGACATCTTTGGAATTCATCACTCTTCAGACCCGGAAGAACGTGATTGCAATTCCAAAACCACCACTGCTTCAAACCACCAAGACTTTCAGAGACTGCATTTGGACACTTGTTCGACGACCAAGGCAATGCAAGTATCGTACATACAGAGGTTTAGTATAAGCTGTAGACAGCACTGATGGTTTCACAGCAGGTGGTTAACTGACTCTTTTCATAGCTTTATTTCCTTGTCTCTCTCTAACTGCTTCTCACTGACCATTCCCCCATGTATGAGTGATTTCATGTTTGTTTGTTTAGATTAGTTATGTGTTAGTCCTTCGTTAATAAACTATTGTGCATAAATTACATGAGTTTTGATTCTGATTCTGCCTTGCAAATTAATGTCCCTTTATGATTCCGATTCGAGCTACTTGCTCTAATGCAACAGTACTTTAAGAAAGTTATTTTCTGTGGCCAAGAAAATATAATTTCTTACAGTTGATATAAAGATTATACTGAATGTTCACTGAGCGAACAGATTAGTTGATGGAAAATTGATTCTGCTACAGTTACTACTGGCAGCTGATATAAGTAATTGTAATTAATCATAATTAATTGTAATTATTTATATACATTTCCCTTTGAGCTAAATTCGCTACAATTAGGTTTATTGTGTGTGCAAGACATGGGTGGTGGGTCCACTGCAATATTTTTATGGCTTTTGTTATGTTTGCTGCATTATCAGTAACACAGAATACCACTTTGCCATCCACCTGCCACTCCTTTGCCACTCTTAGTAGCTCCTCTGCTAGGTTTTCTGCAGTGTGTCTCTCTGCAAACTCAAAACAGTCAAGAAGGCAAGATGTCATCTTAAAGTTTTCAATAAAATGACAAGTGACAGACATGTATGAGCATGTTGTTCTGGATGTCCAGCAGTCTGTTGTCAGGCAAACTCCTGAAGCTTTTTTGACCCTTTCTTGCCACAGTGCACACTCTGTGTTATACAGTTGTGGGATAATTGTTTGGGACAAGGTTTTTCTACTGGGGAGAACATGCGTGGGGTTTAAGGCCTGGACAAATGTTTTAAATCCTTTGTCCTCCACAATGGAAAATGGCTGAAAGTCACTGGCTATCATTTTAGCCAGCTCCTCATCAACACTTATCTGTTTGGCTGGGGTCATTTGTTTTAGAATAAATGTGCTCATCTTGGTTTGACCTGCAGTTTTCGGCAAGACAGTGGAACCTGCAGCAAACTTACTTGGATCAGGGCCAGTGGATGGCACGCTCAGTTGCTCTCTCTCCTCCAGCTGCACGGATGGGTGGGCAGTTTTTAGATGTCTGTGCATGTTTGTTGTTGACCCTGCTCTAACAGATATTTTCATTTTACAAATTCTGCACTCAGCTTTGCAGTCTCCAACATCATTGAAATGCAGCCAGATGCTGCTGCTTTTTCATTTTTCACTCATTTTTTCACTTTCTCCCAATGGACTCGATTTAATGCCGTCTCCCCCACCTCTCTCTGTCGCTCCGTGTACCTGGCCTGTACCACTACACTCGCTATCTTTAAAGCATGCGCCCCCTTTCCTCCTTTCACAAAATGGTACGATCCTAGTGGGTCCTCCCATGTGATTAGCCACATGGTGTTCCCAAATGAAGCCCCGCCCCTACTTACGGCAGAAGATTTGGCTCTCCCCGACGGGAGTCGGCTCTTCTCGTTTGCTACAAAGAATCGGCTCTTAGAGCCGGCTCGTTCACGAACGACACATCACTACTGTGCAGAATCGATCACCGGTGATCACCGCAAGATGCATGCCGGTTAGAAATGTGTCCGAGTTATGTCCGCCTTGCTCTGATGTCACGCTGACGTGTGCCAAAAAACTCTTGCGATAGCGAGGCGGCTGTGTCGGATTGAGCAGTCGGGCGCAGTAGCGCTGACCAAAAGCACGATGGGAAACGACTGGATGATGACACCGCTTAATGCTCATTGGTTCAGACAACCGTGATGTTGCCGTTCTTTTCTAAAATGTTTTATTTTTTAAATCAAATATAATGTGGTTATGTGTTTAAATTATGCATGAATATTCCCAAACACTATGCCAGTGTGATCTCTGTGAAAGATATGATTGTTGTCATATTTCTATAAAAATCTAAAATACATGTTTTTATTTAAGTAAAAATGGATGATAAATGTGCGTTTCGTATGGAATTAAATAGCAAGCACTTTGAGTGTCTTCTTCATCATATTTATTTTCATACAAAAACAACAGAGCTGAAATTATATCATGTTTATCAGCAACACAGCACGTGAGTGTGATAACGAGATATCAGTCTTTGATCTCGTAGGTATCTGCAGCCGCCTACTCTCGCCTACATTTCAGGCGAGGCGCATCTTAAACGAGCCTATTAATTTGAAAACCACGTGACTGCTTCAGTATCTGCTTCAAACTAAAGCGAACCTCATTGATGTTTCCTTTACATTGGATTTACATTTTAATGTGTTAACATTGTTTATCTATTTTTTTAAATAGTAATTTATATATTGAGCTCAAAAATTTAGCTCAAAAGTGAAGTCTGAGGCAGAGTTGAAATAAACATATTATAGATTTAATTTATGAATTTGTTTCATGTATTTTACTAATTTTAGTGCTATACACCGACACAAATGAATGACTTTGACAATGACCATTATTTACATACAATAAAATAAAACAAAGAATAATTTGTAGAACCAGATGTGAAACCAGCGGCTGTAATGGATCACAGCATTTTGGAAGGTGTTATTCATTTTTATGACCACTAGATGACCACATGTGCCGTTTTGAAAAGCTTCGAGTAACGAACCTTTTTTGGATACAATTGTGTTGAAAGCTCCACTTCGCCATCACTAGTAATCATGTGACAGCCGTAATTTCAGACACTTTGTACATCAGATATACATGTGCAGATTTAGAAACAGCACGAAACTCCAGCAAGATAAAGCCATTTTATGCAAAACCATTTATCTTTATTTACAGATCATAACATTATTGGGAACATTTAATAATCTTGGATTTTATCGTCTTGACTGTCGTAACTGAATGTGAAACACAGTTTGAATACTGAATGGAGGATGACAGACAGACACAGCGGAGAGTAGAGTTTACGTAAACTTAAATATTCATCTGTACCTCACATTAAACTATGAAACGACTGGGTCTCGTCTGTCTGATACTCCGATCCAGAAGAAAATGACAGTTTTAGAGTGATACCGATACTGAATATGGGATCGGTGCACCCCTAGTAAGGACTCATTTTGGCATCAAGTGAGGACTCCAGTTGGGCATCAATTGCAATCTGACTCACTTGTAACCTTTATTAACAAGTGTTTGTACAGCACAAGTTGATCTTTGCTTGACCAATCAGTGGAAAGGTGTGTTTCATGTCCACCTACATGTGGAGATTAAATATTATCAATTTTCTATCCTGACAAATAAATTAAAAAAAGCCAAATTCAGATTTATTTTTTTTTTTATTTATTTTTTTTACAAAAATGAAAAAAAGGTGCTGCTTTCTCATATTTCTGCTTTTAGTATTAAATCAGGAAAACAAATTATCACAATGTACACAGGCTGTACTGCTCCACTACAAGCAGACTGAATACAAATTAAAATCCTCTTCAATAGTCAAGGTTGAAAATTTTATAGCAATATTTAAAGTTATAAAATATTCTCTCAAGTAGTTTTAGGAATATTAATGGGAAAATATTGGGTCCTATTTGTTGAGTCAAATCTGAAGTCATTTCAGTTTGAGTCTGAAGTCTATTAAAATAAGACTTGACTCTGAGTCACTCTTTGTGCCTGGTTTAATAATTGATATCTATGATATGTATTACATCTGTTTTTCAGCAATTACATTGGACACATGAGTCAAGCACTAATAACTCATCTTTAATTTTCTATATATTCTCTGCAGTGTTTCCCACTGTCGTATTTCACAGAAAGGCTGTGCTGCTCTGAGTTCAGCTCTGGAGGATCCACACTGTAAACTGGAGAAACTACAGTGAGTCTCATCACATCTCAGTAACTATAAGGTTTTAAGTAAAAAGCAAAATTACTCAGATATTTTTTCTGTAGCAGTGGTTTTGATTGTTGTCCTCTCAAAATAAATGTTAATATATGTTAATTAATTAATTAATCTTATTCATTGTGATATTTTGATGGAGCATTTTTCAAAACCAGCACTGTAGTGTTTTTATTATTTATTTATTTTTTTACCTATAACAGCTACAGTGACTGCTAATCTAGAAATACTTCTGTCATTACAGCACACCAGTATTAGAGTACAATCGGGCTAAAGACACGAGTCGCCTCTGAGTTTTCAGGCAAATGAATATTGAATGCAACTTCCAAAGGGAAAATATAGAAATATTTGAGGTGGCAACAATGGCCTCACCAGTATGGGGCAAAATGTCCACAATATTGATACAAATATTTCAACTAAAGTAATATGTTTTGGATAATATCTACGTTAAATAAATAAATATATATATATATATATATATATATATATATATATATATATATATATATATATATATATATATATATATATTATAAATATATAATATAAAGAAAAAGATTGTGAAGGATTCTTACACTGCTTGAAGATCCCATAATAACTTAATATGGCTTTACAGTATTTCAATTAAAAGATTGTTTATATCTCGTGAGTGGTATCATATTTTTAAGTATCATTTTTAGTTAAAATAATTATAGTGATTATCTCTTTTTTCCCCCAAAATACCACCTTTTTATATTCTTCACTTATTGAAAATGTGTTGATTTAATTACATTGAATAAAAATTACAAATATTAACAAGACTTTTTGTTTTTTTAACGATTCTCATTTGCTACATAAGTCTGTAATTATTTCAGATGTGCCTTTTCCATCGGTCCATCTTTAGCCCCATTGTAAACTACCACACACAAGTCACAAAATATAAATGATCAAATTGACAAATATTTCTCCAATTAATGAGTAACACATTTACAAGTACTCAGTGGTTGAATATTTTAATCTGTTTGAAGAGTATTTATATAAGAGGGGACAGCATTCATAAATGCTATTTTACCTCATTCTGTGTGAGAAAACAAACAAAAAAGATTGATGTATATTTTACAAATTTCCCTGCCCTCTCAACCACCCCACAATCTTACAAAAAAAAAAAAACGAGTAATTTTAGGAAATACAAAAAAATAGGTCAATGTCTTTTGTGTTGTTGTTGTCAAAATTAGGTTTTCATTACATTATTATTCTATAACATCTTGTCTATCATCTTTGAAAATATCTTGGCAAAATTCACTTGTTTAGAGCAGAAAAATAGCGATTTGCAGCAAGCAGAAATGACTGTCTTTCTCTTATGTTATGAACGCGCTGCGGAGGTGCTTTCAGTTAACACCACAAAAACCGTTAACACATCAAAATAAACCACATAACCTATTTAGTAAAGGTGTATTAATGCACATTCTCCACTAGTCCTGTGTAAACTACGGCATGCAAAGTTATATTTAGTTATTATTTTTTAATATTGTGAGATGGTGGAGCGCAAGAGTACAACACAGTCTGAAGGAGCTGCTCACTTAACGGTCACTAAACGTTGGTCTGTTTGTGTAATGATGCAGTATATTTCGATTCTGAAAAGTGTGTGTGAAGAGCATGCTCACTACAAGAGAAAGTGGAATCTGAGGTTGACCGGCTTTTCTAAATGTAAACTACAAGATACACTATTCATGCTATCTAAACATACAAGGGGTGATCAAAAGTTCAGAGACTATGTCCATGATAAACAATGGAAAACTGTCCTCTTCAGGGTAACATTAGTCTGTTTGTGTAATGATGGAGTATAGCGCTGCTGACAGACAGCTGTTTTTAAACCTGTGAAAGTGAAAGCCGTCTCAACTTAAACTCGTTTTTCTCAAAATTATATTCCTGAAAATCATAACTATCAGCCAACTTAAGATAGTCATAACTTTTGTTACATTCAAGCTATGGACAAAATAAAAAAGGGCTTGAACCCAGCTTTCATATGGAATCAAAACCTAAAAGAGGGAAAATTTCACCATGTGTTGGTTTTCCTAGATTTCATCACATTATTGTCTATACAGCACTAGAAAAGGTTTGAAGAATGAAAATGATAAACTAGTTCAGTATCAGGAATCATGTGGGTAGAGTGCATTTAAATGAGTTTCTTAGTTTGTGCTTGTGTTGGCAAGTTGAAATGTCTGTACCACTGATCCTGGTGTATAGAAAACATTTTGCTCATATAAACAAACACACAAACACACTCTCACCCTGAAATTTAAACACAGTCTCAGAGATCATTCATGTTCTTCACTCTCTGCAGGCTGATTAACTGCAGTATTGGAGAGGAAGGCTGTGCTGCTCTGATTTCAGCTCTGAGATCAAACCCCTCACACCTGAGAGAACTGAATCTGACTGGTAATAAACCAGGAGACTCAGGAGTGAATCTGATCTCTGCTCTACTGGAGGATCCACGCTGTAAACTAGAGAAACTATGGTGAGTGTTATTATATTATTGAACACAATAACTGTGTAAAAATGTTGGCAAACAAAGTTTTAAAGGGATAAAAAAAGTTTTAAAGGGATAGTTCACCCAAAAATGAAACTTCTGTCGTCACTTCAAGTCATTTCAAAACAGTATGACTTTCTTCTGTGGAAAATAAAAGAAGATATTTTGAAAAATGTCTTTTGTCCACACAATAGAAAGCAATGGTACCTAAACTTTGGTTGCCAACAATATTCAAATATCATCTTTTGTGTTTCACAGAATAAAGAAGGTCATACAGGTTAGGTATGAAAGAGAAGTAAATTATGACGGTTATTATTTGTGGGTGACAATCCTTTAAGAATCAAAATGTAAATGATCAAATACAATGATTATACTGAATGTGCCCAAAACAAATGCATATTTGTATATACACTTATAGACCATTGAACAACAAAATACAAGTGTAAGCCAAAATTAATTACATTTGCAGTGATTAATTGGCAGCAGCTTCACCTATAAATTACTGTATATTTTTTGTTTTTTGCTGTATATAAAATTACAGTGTAGTATAATATTATATAAGGGATGTGACGAGATCTGATGTGTCCGATGTGAGAACGTGACAATCCACACAAAACATTTTGCAGCGTTTACATTAGAGCTGCACAGATAAAGATCACGATCTCGATTGAAACACCCACATGATCTTATTCCTAAATGACAGTGATTCAGCTATGTCTATTACGACTGTTTCACATCACGAGTGTCAGTGGAGCGTGAGAAGCAGGTTTTGTTGCTGGTCATGTTAATGAATCAGAGGGTCGGTCATCATCATGTTTCAGATGTGAACGCTGTCATTCACTGATACGGACGGTGACAAAACACGCGCTGCTCACGCTCCACTGACACTTACGATGTGAAACAGGTGTTAAAGACATAGAAATCTGCATTCATGCTGCTACTGATCCAGAAACAGCAACACAAACAGTCTTTTTAACCACACATTATTATTTCTGTGTTACAAACATTTAGTCTCTTCAGCTCTGTGGCATATTTTGAGTTTTTTACTGATTTTGGCAAACCTGAATTTAAAAGAGCACCGTACTCACATACATTGGAGTAAATTGATAAAAATGGTCTCATTTCACAGAATACATCCTGAATTTGAACACATAGGTAGAATAATTGTACAATTTTATTGTATTTTTTCATAATTTTATGATAAACATGCATAAAAAAAATCTAATTTGATTAATTATTTTTGTTTTTAATTAACTTTTACTTTAAAAGTCTGTTTTTTAAGATATGTTTGGTCTACATTGATGCAGAAAATTTCTTTTGATTCCAGTAGGTGCCAGAAAACAGAGGAAAAAATAATTTTCTTTGTGTGTGTGTATATATATATATATATATATATATATATATATATATATATATATATATATATATATATATATATATATATATATATATATATATATACATATACATATACATACAGTAGTCAACATTTGAAGTTGATCAAAAAAAAAAAGTTCATCAAAGTTGTTCTAAGACAAGAACAGGTATCATTTTTGGTTTTAGGACAAATTTCATGAAAGGTTTTTATCCACTTCAAAAGTTGACTTATATATATAATATAATTTTTAAAGGTTATTGAGATTTAATTGAAAGGAGGCAATATGTCCTCTAGGGGTCTCCATTCGGCAAGATAAGAAATACGTGAATTCAAAAGAGTCCTATTCCCACATACATTGGGCTAAATGGATAAAAAATGGTCTCATTTTACAAAAAGACACCCTAAATTTTAACACATGAGTGGAATAATTCATAATTATTATTGTATTTGTTCATAATACATAATTCTCCAACTCTGCATTGAGCTGGCAGCTAGCGCGCTTTCCATTGTTTTGCTTAAATGATAGGTTATAATTTTGTGAATTTTATGAATGAAAGATTAAAAGGATAAACAATGCAGATTTATTTTCACAGCCACCTTTGCTCATATTTACCAAGGGTGCCAATATTAGTGGAGGGCACTGTATGACTCATGTGTTTGGGAAGTTTGAGCGGTGTGAATATGAATATTATTAGGTCGTCTTCATGAGGGGGTTTGTGTGTTTGGGGGCAGATTCAGTCCTTATTATGTTATTTCTCTGTAACATAAATGCAAAAGTGATGGATGGATAAGAAAGCTGAGGTTCTAAGCTTTCAAATGATACCATATTTGTCTAGTTCACTGCTCCTCAACTTATTCATTTTTTACAGTAACTTTGCAGTTTTGGACCCACCGGTGGGTCTGTGGAGGAGTGCAGAGCTTAAGAGGCTTAAATAACAGAAGTACTGGGATAAAAGTTTATAGTTTGTGTATAAACACTTATTGTCTACAGTAGCGATCAAAACTAAAGTATCTTAACACGTATGTATTACGTATGTATTGTAACGCTTATCCTCTTCCAATAGTAAAACAAGTCTTTATGAATTGAGACACTGACTCCTTCATTGAATTTTCTTTATTTTGTTCAAATTAATATATATATTTAAAAGCCTTACAAAATTAACATTTTGTCAGAACCACTAGTAAATTACATTTTGTTTATTTTATTTTATTATTACTATTTTTTTCAGAATCGTGAGAGAATCGTAATCTTCAATTTATTAAAAAACAAATTGTGCTTCTCAATTTTTTCCAGAATTTTGAAGCTCTAGTTTACATGTTGTTTATTACTGCATATAATTCATTAAAATAGAAGTTTAATTTCATGAAAAACAAGTTGATTGCAAAATGCACCTACATTTTTTTTTTTTTTTTTAATTTTGTGTTTTGCAGTTGAATAAAAGACCATTTTTCCCTGTATTTTTATTTATTTATTTTAAAGTGTAAAAATCTTGTCTCCAGTCTCATGTCTTGTCACATCTCGTGGGATACCTGTCTATATATAGTATATAGTATATACAGTGGGTATGGAAAGTATTCAGACCCCCTTAAATTGTTCACTCTTTGTTATATTGCAGCCATTTGCTAAAATCATTTAAGTTATTTTTTTTTCCTCATTAATGTACATACAGCACCCCATATTGACAGAAAAACACAGAATTGTTGACATTTTTGCAGATTTGTTAAAAAAGAAAAACTGAAATATCACATGGTCCTAAGTATTCAGACCCTTTGCTGTGACACTCATATATTTAACTCAGGTGCTGTCCATTTCTTCTGATCATCCTTGAGATGGTTCTACACCTTCATTTGAGTCCAGCTGTGTTTGATTATACTGATTGGACTTGATTAGGAAAGCCACACACCTGTCTATATAAGACCTTACAGCTCACAGTGCATGTCAGAGCAAATGAGAATCATGAGGTCAAAGGAACTGCCTGAAGAGCTCAGAGACAGAATTGTGGCAAGGCACAGATCTGACCAAGGTTACAAAAAAATTCTGCTGCACTTAAGGTTCCTAAGAGCACAGTGGCCTCCATAATCCTTAAATGGAAGACGTTTGGGACGACCAGAACCCTTCCTAGAGCTGGCCGTCCGGCCAAACTGAGTTATCGGGGGAGAAGAGCCTTGGTGAGAGAGGTAAAGAAGAACCCAAAGATCACTGTGGCTGAGCTCCAGAGATGCAGTCGGGAGAAAGTTGTAGAAAGTCAACCATCACTGCAGCCCTCCACCAGTCGGGGCTTTATGGCAGAGTGGCCTGACGGAAGCCTCTCCTCAGTGTAAGACACATGAAAGCCCGCATGGAGTTTGCTAAAAAACACCTGAAGGACTCCAAGATGGTGAGAAATAAGATTTTCTGGTCTGATGAGACCAAGATAGAACTTTTTGGCCTTAATTCTAAGCGGTATGTGTGGAGAAAACCAGGCACTGCTCATCACCTGTCCAATACAGTCCCAACAGTGAAGCATGGTGGTGGCAGCATCATGCTGTGGGGGTGTTTTTCAGCTGCAGGGACAGGACGACTGGTTGCAATCGAGGGAAAGATGAATGTGGCCAAGTACAGGGATATCCTGGACGAAAACCTTCTCCAGAGTGCTCAGGACCTCAGACTGGGCCGAAGGTTTACCTTCCAACAAGACAATGACCCTAAGCACACAGCTAAAATAATGAAGGAGTGGCTTCACAACAACTCCGCGACTGTTTTTGAATGGCCCAGCCAGAGCCCTGACTTAAACCCAATTGAGCATCTCTGGAGAGACCTAAAAATGGCTGTCCACCAACGTTTACCATCCAACCTGACAGAACTGGAGAGGATCTGCAAGGAGGAATGGCAGAGGACCTCCAAATCCAGGTGTGAAAAACTTGTTGCATCTTTCCCAAAAAGACTCATGGCTGTATTAGATCAAAAGGGTGCTTCTACTAAATATCTCTGAGCAAAGGGTCTGAATACTTAGGACCATGTGATATTTCAGTTTTTCTTTTTTAATAAATCTGCAAAAATGTCAAAAATTATGTGTTTTTCTGTCAATATGGGGTGCTGTGTGTACATTAATGAGGAAAAAAATGAACTGAAATGATGTTAGCAAGTGGCTGCAATATAACAGAGAGTGAAAAAGTTAAGGGGGTCTGAATACTTTCTGTACCCACTGTATATGTATATATAAAATCAAATAAATATATTGTAATATTCACAAACTTTCAAAGTTCTTACAGCTTTTTTTATTCACAGAGTCTCGAATACTGTCAATACAAATACATATTTCAGTCAACAAAACCATAAAATTGTTTTTTTATTAGTAAATATACACTTATAAATGTGAAATTTGGTCAATAGAATAAGTAAATTAATTAAGTAAAAGTACTGTTCCTCGTGGTCAGGATAGTCAGTAAAGCCAAAGATTACATTTTCCCATAAGAGTAAACAAGATCTTAAACACTGAATATTTTCACGAATAAATTTTTGAACCTTACACCATAGTGTAACTGTATGTACAGTGCCAAAACAAGTGCAAGGCAGTTTCCTCATACTCATTACAAAAAATACAAATGTACATATATTTTTTTTTTTTTTTTTTTTTTTTTTTTTTTTTTTGTAAATTATGATTTGCTGGAACAAATCTGTGAATGAGCTTATAAGAAACTTCTTTAATCTTATTCCTTAGATGATATTTCTGTGGTAACAGCCATACTTTTCTCCAGCAAATCAATTTTCCATTCATTAAAGAGACCAAATGAGACAAAACATACGGCACAGTAACAATTTCTCTTTGGAAAGGAGTACAAATAGCTCTATTATTATTCTTGAGGTTTGATGAAAAACAGATTTTACCAACATAAGATTTAGTAACATCAAACAACACTGAATCGGGAAAATGGACTTTATCAATACCTCTAAATGGCATATGAGTACCTGAAGGGACTGAACCAAAAACAATTGCAAATTCTTTTTGAGTAACTGCTGTTTTATAATAAGAAAAGAACTCATCATAAGAAAAAAGTGTTCCTTCTTTATTATATAGCTGACTAACCAATTTAATATCGTTGTCAAACCAGTTCTTAAAAAAAAGAGATTTGTGTTTGTAAAGAATGTTTCTTTTATTCCAGATGAAATAGCGATGTGGAGAAAAATTATGCTTATATATTAATGACCAAGATAGGAGCACTTGTTTGTGGAAGACAGATAACTTAGCTGGAATTTTATCTATATTATAATTACACATCAAAACAAAACTAAGACCACCAATATTTGAAAATACATATTGAGGAATAAAATTCCAGACAGAACTGGGGCTTTTTAAGTGATGCTTAATCCAATAAATCTTAAATGTATGGTTCATAGTGGTGAAATGAAGGCCACCATTCTCATATGTATTTCATAATTACGGTCTTTTTAACAGAGTGTGTTTGATTTTTCCATAGGAAATCAAAAAGCATTTTATCAATATTTTTACTAATAGAGTTATCAAGATACAAAGATAAGGAGGCATATGTCAGTCGGGCTATAGCTTCAGCCTTCGTAAGGAGAACTCTCCCCTTTAGGGACAGATCTCTTTGAAGCTGAAATTTTGAACCCAAGTATTTAACACTGTCTTTAATGGGAATATTACTAATACTTGTTAAATCACCGTCTTTAACAGTCATAAGTTCAAACTTACTAATATTAAGATAGAGACCAGAAGCACTAGAAAACTCATTAATAACTTTAACCGTAACTGGAATTTGGTCACTATTTTTAAAAAAAAAAAGGGTCATATCATCGACTAACTGACATGTAATAAATTCTCTACTTGCAATTCATTATTTATTTATTTTTTTAACATGCACAGATAATAATTGGGTTACAAGCAGGAAAAGATACGGGGAGATAGGACAACCCTGTCTAATGCCTCTTTTTAAATCAAATCTAGAGGTAGATCCATGTTTGAGTTTGATTGAGCAATTAGCATTATTATACAGGGTTTCAACTGCTGCACAAAAGAACTCACCAAACCCAAAAACCTTTAAAGAAGAAAATAAAAAAATTATGTTCCACGGTGTCAAAAGCTTTACGAAAATCTAAGAATAAAATAAAACTATTTTCATCAATTAAATATGAATAATCTAGCATATCTAAAACCAACCTTATATTATTCAAAATGTGCCTGTTTTTCATAAAACCCGATTGAGTTTCATCTATAATATATTCTAATACGTTCTTAATTCTTTTACCAGATATAGAAGACATTAATTTATAATCATTATTCAAAAGACTAATTGGCCGCCAATTATTAATAATGGTCAAATCTTTTTTAGGTTTAGGAATAAGAGTAATTAAACCCTGAGTCATGGTAGATGGGAGGTTGGACTTTGACAAACTTTCAGAAAAAACAAAAGAAGAAAGGGGCTAGTTGCACAGCAAATAACTTATAAAATTCTGAGGTTAGACCGTCCGTTCCGGGAGACTTGTTATTTTTTAAGTTATGAATTGAATTAGTTGAATTGGTTATTTCTTTTAAACTCATAGGTTGGTCACACATAGCTTTTTCTAAACTATCTATTTTTTTCTGAATTTAAGAAATCATTTAGGCTTATGGCTTTAGCGTCATATTGTGACGCATATAGTTTACGGTAAAAGGTTGAGCAATACTCTGAAATCTCTTTAGAGTCCTTTGATATTTTATCATTAATTTTTAACTGATTAATAGTATTTAATGTAGCCTGATTTTTTATTTTTTTTTTTTCTAGTCTAAAGAAGTAAGAGGGATTCTGTTCACCTTCCTCCAACCATCTTTTCCTAGACCTTATAAAGGCTCCTTCAGCCTTTTTTTTTTGTTTGTTTTTTTGTTTTTCATAGATGTTGTCTAATTTACTTTGTAATTCAGCCACATTTGTTTTATCTATATCTGAAAAGTCATTAGACCCTTTATTTAGGAGTGAGATAATTCTGAATATAATTTTATCTTCCTGTTCTATATGAAGTTTAGTAAGATGACTGCCTCAAATTTAAAAAGTTCCCAATTAGTGCAATATGATTTTTTTTTTTTTTTTGTATTAGCCTTTTTTTTTTTTAATATTTAATGAGGAATCTATTGTAAAAATCTATTATTGATTGGCTGGAAAATCAGTATTACACCAAGTATATGATTTTTTTTATTTGGATATTTTTGCCTCCAGATGTCTATTAAGTCATATTTCTCCATAAAGGTTTTTAGTAGCAAGTTACATGGAACTTTCTTTAGTGGCATACGATCTAGCATATTATCTGGAGCAATGTTAAAGTCTCCTCCCATATAAATGATACCAGACAGATTTGTTTAGCCAAAAGACAATTTTGTTTTCAATCACCTCAAACAGAGCCCTGTTTTCATTTGAAGAATTGTAATCATACATGTTAATCAAAAAAATGAAAATATTACTAGTGTAAAGAAACAAAAAAATAAAATGCCCACAGGGTCACAGTAATGATGTTGAACATCACCAGCAAACTTGTTTGGTGTTAAAACACCTGCCGAACGTTCAGATCTGTGAGAAAACCATGCATCACCTCCCCACTGTGATTTCCAGAAGTTACAGTTATTAACAGTTGAGTGAGACTCTTGAAAGAAACAAAAATCAGTATTGTATTTCTTCCCAAAAAGAAAAAGAGCTTTACGCTTCACAGAATCTCTCAGACCTCTGGCATTTAGAGAGATAACAGAAATAGAAATAATGAACAAGTTAACGAACAAAAAAGTTACAGTAAGTGCAAAAAGAGCACAACAAGTAGTGAGTGTAAAAACGTAGCTCAGCTGAACATACTGAGAAAAAGTCCCAATGTCAAGGCATGACAACTGGTTGCCCAAAAAAATACATTAACAAAAACACGAGCCGTAACAATGCCGGAGCATCATCCGTAGATGTGATTGTAGCTGGTAATCGAAAACTTCAGTGTAGTTCGTAAAGTTTGTCGACGATAACCTTGTCTGCAAAAGGGAGCTATGTTCAAAAAAGAAAGTCTGAGTCTTCATTTTTTTTAATTTATTTTTCAGCATACGCAGGCAAACTGATCTCAATACCGTTAATGAAGGCGCGTGCGCCCACGTAGTATGCAGCTTTTCCAGCTGTGTGTGCTTCTTCTGCCATAGGCCACAGCTTCTTTCGTCTTTCTCTGTCCAGTGGAGTGAGGTCTTCCATGAACCACAACCCATTGTCTTTCAAATAAGCCGAAGACTTCGCTGCCTTCCACACAGCATCCCTGACAATGTGCAATGGAAACTGTAATATGACAGTGTGAGGGACAGACTTGCTGCCAATTTGATTCTGCTTTTTCCCCAATCTGTGAACTGAGTCTATAGCAAAGGAGAATTTGCCCTTGCCGTCAGGATATGTTTTCTCACATATGCGGATGAATACAAAAAAATAGGTCAATGTCTTTTTTTGTTGTTGTTGTCAAAATTAGGATTTCATTACATTATTATTCTATAACATTTTGTCTATCATCACTGAAAATATCTTGGCAAAATTCACTTGTTTAGAGCAGAAAAATTGTGATTTATTGCAGCAAGCAGAAATGACTGTCTTTCTCTTATGTTAAGAACACGCTGCGGAGGTGCTTTCTTTTAACACCACAAAACCAGTTAACATATCAAAATAAACCACATAACATATTAAATAAAGGTGTATTAATGCACATTCTCCACCAGTCCTGTGTAAACTACGGCATGCAAAGTTCTGTTTATTTATTATTTTTTAATATTGTGAGATGGCGGAGCGCAAGAGTACAACACAGTCTGAAGGAGCTGCTCACTTAACGGTCACTAAACGTTGGTCTGTTTGTGTAATGATGCAGTATATTTCGATTCTGAAAAGCGTGTGTGAAGAGCATGCTCGCTACAAGAGAAGGTGGAATCTGAGGTTGACCGGCTTTTCTAAATGTAAACTACAAGGTACACTATTCATGCTATCTAAACATACAAGGGGTGATCAAAAGTTCAGAGACTATGTCCATGATAAACAATGGAAAACTGTCCTCTTCAGGGTAACATTAGTCTGTTTGTGTAATGATGCAGTATAGCGCTGCTGACAGACAGCTGTTTTTAAACCTGTGAAAGTGAAAGCCGTCTCAACTTAAACTCGTTTTTCTCAAAATTATATTCCTGAAAATCATAACTATCAGCCAACTTAAGATAGTCATAACTTTTGTTACATTTGTCCAAGCTATGGACAAAATAAAAAAGGGCTTGAACCCAGCTTTCATATGGAATCAAAACCTAAAAAAGGGAAAATTTCACCATGTGTTGGTTTTCCTAGATTTCATCACATTATTGTCTATATAGCACTAGAAAAGGTTTGAAGAATGAAAATGATAAACTAGTTCAGTATTGGGAATCATGTGGGTAGAGTGCATTTAAATGAGTTTCTTAGCTTGTGCTTGTATTGCAAATTGAAATGTCTGTACCACTGATCCTGGTGTATAGAAAACATTTTGCTCATATAAACAAACACACAAACACACTCTCACCCTAAAATTTAAACACGATCTCTGAGATCATGTTCTTCACTCTCTGCAGACTGCAGTATTGGAGAGGAAGGCTGTGCTGCTCTGATTTCAGCTCTGAGATCAAACCCCTCACACCTGAGAGAACTGAATCTGAGCCGTAATAAACCAGGAGACTCAGGAGTGAATCTGATCTCTGCTCTACTGGAGGATCCACACTGTAAACTAGAGAAACTATGGTGAGTGTTATTATATTATTGAACACAATAACTGTGTAAAAATGTTGGCAAACAAAGTTTTAAAGGGATAGTTCACCCAAAAATGAAACTTCTGTCGTCACTTCAAGTCATTTCAAAACAGTATGACTTTCTTCTGTGGAAAATAAAAGAAGATATTTTGAAAAATGTCTTTTGTCCACACAATAGAAAGCAATGGTACCTAAACTTTGGTTGCCAAAAATATTGAAATATCATCTTTTGTGTTTCACAGAATAAAGAAGGTCAAACAGGTTAGGAATGAAAGAGAAGTAAATTATGACGGTTATTATTTGTGGGTGACAATCCTTTAATAATCAAAATGTAAATGATCAAATACAATGATTATACTGAATGTGCCCAAAACAAATGTATATTTGTATATACACTTATAGACCACTGAACAACAAAATACAAGTGTAAGCCAAAATTAATTACATTTGCAGTGATTAATTGGCTGCAGCTTCACCTATAAATTACTGTATATTTTTTGTTTTTTGCTGTATATAAAATTACAGTGTAGTATAATATTATATAAGGGATGTGACGAGATCTGATGTGTCCGATGTGAGAACGTGACAATCCACACAAAACATTTTGCAGTGTTTACATTAGAGCTGCACAAATAAAGATCACCATCTCGATTGAAACACCCACACGATCTTATTCCTAAATGACAGTGATTCAGCTATGACTATTACGACTGTTTCACATCACGAGTGTCAGTGGAGCGTGAGAAGCAGGTTTTGTTGCTGGTCATGTTAATGAATCAGAGGGTCGGTCATCATCATGTTTCAGATGTGAACGCTGTCATTCACTAATATGGACGTGACAAAACACGCTGCTCACGCTCCACTGACACTTACGATGTGAAACAGGTGTTAAAGACATAGAAATCTGCATTCATGCTGCTACTGATCCAGAAACAGCAACACAAACTGTTTTTTTTTTAAGCTCCGGGTGTGTGTTCACGGTGTGTGTGTGTTTGTTCACTACTCACTACTGTGTGATGGGTTAAATGCAGAGCACAAATTCTGAGTACGGGTCACCATACTTGGCCACACGTCACGTCCTTCCTTTCCTTTCCTTTCCTCTGTGGCATATTTTTAATTTTTTACTGATTTTGGCAAACCTGAATTTAAAAGAGCACCGTACTCGCATACATTGGAGTAAATTGATAAAAATGGTCTCATTTCACAGAAAACATCATAAATTTTAACACACAGATGGAATAATTGTATAATTTTTTTCATAGTTTTATGATAAACACAAATAAAAAATCTAATTGGATTTTTTTTTTTAATTAAGTTTTACTTTGAAAGTCTGTTTTTTAAGGTATGTTTGGTCTACATCGATGCAGAAAGTTTCTTTTGATTCCACTAGGTGCCAGAAAACAGAGGAAAAAACTATTTTTTACAAAAAAATTTTTTAAAGGTTATTGAGATTTAATTGAAAGGAGGCAATATGTCCTCTAGGGGTCTCCATTCTGCAAGATAAGGAATACCTGAATTCAAAAGAGTCCTATTCCCACATACATTGGGCTAAATGGATAAAAAAGGGTCTCATTTTACAAAAAAACACCCTAAATGTTAACACGTGCAGGGCTCGACAATAAGGAGGGCCCGATGGACCGGGGCCAGCGTGAAAGACGCTCGGGACAGTTGATGAATATGTCACTGGCCCGATCGGGACACTGCCGCGTCGTCACGAAAGTTTATCATTTGCACGTGTTGTTTAACCTTGATAATTTAAAATTTTAAGCGATCAGAGAGACGCATCTCTGATGGACAAATAGCCTACAAAAGTATTAGCTTTGTAACTTTAACAATGATCGTTACATACTTAATTTGTACAGCAGAGACAGATGAACCGATCGACCGGACATATTTCAACCGATCTCTTATTCCGGGCTTGTACACGAACTGCATGCAATCTTCTTTCAAAATGTCATGTGTGTGGAAATATTACGAACTTTTTGGACATCCTTTAACAGAGGCCAGAGACTCTAAAGACGATCGCAAAGAGAAAAAAATACTGTAGCAGGCAGACCAAGATCACGGTTCACAATATTGGAAATATTATCCTAAATGTTAAAACTGCGGTTTATGTGAATGTATCTGTGAGGGGAACTGACTGTCTTAAGAAAAGTTAACATGGCGTTTTCTTTTCATTTGCCCATGTATGATGTATTTAAAGTAACGTTTATAAGCACAGCCCTGCTTTGTTTACAGAGGTAACCATAAAAACGCAATATCACTCTTATTTCATAAGCGCCACCTGCTGGCAAAGACTGAGTTTGCGTTTCTTCAGTCTGTCTGCTGTTTTTCCCTAAAGCATCTTTTCACTTTTAATAAAATATAAATAATAATTTCAATATTTTTGAACAAACAATGTTTGGACTTTAGTTAAGCTAGTAGGTTTAGGTGTGGTATCGAAATCGTACAGTTCTATTTGGTATGTAAAATTTTGGAGTCATATAAGCTTATTTCTTAAAATAAAAGATAACATGAGTCAAAAACAATGACAACAGCAACTATTTAATGTTTTTGTGGTAGGGCCAGTGAAAATTTTGACTGGGCAAGTAAAAATTTGAACCACTGGCCCCAAAAAAATCCTTAGCGTTGAGCCCTGACATGGGTGGAATAATTCATAATTATTATTGTATTTGTTCATAATACATAATTCTCCAACTCTGCATTGAGCTGTTATCAAGCGCGCTAGGGGGACGGTGCGCATTCCACGTTCACTGCGTCCTCCTCCCTCGTGTTTGGAAAGGCATAAATCGACATCGGATTGGCCTAGGAGTTTGATCGATGTCTCTTTGGACAGATCTCAAGATGGCAGAGTGAGAGGTGGTGTTTCAGCAGGCTTTGAATTAAAACCTAAAATTTAGCCAAGTTATTGATCCAGTTTGACTGTAATAGCCCTGTTTTATTTCCTAACAATGATGTCGGATCATGACTACAACCTGCTTGCTCTTCATGAAGCCTGCGATGAAGACATGATTGAGGAGATTGAAGTAGACCAGGGTAAGTCCATTGAGGACAAGGCCATGTCCAAAGAAGATAAGGTTAACTGGGACCACACACCGATAAAAAACAAAAATACTAAAAGAAGCAAGGTACAAGATGACCATACCAAAGAAGACATGGTAAACACTGTCCTCCGGGCAGTACAGGAGCTAACCCAAAAAATGGATGACCAAACTCAGCGATTTATACGCTCCGAAAAACAGATTGAGGCCAATTCATCTGCCATCGACAAGAACAAAAAAGACATTTCAGAGCTTCAATCTCAAGTAGCTCATCTTAAAAAAGAGAACGCAATTCTGAACAGCGCGTGTGAAGAGCATGCTCTCTACAAGAGAAGGTGGAATCTGAGGTTGACCGGCTTGCCAGAAAAAGATGACGAAAATGTCCGGGAGACGGTCATCGGGATTCTGACCTGGATTTTCTGTCAGTGGAGAGGCTGCGTGAGACCGTGCACCGGCTTGGAAAGAGAGAGAGCGCCGCCACCTCAAACAACGTTTCCAGAGTTGTCATCATTCAGTTTGGAATGCGCACGATTCGGGATGAAGTCTGGAAAAAATCTAAGGATGCTAGAGTCTTCACATCAGATTTTTCCAAGCAGGACAGACTCGATCATGCCAAACTGTGGCCGTCAGTGCAGGAGGACCGAAGGAGGGGGAAGCGTGTGTACCTGAAGGAGGGCTATGCGCTGATTGATAACAAGAGAGTGGACCCAGATTGACTTTTCGTTTTGCACTACTGTTATTTTTTTGCAAGAAACAAATTCTGAAATTGAGGACACACATTTTTGGAAGCTTCAGTGGGGGGACTCTGTCTGATTTTAATTTGGTCCCAGACAACTCAGTTGACCGTCTTCCCTCTAGTGGGCACCATCACACTTTTGATGATATTTACAACAACCTGGTTTCAAATACAAATTTGATTGTCTGCTGGAGGTTAAAGAGTGCAGGTGTTAGACAACACACTTGGTTCAATGCATCTAATAATGGGCAGTGCTCCAGGTTGGACTACTGGCTTATTCCTTTTAACTGGTTTGATAATGTCTCTAAATGTGAAATCACTACAGCTCCACTAACAGACCATTGCTCAGTGACTCTGATCCTTACTTCAAATAATAATAAGTGTCCTCAAAACATAATTTGGAAATTCACTAGTAATCTTTTGCTTAACAAAGACTTTTGTGATGAAGTTAAAAATCTCATTGTTGAGGTGACATCTTTGGATTCTTCACCATTAAATAAATGGGAGTGGTTTAAATTCAAAGTTAAAGAAGCAGCAAGTAAAATGGGAAAATACTCTTCTAAACAAATGCGGGTTAAACAAAAGGAAATTGTTACTAATATCAACATTTTATGCTTTAAAGCTGTGTTGTCGAGTGAGGAAAAATAATCCCAATTAGGAAATCTCAAAAATCAACTAGATCTTTTATTTTTAGACAAAGCTCGGGGTGTTTTTATTCGCTCTAGGGCTCGTTGGATCGAGGAGGGTGAGAAAAATTCTTCCTACTTTTTTTTTTTTTTTTTTATCTTGAGAAGCAAAAGCAAACGAAATAGAAAATTCCTAAATTAACTATCAATGGTGCTGTTACAGAAAATTTAAATCTAATTAACAAGGCAGTTGAGACTTTTATAGTAACTTATACTGTTCAAAATACTTGTTGCAAGTCCTTTTTTCAGTCAATTCAAGGTGGGTTGAATTAATTGAGGATGACTTTAAAAGAATTTTGGAGAATGATTTAATAATTGAAGAGCTGGATAAAGCTATCTATCAAATGGCCAAGAGTAAATCACCTGGCTTGGATGGCTTAACTGTCGATTTTTATGTCTTCTTTTGGAAAGACATCCGTCAGCTTTTATTTGAAGCCCTTGGTGAATGTATCTTAAGACAAGATCTCTCTCCTACAATGAAGCGTGGTCTCATTACTTTGATCCCAAAGGCCGATAAAGATCCACTTTCTATTGAAAATTGGAGATGATAACCCTTTTATGTACGGATTACAAATGACTAGCTCTTGTATATGCCAATCGCCTGAACAGTGGTTTGACAAAGGTTATTAGTGAGTGTCAATCTGCTTTTATAAAGGGAAGGAATATACATTTTCATTCAAGACTGATTCTTGATATGTTGGATTACAGTCATCTAATAGAGAATGAGAGTCTAATATTATTCCTTGATTTTTATGAAGCGTTTGATTCCCTAGAGCACTGTTTTATTGTAGAAACATTAAAATGTATGGGTTTTGGCTAAAATTTTGTAATGTAATCAAAATGTTTTATTCAGATATATCTAGTTCGGTGTCTTTGGGATCTGAAATCACTCCTAGCTTCAAGATGTCTAGAGGAATTTGCCAAGGTTGTCCCATATCTCCTAAACTATTAACTACCCAGATGCTCACTTTGGCTTTTGTTAATGATCTAAATTTGCAAGGCATTAAGATTTTTGAAAAGGAATTTAAGATTAGCCAATTTGCAGACAATATATATAAATACAAATATATGTATTTTATTTTTAAAAGATAAAAGTATGGTTGATACGGCACTAAACTTAATTAATGCTTTTTCGGATGCCTCAGGTTTGTCTCTCAATATTAAGAAATGTGTAATGTTGCCTATCCACTCTTGTCCAGAGAGCTCTATTTCCTCGATAAATGTCCAGACGGAGGTGAAATATTTAGGTTTAACAATATCTAAGGATGATCGTAGGATGGAGGAGGTTAACATTGTGAAACGTGTCGTTGATTTGAAAAAATCTGGCTGACCAGAGATCCCACAATATTTGGAAGAGTTATTCTATCTAAAGCTGAAGGTGTGTCTAAGTTAGTATATCCTTGTCACTCTGTTTATTTCTGACAGTAATATTAGGAAGGCCAACTCAGACATTTTTCAGTTTCTATGGAGAAATAAAACACATTATTTAAAAAGGTCCCAAATAGTTAAAAAGTATAAAAATGGTGGATTAAAAGCCTTTGATTTTGAAGCCTTGATAGGCTCATTTAGAATGAATTGGTTAAAAACATTTTTTGCTCGTTCTAACTCTAAGTGGTTTCACATACCTAGGGCTATTTTTGGAAAGCTTGGTGGTGTGGATTTTTTTACTGAGATGTGATTTCGATATTAATAAGATTCCACTTGCACTGTCTAAATTCCATAGTCAAATACTACACTTTTGGAAAATGATATTCACACATAACTTTACTCCACACAGTTCGGTTCTGTGGAATAATAGAACAATACTTATAAACAGAAAATCTGTATTTAAAGCTGATTGGTTTGATAAGGGTATTATTTTTGTAACTGACCTGATGGATTGTAAAGGTGTTTTACTGGATCACACCAGTTTTGTTGAACGTTCTAATATAAACTGTACTCACAGAGAGTATCTAAAAATTTGTAAAGCTATTCCTGTAGCCTTGATCCACCTAATCCAGAATACTTTGACTTACTCTGATGTCACTCCAGTTTTGCCGAATTTATCAATTGGTCAACATAAATTAGTAGATAAAAATGTCAATAATAGGGTTGCTGCGGATGCTTTTAAATCTAAATTGTTCCATGATTATAATAAATACAATGTACCTGTAAACCATTCTGATATGCTGAAAAAATCCTTCACTAAATATGTTAAATGGCCAATTCCACCTAAAGTCATAGAAACACATTTCAAAATTTGTCATCAGATTTATCCTGTTTCCAGTTTTCTTCACAAGCGATTTAAATTTGACAAGGCGGGTTGTGCTTTTTGTGGTTTTACTGATGAATCATTAGAACACTTATTTTTTACCTACTCCATTTTATGCCGGTTCTGGAGTGATGTTAGAGACTGGCTGACTTTAAAAATCCTTGTAAAAAACATCCTTGTATTTAACATGAACTATATTCTGTTTTATGTTGATGGTTTAGATACTTCCTACTTGCTAAATATCATATACATTGTTGTAAGTGGAGAGACTCTGCCCCCTGCTTTGAACATTTCATAAACGAATTTAAACTATTCACTTCCTCACTGAGATTACTTAAAAATTGTCATGCCCAGAAAATATAATCGGACATGTATAAGTTTCTTGTAGACCTGTCACGATTATTAAATAATCATTTGATCGCGATTAATTGGTCTAATCGCGGTCATTACAGATGATCGTTATTATTGCCCACTATTAGAAGACACAAGGGGGCGCTGTTGTACCTGCAGCACTCTACTTCTACCGGTCTCCCTCTGAACTCATTACGCTGAGCAATTACGAGCATTACATTCAAATGATATTGCCCTGTTGGTTTCTCCATCATTCTGAGTTAGAGCAGCCCAGTTATTTAACAAAGATGGATTTAGTTTCGAAGCCGAAAACGACAGCGCCGATCTGGGCACATTTTGGTTTTACACCCGATGATAAAGGACAGCCAAAAGACGTTGACACGGCAGTGTGTCAAATTTGTAGGAGAGAAATACCAGCGAAAGCTGCCAACACCACAAATCTTAGGAATCACCTGAAAGCACATCACCCAACAGAGTTCGCCGAAGTTTTGAAGTCATCCAGAGCCGCTCATACTTCCAGTCAGGTGACAATAGCGCAGGCCTTCGAACGGGTAACAAAATATAAACGCGACAGTATGAAATGGCGCACGCTGACCGACAGTGTCACGAGATACATCGCTAAGGAAATGCAGCCTTTTAATACTGTGGAGAAACCAGCATTTAAAGAAATGCTTTACAACTTTGACAAGCAATATGAATTGCCAGGGAAAACGTACATTTCCAAAACAGCAATTCCAAATTTATACAGGGAAGTGAAGGATGAAATCCTCAAGGATTTTAAAGAAATTGATTTTTATTCAGCCACAACAGACATGTGGTCCAGTGTAAATATGACCCCGTACATGAGCCTAACAGTACATTACCTCACAACTGACTGGACACTAGTATCAAAATGTATAGAGACAAGATACGCCCCAGAGAACCATACTGCTGATACACTTTCAGAAACTCTTAAGTGCATTTTATCAGATTGGGAATTAGATGAGAAAAAAATTTCCTGCATTACCACTGATAATGGGGCTAATATTGTGGCTGCAGTGGGCAAACTTGGCTGGCCATGGCTAAATTGTTTTGGCCATAATCTCCACTTGGCTGTTACAAATGCCATAGCAAGTGAGAAGGATCGCACAGCACGTGCCCTAGGACTTTGCAGGAATCTGGTGAACACGTTCAGCATGAGCTGGTTAAAAAGAAGAGACCTGAAAAAGGCACAGATGGAGGCCGACATTCCTCAGCATAATTTAGTTCTGGTAAGTTAAATATTTTATTAAAAGTATTTTTATTTTGTATATTAAATTAAGTAAAAAAAAGTATAAAGTAAATTTATCTTTTAAAAAATATATTATAATCCTCAAACCAATTTTCTACTTTAAATTATACTATATAATCTCTAAAACTAATGTTTTTATTTTATATATATAGTTAATAATTATATAAACTATAACAAACAAGTCATATTTACTCCAGGATGTCTCTACACGCTGGGGAACAAAACAAAAAATGATAGACAGAGTTCTGGAGCAAATACCTGCAATCAGACGTGTCCTGATTGATGACAGAAAACATGGACACCTAAACCCGACCTGGCAGGATGTATCCGTCCTCGAGTCCATTAATGCGGCACTGAAACCTGTGGCTGATTTCACAGATGTTCTATCAGGGGAAAAGTATGTTACGGTGTCTTCGGTGAAGCCTGTTCTAGACCTTTTAAAAGATGAACTCCTATCCCCTGACTCCAATGACACAACTCTTACTTCAAATATCAAGAAAAAAATGTGTGCTGTACTTGATGAAAAGTATAGCCCAGCTCCACTTCAAGAGCTCCTGAGAAAGGCCACCCTTCTTGATCCAAGATACAGGGCCCACTTTGAAGCTGCAATTATAGATGACACCAAAGGCCAGCTTTTAAAAGAGATAATGGAGATGACAGAGGAAGGACACAATGTTGAACAAGGTGGGAAGTACACTGTAAAATATTTACCTAAAATATGACCTAAAAATGTTCATGCTGCAATCTAAATTAACTGGTTTTATTCAGTGTATATATACACCAACGCAAGATTACACTAACAAAAGTAATTTTTAAGGGTTATATTAGGTAGACATCCTACTTAAGGTAAAAGCTACCCCTTTACTTTTTACAGTGTCTGACAGAGCTGCGGCAGATGATGATGTGCCTACAACATCTTCTGCACCTCCTCCAAAAAAGAAGAGACTGTGTGATCTGCTGCAGAAAAGAAAAGCTCAACCTTCTACACATGGCTTAACAAAAAGAGAGCAAGCTGATGCTGAACTGTCAAGGTACCTACAGGAAGAAGCACTAGATAACTCGGCAGACCCTCTGATGTGGTGGAGAGACAATGAATCCAGGTTTCCTTTGATTTCCAAGTTGGCAAGAAAGTACATGTGCATTTGTGCAACTAGTACTGCTTCTGAAAGAATGTTCAGTACAGCTGGCAATATTGTCACCCCAGTTAGATGCTGTCTTAAGCCAGAAAAGGTCAACATGCTAGTGTTTCTTTCCCGTAATCTACCAAGCCATTGAGGAGCATGATTGTTTTCGTTTCAGAATTTGACTTTTATGGCCTGTTCTGTTATGGTCATAGTTTATATTTGTGATTCATTGTTTCTGTTATTTACAGAATTTTCAAATTTGTAAAATATATTTATATTTTACTTTAGTTTGAGATATTGACACGACAGTCCTTTTTGTGTTATGGTAACTTTATGGTGATTGCTTCTATTATTTATACTTTCATATACATTTACATTTTTTCTTTAAATGTACACATTTCTGAAAGATACATATTTTTCATTTAATAAATTACTTTAATACTTAAAGGCTTTAAGTGTATTAATGTGTTATTGCAAGTGACAATTTACAAGGGATTCAATTAAATAATCACAACAATTTGTATGACAATTAATCGACAAAGCCCTAAAACAGGCAACTAATCGTCAAAGCCCTAAAACAGACAATTAATCGTCATGATCGCAATTATTTATTGGACAATTAATCGTCAGCCAAATTTCATAATCGTGACAGCCCTAGTTTCTTGTGTTTTATTTTATTTCTTTTTTTTTTAGTTAGTTTATTGCTTTACTTGTAATGTGAATCCCCTTAAGGTTTGATGCTGACTGTTGTTGTAGTTGGTTTGATACTATGCTGTTTCCTCTACGAGTTTTTGTATTGTATGTTTAAAAAAAAAACCTGTATCGAAACATGATTTGTTTTGAGAAAAGCATGTGATGTATGATGTCCAAAGCTTTGTTTACCTGAAAACCACGTGACTGCTTCAGTATCTGCTTCAAACGAAGTGAATCTCAGTACCGTTTCCTTTACATTACATTATATTTTAATGTGTTAGTATTGTTTGTTCATTTATTTTTAATCGTCATTTAAAAATTGAGCTCAAAAATTTACTTTGCCCATGAAGTAAAAGTCTAAGGACTAAATAAATAAACGGATCATAGATTTAATTTATGAATTTATGTTTCATTTATTTTAGTGCTATACACCTACACAAATGAATGACTTTGACAATTACCTTATTTATATACAATAAAATAAAACAAAGAAACATTCATAAACCCAGATGTGAAACCAGCGGCTGTAATGAAACACAGCACTTTGGAAGGTTTTATTCATTTTTATGATCACTAGATGGCCACAACATGAACCGTTTTGAAAAGCTTCGGGTAATGAACCTTTTCCGATACGATTGTGTTGAAAGTTCACAACGCTTCACTTCACCATCACTACTTTCGTGCAGGGTGTAATTTATTTACAGTACCAATAATCCAGACAGTCCACAGTGAAGAATATATACAGGTGTGCACAAAATTATACCAAAGTACCAAAGTAAAAAACAAATAAGAAAACAAAGAAAAACACACTGTATTTACAATCACACATTGTATCCACAATTTACAATAAATAAGTTTAAAGTTTGCTCAAGGTACTGAAACACTTTTGCCAACTTGGTTAACAAGCAACCATGTGTGAGTCTGGCCTCCCCTTTTATAGGCCAGACTCCACCATTCTTTGTCAACAATCACAAACAGGTAAGTATTCAGGCACCTCACACATTTTACATTCCCACACTTCAATTCATTAAATGTCCCACCCACATTTATTATGCTTTCGACGCCATGAGTGAGAATGATCGGTAATACTTCAAATACACATATTTATCATTATTAAAACACGTAAATAATTCACACATAATCCCCGTTTCAAACAGATGATGGTTTCGCCAGCTTCCGGCGGCACTGCGCCGGCGCAACCCATTCTGTGCCTTTAAAAGCAGGCGACCTCTGATTGCTTGGTTTGGCCAACGACGCAGCGTTCACCCACCGAAAGACTGACTATTTCCTGACAAACAAACACTTGAACGAAGACACGAGGACAAAACACAAGATGCAGCTAATGTTTGTGTGTGCGATGATCGGGTATGAGACGGTGGAGTCGATACAGACAATGTGACAAACAGGCGCTATGTCACTAGGGTTGCAAAGGGGCGGAAAATTTCCGGAAACTTTCCATGGAAACTTCGTCCGGGGAATTCTGGAAATATTTCAATTTGGAAATTTAACAGGAATGTATGGGAATTTACGGGAATTTATGGGAATTAATTGGAAATTAGGGGAAATTTAGAGAAGCTGTATCATAAACAAATATAAATTTCAACAGTTTGCTGACATAAGCTGACATGCATTCAAACTAATACAAATTTTAAAAATGACATTTTTTTTTTTTTTTTTTTTTGGAATTTGTGATGCTTTTTTTCCAGGATTCAACTTAAAAAGAACATAATTTATTCAAAACTGAAATCTTTTCTAACAATATAAGTCTTTACGTTTACTTTTTATTAACTGAACACATCCTTGTTTAATAATAGTATTGAAAAAAAAAAACCATACTGACCCCAAACTTTTGAACGGTATTGTACTGTTAAAAAAGGATTTATGTTTTAAATAAATGCATTTCTTTTTCATTAAAGAATCCTGTTTAAAAAAAAAAAAAAAAAAAAAAAGTATCACAGGCTGTAAGGTCCACGCAATTGGCCCAATAGAGGTATCCAAAGGTGGATGAAGGTTTCTCGCGTGTTCGGTCTTTTTTTTTAGCGCACAAAGTTGTTAAATTTAGATTAAATTCGAATCTGACCTCGAATTTAGGTTGTCATACGAATTGGTTGTTTCTCTATTTGTAATTGTTATTATTTTAACATTTGCTTATTCTATTTAACTCTTTACTTTATATTTACTCTTTCATTAGGAATCTATGTCTGTCACGAATCTGGTCGGTGTCCTGCGGTCCGCTCACTGCCAGATGTCGCTCTCACCCTGTCACTACTCACAGACTGTTGCTTTGCACCCCGGACTACTACTCCCATATCACCCATCGCGCCGATTGCGTGGATTCAATCAGGCGCGCTATATAAGCCCTGGTCTCTCCCCTTACAAGCCACGGAGTATTGTTGTTAGCTTTCCCTAGTTTCCTTGTTCCCTAAGTTCCAGAGTTCCTAGTTTCCTTGTTCCCGTGTTTTGGTTCTATCGCCTGGTTATATCGTTTCGACTCATCGCCGCCTGCCTACTGACTCTCGCTCGTGTTTTCTGGTTATTCTCCTCGCCAAACCCCTCACGGATTACGTTCGCCTCGGATCGACCCTCGCCTGTTTCACGGACTTCTATTGTGTATTGTCTTCGTTATACCTGCCTGCCATTGTTTGACCCTGCCTGTTCGACTATGTATCTGTCTCGTCCCTTCAATAAAAGCTCGCAGATGGATCCGCTCATCTCGTTCACCCCGTTACAATGTCGCTCAGGGTGCCTCATGTCGGCCGATTTACATGGGCCCCACGATCACCAACCCTCCAGTCTGATCATTAATCAGAGGTTATGGCTAACTATTTAATAGACCGCCTCATGCTTGTCATGTTTTCAATAGTGGTTCTATTTAGCCCCCTACAGTCACCTACACTCAAAAAAATGATACGTTGGGATTACTTAACTTTTTTATGTCAACAGGTTCCACGTAACTGAGTTAAGTTGCCTTTAAGAAAGAATATTTATTTCAGTGAACTTAAGTTAATTACATAAAGTTAATGTAATTTTGTTTAGTTCAATCAATGTAACATTCATTGTTTTGTATTAATCTATTTAGTTAATTAAGTTCAATTACTCTAAAATTAATATTATGTTAAAAATGAGATAGGAAAAAAGTTTGTTTCATTGTTTATTAAATAACATTTTTACAATGTTTTACAATGAACACTTTCTATTGTTTTTCCAACAATAAAATGTTTTCAAAATCTACATGCTGTCTTATCAAAATAGTATTATAATACTAATAAAAGTATAAAGTAAAATAAAAACATGCAGCTTTTAAATGAAAGGATTGACAAAAATGCTTTTTATACTTGGAAAAAATTAACAGCCTTCTTTAACGGTATAAAGTACACCTTCTTGAAAAATTAGCTAACAACACCTGTTATTCAAAGGATGATTGACATTTCAAAGTCAAAGTCAAAGTCAACTTTATTGTCAATTTTGCCATATGTGCCAGACATACAGAGAATTGAAATTGCGTTACTCTCAGACCCTAGGTGCATACACGTAACATTAAATACAAAAAGTACAATTTTAAAGATGCAAATAAATACGATTATACATATAATATATAGAATATATAGAAATATCGTGCAAAAGAGCTTATGTAATAAAGTGACATAGTCTTTAGAGGTAGTCTGGGGGTAGTAATTGGGTAGTATGAGGTAGTTAGCAGAGCACCAATACTACACAAAGTGACTGGTGCCGGTCGGTGGGGGGGGTGTGTGTGTGTGTGAGTGTAAGTGTAAGTGCGTGAGTGTTTGTGAGTGTGTGTGTGTGTGTGTGTGTGTGTGTGTGTGTGTGTGTGTGTGTCCCAGTTCAGGAATATCGTGGGGCAGGAGAGGGGAGTGGGGGCAGAGCTGGGAGAGAGTTTAGCTTCCTGACGGCCTGATGGGTGTCACAGTACAGGAAGTCTGTGGGGCAGAAGAGGGGAGTGGAGGCAGAGCCGGGAGAGAGTTTAGCTTCCTGACAGCCTGATGGAAGAAGCTGTCCTTCAGTCTGCTTGTCCTGGCCTGGAGACTCCGCAGTCTCCTCCCTGATGGCAGCAGGCTGAAGAAGCTTTGCATAGGGTGGGAGGGATCAGCTGCTATACAGAGGGCTTTTTTGGTGAGACGGGTGCTGTAAATGTCCTGGAGGGAGCATTTGAAAGCAAAATAATATTTTTACAATGTTTTAAATTTTTTCAAACAAGAACATGTTTACAAAATCTAAATACTGTCTTCACTTTTCAAAATAAAACTTATCTTTACTCATTACAAGACGTAACAAAAATAATATTACCAATAAAAAGTAAAATACAAGAATACTGTCTTTAAATTAAATGATTTTCAAAAATATACTTGGGGAAAAAAATAGTCTTTAGTAAACTATACCTTATTGAAACTTGGAAAAAAAAGCAGTAAACAACATTGCAGTTAATCAGTTGAAGATTAACATCTGAAATCAAAAGTAAAGATGAAGTAAATATTTTTTTAGTTTATTTTTTAAGACCTGTACTTTGTTTGACAGCTTGGTGGCATCGAGTTCCATGAAAGTCTTTTGAAACATTTCAAAAGTATATCTCAGATCCTGGGGGTAAGCCAAGTTTAATGCATAAATTAGACCAACCATCATGGAACAAGCATTAGCTACATTGTACAAGTTTTCAAGTACGTGGATGCCTTCGATGATGACACCAACATCTTTGTATGGGTCTGCAACATCTGCCCCTTCACATTTGATGGCATAGATTCCGAGAGTGGTTTTGCTCATCAAAATTTGGGCTTCATCATGTTCAGTGTCCTAAAAATAACAAAAGACAAGTACAAATATTAAGTACAAAATAGAACAATTACCAATAGATCAAGGGTAAAAATAGGAACTGGTTTTAGAGAAAAATATGAAAAGTTTCTTAAAAAAAAAAAAACAACAACTGTAAATAGCTTACCATGTACTCCTTCACTAGGTTTGAAGGATCTTCATTTAGGTAGACCACTAAGGCTTTCAGGATGCATTCACACTTTTTTCAGTGGTGATGCTCTAATCAAAATGAAATGAGAATTAGTAGTTTTTGCTGTACATCTTAAATTTAAGTAGCATTATGCAATTTATCCCACTGCTTTATTTCACGAAAGTCAAGTGGTCCCAAATCAGAAGCACTGCATGGGATACACAATTATCTTGAACATCTGAGCTGTTCTAATTGTAGTTGCAAAAATAACTCTGTTAAAGTATAACAGAGGCAGAAAGTGATGCTTCAAAAGAAAAAAAAAATCATGATATTTGGAGCTTTAGAATGAAAATTCACCTTTAACTTTTAATCCATTTTAGTATAAAAAAGAATGAATGAAGGAGGAGTTAAAAATAACTAAATAATCATATTTGGATAAAATATTAGTTTGGCCTATTATGAATTATGAGAATTGATGATGAATTTATTGAACATACCTGATCCAAAACTGACAGGATGTCTGTGATCTTCTGTGCAGCTACTCCTCCTTTCTTTTTAAAATTTTTGAGGAGCTGAGAGGAGAAATGATCAAGCTGACCCATGAATTTGGACACCAAAGGAATTGTTGTAATCCTGCTGAATTCCGCAGATACCTGGTACAATTTTCAAACAAAACAAAACAAAAAGAGAGAGAGAGACAAATCAGGGAGCTGATAAATTTTTGACAGGACATCATCATACACTTCCTTTACCAGCACTCACAGATAATATACATTTACTATAAATGAACAAACCTGACTTACATCTAAAGTACTTCAAATCATAGTTTAGAATTATAACAACATCCAAGCAATTAATCAGCTGACATGACATTAAAGACATACCTCTCGCTCGCCATCTGTTCTTGAATTCAATAATCATTTACTGAAGGAATGTCAGTAACAGCACAAACATGACAATTTATCACTGTAGTTTGACTAGAATTTTGAGGTAGCTGCTCACTGCCATGTGATCTGGATAAGTGGGACTGCAGTGCATTCCAGGTTTTAAAAGTGCATGGACAGTTAGAATATGCACATGGATATTTGTGTTTACGGCCATAATGTCCATGTACCAACCTGAAGTGCTTTAAAAGCTTTGATCTGGAGGCCTGAGACGATCCACAATCTCTGCACAGCCACATACAGGACTCTACAGGCCTTCAAGTTTCAAAACTCTGTAAGGCAGAAAAAGAATGGGAGTCACCAAAGAATAATAACAAAATATGAAAAACTGCAAACTACTAAACTTAAGTAAAAATAATTATTGAATAATAAAACGAGATATTAAATAACAATGTGCCAACACCACCTTTTAAGATTATTAAGTTATTAAAACTGGCATTAGAAGGTGATAAAACTGCTGTACAAGCACAAAACAATCAGTTAAAATGGAGTAACAAAAATGTATCTAACTATAATGTGAAAGAAGACACGAGGCATATGGCAACTTCGTGACAATACTATACACAACACGGTATTACAAGTGAGTAATGATTCAAATGTTGTCATAGTCTCAATATAAATGCATAAATAGTGAAAATCTCACCTGTGTGTTCACATAGAGGAAAACACGTTGTCGTTTTGCAGTGTAATTCTCCGTCTTTGATTCTCATAAAATGGCGCCGATCTAAATGAGCTGAAGAGTGATCTTGTGCTCACCTGTGCTTCGTTCCTTCTTGTGGTGTTTTCCAACTGCGCATGTGTAGATTTTACTCCACCTACTGACCGATGTGCGGTACTGCAGAAGCAACACAACTCTGTTGCATTCATTTTAATTAACTGAGCTGTGTAAATTTGATGAATTACTTCTTTTAATTCTGTCAACACAACTCTTTTAATTTTAACGCACAAACGAAATTGAATTAATTAATTTAAACATAATTACATTCTTTGGACCAACAAATGCCATGTTTCATTTTTTTGAGTGTATGTAACAACTTAGTTAAAGCTCAAACAAAATCAGAGATTATGGCTAGCACTATGAAGTACTTCAATCGTGTTTAATCTAGCCCCCTATAGTTAGTCTATTGTTAAACCCCCTATAGTTAAACTATATAACAACTTGAATAAAGCTGAGACAATAACCAGAGGTTATGGCTAGTACTATGAAATATGCCCGAACCATGCTAATACTCCAATAGTATTTTGTCTAGCCCCCCATAGTTAATGCAACTGCATAACAACTTAACTAAAGTCAAGCAGTTAGTCAGAAATCAAGAATCTCACCTGATGTGCCCCATGCTCCATCTGACCTGAGATCTAGCATGTACTAAACCCTGGACACGTATTTGCGGTAACATACACCTTCACTTAATCTACTTGAGAAAATAATTTCAGAGTAAGTCAGAATAAAATCAAATGTAACAATTTATTAGAAGTCAGGTAAATGTGTATTATGCCAATTATACAGCCAATTCAAAGATATCAAATTAATACAAGAAATCTCCAAGTTGAATCTAGGAGTAAGATGCATACCTGACTTGAGAAAAATACATAGTATGAAGTGTGTCAACACACTTCGTACCATGGGCTCATTCTGGCTACAGAAAGCGCCCTGATCTTCTTGCTACACTTCTTTAAGTACTTCAGACCCAGACAGACATCCCCCGAAATGGAGACAGGAACTAACAATTTGAATTTGCATTGATCAAGTCCTGGACACCACAAAACCAGTTAACATATCAAAATAAACCACGTAACATATTTAATAAAGGTGTATTAATGCACATTCTCCACCAGTCCTGTGTAAACGACGGCATGCAAAGTTTTGTTTAGTTATTATTTTTTAATATTGTGAGATGGCGGAGCACAAGAGTACAACACAGTCTGAAGGAGCTGCTCACTTAACGATCACTAAACGTTGGTCTGTTTGTGTAATGATGCAGTATAGCGCTGCTGACAGACAGTGACAGTCGTCTCAATTTAAACTCGTTTTTCTCAAAATTACATTCCTGAAAATCATAACTATCAGCCAACTTAAGATAGTCATAACTTTTGTTACATTCAAGCTATGGACAAAATAAAAAAGGGCTTGAACCCAGCTTTCATGTGGAATCAAAACCTAAAAGAGGGAAAATTTCACCATGTTTTGGGTTTCCTAGATTTCATCACATTATTGTCTATATAGCACTAGAAAAGGTTTGAAGAATGAAAATGATAAACTAGTTCAGTATCGCGAATCATGTGGGTAGAGTGCATTTAAATGAGTTTCTTAGCTTGTGCTTGTGTTGGCAAGTTGAAAAGCGTGTCTAATTAATTTAGAAAGGATAATTAGACTTGATATAGAATTAATTTATTACTGGCTATTTATTTCTCTTTTTCAGAAATACTGTGTTGTGTATTTAGAATTTTTTTTTCTGCTAATTATTCATTAAACAATGTTTTACATTGTTTTATTAATACTTTTATTAGTACTATCTTTACATTAAGTAATATATTTCGGACTGTCAAGTTAAACTTTTATGTTTGATGGGTTGCGGTGAAGACTTTTAGGTTTTTGTTTGTATATTATATGATGATAGTTTTCCACAAAAGAAACGGTAAAATGCTGATGAAGTGACTCTCAGAGCAGTTCTAGAGATGATGTTCATGTGTTCATGTACTGAGGCGGCAGAGACTGTAAACACCAGGAGCATCACGCGTATGTGTGTATTAAACAAAACGTCTAGGTTACGTACGTAACCCTCGTTCCCTGAAGGAGGAAACGGAGACATTACATATGGGAACTCGCTTGAGTGACCAATCACCTTTACAGAAAAGGCCAATAAAATTGGCGAGTGGAGTTTGCGTGCAACGCCACTCCCCTGTACATACGGGTATATAAGATGGCGGCGCGCATCCACTCATTCAGGTTTTTGCCGAGGAGCCGAGCTGCAGCCCGGCGTCAGCGCAGCCTAGGGTTGTGGCAGGGGATGTAACGTCTCCGTTCCCTCCTTCAGGGAACGAGGGTTACGTACGTAACCTAGACGTTACCCTTCAGTCGTTTCACTACGACGTTACATATGGGAACAGACCCATGGAAAAGGCCACAACCCTGAGGCTGCGTTACGCAAGACACCAAGTGCCGACACCTGCCGGCCTCCCGCAGATTACCTGATGTTACCTTAACACACGGGAGGACACGGTCTCGACGCGGAGATTATAGAATCTCGCGAAGGTGTTAGGTGTCGCCCAGCCCGCAGCTCTGCAGATGTCTGCTAGCGAGGCGCCGTGCGCCAGCGCATAGGAGGAGGCAACACTCCGAGTGGAGTGAGCTCGAACTCCTAGGGGGCACGGCTCCCCTTGGCTTTCGTAGGCCAGGGAGATGGCATCTACCACCCAATGGGCCAACCTCTGCTTGGAGACAGCATTTCCCTTCTGCTGTCCTCCAAAGCAAACAAAGAGCTGCTCGGAGCGTCTGAAGCTCCGGGTGCGGTCCACGTAAACCCGTAAGGCACGAACGGGACACAGCAACGCTAAGGCCGGGTCTGCCTCCTCCGGGGGCAGAGCTTGCAGGTTCACCACCTGCCGGCGAGGTCTACCATGTCCCGTCCAGAAGCCACAAATTGTGCCCATCCCCTGAGAAAGAAGGTCCTTCCTCAGGGGAATCTTCCAGGGAGGGGCTGTCGCGAGGAGCGTGAGGTCGACGAACCAGGTCCGGGTGGGCCAGTATGGCGCAACCAGCAGAACCTGCTCCCCGTCCTCCCTGATCTTGCACAGGGTCTGTGCAAGGAGGCTCACTGGGGGAGAGGCGTACTTGGGCCCCGGAGGCCAGCTGTGTGCCAGTGCGTCCCTGCCGAGGGGAGCCTCGCTGAGGGAGTAGTAGAGCTGGCGGTGGGAGGATTCCGGGGAGGCAAACAGATCTGTCTGGGCCTCGCCGAATCGACTCCAAATCAGCTGGACTGTCTGGGGGTGGAGTCGCCTTTCTCCAGGGTGGGTGGGCTGCCGTGAGAGCTGGTCGGCTGCACGGTTGAGCTCCCTTGGTATTTGAACGGCGCGCAGCGATTTCAGCCGCGTCTGACTCCACAGGAGCAGATGGCGGGCGAGTTGCGACATACGACGGGAGCGTAGACCACCCTGGCGGTTGATGTACGCTACGGTCGCATTGTTGTCTGTGCGGACAAGCACGTGCTTGTGGCGGAGCATCGGAAGAAACTGCCAGCAATTTCAGGCAGTTGATGTGCCAAAGCAGTCAAGGTCCTGTCCAGGAGCCCGAGGCTGCTTGCCCGTTGGTGGAGGCATCTGTGTGGACCACAACATGCCTGGAGACCTGTCCTAAGGGGACTCCGGCCCGTAGGAAGGCAGGGTCTGACCATGGGCTGAATAGGCAGCGACACTGTGGGGAAACGCCAATCCGGTGTGAATCACATAGCCGAGACGTACCGTCCGGATCAACAACCGGGACGGGCTGGGCAGCTCTAGCCAGGCTGCCAGCCTGGCGGCCAGTGGGATCAGCGGAGCGTTGACCGACGTGACCGCGGTGGGGCGGCCTGCGGGAAGGGGAAGGGGACTGGTCCCAGAAGGATGAACATCCTGGAGAGCAGTCTGGCCGCGCTGAGCAGCACTTACCTTCTTCCCAGGTTCCCACGCTGGCGAATGTTGGCTCCGAGTCCGAACCCGAGGAGACATGTTGTCTGTCAGGAACAGAACTTCGGGCACTTGGCCCAGAGATGTGGAAAATTGCTCTTTCTGTGAGTGGGTGGGTACCGCCGACCCGTAGGTCGACGGCAGCTGAGCACACAGACGGTCCCGGCCCTCCACCGGGAGCGGGGGGGCAGATGTTGTCGTCCCCCGAAGAGCAGCTTCCATCATCTCCAGGCTGCCCGTGTCAGGAGCGCCGCGCAGACCTGCGGGTCTTGGGTGTTTGGGGGGGGCTCCTGAGCAGCGGGCGGCGCCGCTCCCCTGCGGCGGCCACGACGTCTGGCGGCAAGGCGCGCATCATGGGCCTCAGCCGGAGACGGAGCAGGTTGGTCTTGCTTCTTGGGGGCCGCAGGGGGGCGCCCTCGGCGCCGAGCAGGCTGAGGCTGGGCACCCGGGGACTTCCTGGGAGTCACGCGCCGGGGCAAGATGTGACTGATCGCCTCAGTCTGCTTCTGGACTGCCGAGAACTGCTGGGCAAAGTCCTCGACAGTGTCTCCGAAAAGGCCGGCCTGGGAGACGGGAGCGTCGAGAAAGCGTGCTTTGTCGACATCTGCCATCTGCGCCAGGTTCAGCCAGAGGTGGCGTTCCTGGACCATGAGTGTGGACATCACCTGACCAAGGGACCGCGCCGTGACTTTAGTCGCCCGGAGAGCGAAGTCAGTCGCCGCACGCAGCTCCTGCAACACCGCTTGGTCAGGACTACCCTTGTGCAGTTCTTTCAACGCCTTGGCCTGGTAGACCTGCAGGGTGGCCATGGCGTGCAGGGCAGTGGCGGCCTGGCCCGCAGCACTGTAGGCTTTGCCGGTAAGAGCTGACGAAAGCCTACAGGCTTTGGACGGGAGGCGCGGAGAGCCCCGCCAGGTGGCGGCGTCTTGCGGGCATAAATGCACCGCACGCTCAACCTGAGGGACCCCCTCGTACCCCCTGGCCGGCCCGCCGTCAAGGGTAGCGAGGGCTGAGGAGGTAGGACGCGAACGAGCCGAATAAGGGGCCCGCCACGCGCTGACCAACTCATCGTGCACCTCCGGGAAAAAAGGCACTGGGGGCGAGCGCGGCGGTGCCGCAGACCTCGTCCCCAGAAACCAATCATCCAGCCTTGAAGGATCGGGGGGAGGCACCTTAGGGACCTCCAACCGGATCCCGTCGGCGGCCCGGAGGAGCATGGCCGACAGTTCAGCGTCCGCCTCAGACGGGACAGCGACCGCGGAGGGGTGCTGCTCCGCCGAAGGGCCCGCTTCAAGGAGCCGTCTCGCGAACGAGAGGCGGGACCTCAACGTGGCCATGGACATACGCTCGCAATGAGCGCATGAACCATCCACAAACGCTGCCTCAGCGTGCGCTCGGCCCAGGCACGTGAGACAGCGATCATGACCGTCAATGGAGGTGAGGAAACTATCGCACCCAGAAACGCACGGTCGGAAAGCCATACCGGGACAATGGCTCTCGACGACCGTAAGGAAATTGCTCTTTTAGATCCCGGTTCGCCCAGGGAGGACGCGGCACAACCGTGCACTCAGTGACTCGCTGGTATGCGAGAAAGCCGGCACACTCCTCTTTCAATGCGGCAGCCGGCTTGCGGGATCTTACTGCAGCAGTGAAATTCGATGCGCTGAGACGAGAGAGCGTAACTCTTTTAGTGCAGGAGTTTGACGTTTTTTGCTCGTTGCGGTGAAGGCTCCGAAGCGAAAATCTGAATGAGTGGATGCGCGCTGCCATCTTATATACCCGTATGTACGGGGGAGTGGCGTTGCACGCAAACTCCACTCGCCAATTTCATTGGCCTTTTCTGTAAAGCTCAGAGGTGATTGGTCACTCAAGCGAGTTCCCATATGTAACGTCGTAGTGAAACGACTGAAGGGGAACTGTGTGTCTGCACCATTCACTAACACAGACAGGCAGAAATACAGCTCTTATTAATATGCGTTCTTAAAGTACTGGTACTAGTAAAATGTGGAATCATACCATTTATAAAAGCAGGGTATCGCAATACTTTTTAAGTACCGGTATATCGTGCAACACCAGTTGGCATTTTATTCCGCCACCACTAACTTATCTTTTCAATCTTTCTTTATCTACAAATGAAATTCCTTCTATCTGGAAAACTGCTTATGTTCAGCCATTATTTAAAGGGGTTGATCCAACTGTATTGAATAGTTAAAGGCTCATTTCGAAATGGTCTATTTTAGCAAAGGTTTTTGAATCGCCTGTGAATGATCAGTTAAAAGAGTTTCTATCTACTAAAAATGTCTTATCAGATTTCCAATCCAGTTTTACAAAAAAAAACATAGTACATCCACAGCCATTTAAAAGTATTAAATGATTTAATGGTTTCATTGGATAATAAAAACTAGGGATGCACGATATTATCAGACTGATATCGGAATCGGCCGAAAATGGCATTAAATGTAAATATCTGCATTGGCCCGATATGAAAAATGATGGCAGTAATAGCACGTGCAGTGGCAGCAGTGGTGTTGGAGAAAGCGCGCCGTTGTTCTGTTTGGGATCATTTACTGTTGGCTGTTTCATATCCAGTCACCAGACGCTGAATGCTCCCTTTGAAATGGTTTCAAGGTGCTCGATGTTGTATTTTAAAACACAATAAATGTTTGCAATTGACATGATCGGCATTTAAAATAAAATGGTCCCAAAAGTAATTATGGTGCGCGGTCAGTGAACCTTTTTCACCGGCGGCGCAATGGCAAAACACACTGTTGCTCATATGAAACATTTTTACTTGAATATTATGACATAAGTGAGGTACAAAACATTCTTCATGAGAGAAATAATTAGTTAGCAGGCAAATGTTAGTAGGGGCCATGCTTTTGGATTCATGCTGTTGGAGCCCAAACATTTAAAGTCATACGCGGCTACACTCTAAAAACTGCTGGGTTAAAAACAACCTAGCGCTGGGTAAAATATAGACATACCCAGCGATTGGATTGTTTTGACCCCAGCAGTTGGGTTAAATGTTTAACCCAGCCTTCTGGGTAGTAACTATATGGTTTGTCCATATTTTTCTCAGCGCTAGGTTGTATTTAATCCAGCATTTTTTAGAGTGTATTTGCTCTGTTTTGCCGGTTGGTCATGAATTGCCACAAACTTAATATTTAGTTTCTTTTCCCAAATCCTCACTGTCTCACCCTTTAATTTTGCAGGTTTATTTTCTTAAAACTTTTAATTCATGATTTCGCATCTCTTACAGTGGTAAACCTCGGAGTGGGAAATACAAGATTTCGTGGCAATAAATTAAGAATTAATTAATTAATTAATTAGTATGATTTAATTATGTCCTGTTCGTGTCTGGCATAGTATTCTTGTGCAAAAAAAAAAAGAAAAAAAAGGAAAGCACCGTCACGGTCGGCCAGTTTAGTTTTACTTTTTGTTTTCATTTTGAAAAGCTTGTGATCTTTGCTGTTTACCTCACGTTACGCTTTAGATTTTATATATATATATATATATATATATATATATATATATATATATATATATATATATATATATATATATATATATATATATATTTTTTTTTTTTTTTTTTTTTAGTTCATTTGATTCCTCATGTGTTTGCTAAATGTTCTGTAATTTATTAGTTAGTATATAATACATAATAAATAATAAATATTATGTAAGCTAGTTTGTCATTGTAGCCTACTGTTTTACTTTTGTTGTGCTTTTTAATTAAGCATAACAATTATTCCATCTTTTGCTTTGGACCTAAAAAATGAAATGTGTATAGATGTAAGCAAAACAGACAATTTTCTTTATAATGTGACAAGATTGCGAATTCAAAAGTGAAAGCATCCAAAGCTTGGCTTATAATACAGCAAAAGTGAACTTCTTTCACTAAATTCAAATCATAAATAATACTAGCCTACTGATGAAAAAGAAGGGGTTGAACGTTAAACACTTATTATTGTTTATTTAATCCCAACAAATAAGTTCTTGTTAAAAACTAACTTTCCAAACAAAAGGATATATATCGGTATCGGTATCAGTCAAAATGAGATGAAAAATATCAGCATATTGGCAAAAATCCAATGTCATGCATCCCTCTTAAAAACCATAGTGCTGCTCTTTTTATCAATTTAACCAAAGCTTTTGATTCTGTAGATCATGAAATTCTGAATCAGAGGTTATTAGTGTAGGTTTATCAGTAAATGCTGTTGGATGGTTTGTTAATTACTTATCGGATAGATCTCAGTGTATATAGAGGTGCTCACTTCTGTAAATAAATATGGGCATACCACAGGGATCGGTCCTTGAGCCATTATTATTTAATTTATATGTTAATAATATCGGTGATAATCTCATACATTATAGTTTCATTTATACGCTGATGATATGGTGATTTACTCTGCATAAACAGTGGATAAGGTTCAATTTGATTTTGATGTGGTTCAGCAAACACTGAACGATTTAAAACTTGTTTTAAATGTGGAGAAATCTAAACGTATGTTGTTCACAAAAGAAAGTCTGCACTCTCAAACTCATGCTCAATTACTACTCTACAAGGTTTGGAGGTTGAAGTAGTATCTAAGTATAAATACCTGGGATTTTTAGAGAGGGGGCTCGCTGCAGAGCCAGATGGGAGGAGCTGGAGCTCCAGCTCCCCCTCGCTGGAGGTAATGGGTGGAGATAGACACCTAACCACACCCTAACCCTACCCCTTACCCTATCCTAAACCTAACTCCACCCATTAGTTCACACAGAGGTGGAGCTGGACATCCAGAGAGGGGGAGCTGGAGGCCATTCGGCTCTGCAGTGAGCAGTACTTGGATTTTTAACTGATTATTCTCTTTCTTTTGGGCCTCATATTCAGTATCTAGTGAGTTAATTTAAGTTGAAACTGGGACTTTTTTTTAAGAGTCAAATCTTTTCTTTATTTTGAAGCAAGGAAGAGATTGGTAGCAGCTACATTTTTGTCAGTGTTGGATTTCTGTGATATCATTTATATTCAGGCACCTAAACATTGTTTACAGGCATTGGATTTGGTTTATCATGGAGCATTAAGGTTTATCACAAATTCAAGAGCCCTTATTCATCATTGTTTATTGTACTCACAGGTTGGTTGGTCGGCGTTGTTAACCAGTAGACTTAAGCACTGGTACTTATTTATTTATAAAATCATTTTAGGTTTACTTCTTTTGTATTTACAGCAGAATATCATTCAGAAAGGTGTAAAGAATTATGGGCTTCACTCACAAGACTATTATCTTTTAATCATCCCTAAAGTCTGTACTAATATGAGTCAGTGGGCATTTAGTTATGCTGCTCCATTTGACTGGAATCAATTACAAGATAAGTTATGGTTAAAAGAGTTGGTATCACTAAATGATTTTAAATGTATTTTAAAGGATCTAGTTTTAGAGTCACTTGATTGTAAATGTTCTGAGTGATCTGTATATAATTCTGTATAATGTATTTGTTTTATGTGTAACTGAATGTGCTCATTTATCTTGGCCAGGATCCTCTTGTAAATGAGATTGTAAATTTCAAGAGTTTTACTTTCTGGTTAAATGAAGTTTTTTTTTTTTTAATTATATAATTAGCATGATACTGTCACACATAGTTGTGCAAGCAGACGAGGATAAAGGAGATTTAGCCAAAGGTCTTTAATGACACATTCAGAAGGTAAATGCAATAACGACCAACACAAACATACAACTGATGTATTACTGAGAACAGACAAACTGAACTGAAACAAGAGGAACTTAAATACCAAGAAAATGAGGGAAATAATGACAAACACTTGTGAGATCAAATGAATCACCATGACAACTGATAATAGAGCGGGAAAACTGAACAAAGGAGCACAGGAACTAAAGAATACAAACTGTAGGAGCAGTAGAAACGCCATCGGAGACCTTTTTATTTTTTATCTGTCACTGACTTGGCAAGTTGTACTGAAGTGACCGAACAAACTACACTTTTTGTTCTGAGCAAGCAGTAGGCGGCCAACGGTGTAAGTTAAAATTGTACCTCTGACTAAGTTCAGACTGGTGAGTTTGTGACTGTGAGATCCACGACCTCTGGTCGGCGTGAGACTCAAATGCAGCAACGGGTCCCTGATGAATGAATAATTGAAAGTATCCACCTTATTCTTCAATGCAGAAGTAAGCATATGGGTGAGACTTCCAGTTCATTAGCCGCTATAGAGAAATAGCATCAAGAATTACAACGTGCAATAAACAGTTGAACACAGTGTGTTCATAATTAGGATAATACATTAAAATAATATGGTAAGACACACCTATTTGCAATGTCAAGCAACAGATCAAGCTGTTTTGTACAGCTAAAAATAGCTGGAAGAGAATGAGCCCAGAAACAAGAAAAATAAAATGTTTTAAATTTTATGGGAATAATAAGGTGGATAGGATGACCAGAATAATTAAATATCTCAATTAATATTATCTGATATTTGTGATTTGTTAATAAATGTAAACAAATGTTTGTATATGTAAAGATCACTTGAAAATTGGAGTCAGATTAAACACAGAGCTACAATAAAAGTTAAACTCAATCCCAACTTTGCAGAAGCGCAAGTAAAAGATATGTCATAGTTATACTATAATGTTACTCTCATTTTATCATTATCACCTGTATAGTACTATAAACTTGTTCAGCATCACAATCAGGAATCATGTGGGTTGAGTGCATTTAAATTAATGCTTTAGCTTCTGGCAAGTTAAAATCTCTATTGTGTCGATCCTGGTGTATAGAAAAAGTAGTGCTCATACAAACAAACACACAAACACACTCTCACTCTAAAGATTAAACACAATCTCTGAGATCATTCATGTTCTTCACTCTCTGCAGGCTGTGGGGTTGCGGTATTGGAGAGGAAGGCTGTGCTGCTCTGATTTCAGCTCTGAGATCAAACTCACACCTGAGAGAACTGAATCTGAGCGGTAATACACCAGAAGACTCAGGAGTGAAGCTGCGCTCTGCTCTACTGGAGGATCCACACTGTAAACAGAAAACACTACAGTAAGTTATTGAGTCAATGCTGTCATTTATTATCTTCTATTAAAGCAGATCTCAGTGTATTTTATCTTTCTCTGTATTTTACAGCATTTGACAGTGGAAACTTCACAAGCTCCAAACATTTGAATCAAAACAACACATCCTGAACAAGACTGTCACCTGGACAAATACAGATACTGATCCAGCAGTTTCATATGTGAAGGATTTTTGTTAATAATTTTCATGCAGCCTACTTTTTTCCAGTCTTAAAAGCAAACAAACAAAAAAGTAGATTGGACAAACTAACTGCACTGGACAATTTTTTTAGTGTGAAATTACAATATATTTTGGGTTAATAATTGCACACTGTAAAACTTTTCACTATAAATTTGCAGGAACCTATAAAGTATTTCTGTACCAGTAAAGTACTGTATATTTTTATACAGTTTATTCTGTATACATTTTGTATATTTTGTAATTGTCTTTTCTTTTTTTTTTTTCTGTATAGAGAATTAATAAAAGTTGTCCTGTAAATTCACAGTAAAATACTGGCAGCGTATTTCGTCGCCTTGGAATTATAAGGTTCTATCTGACATTTTTGTCAAAACTGAGTCACATATTCTTATTTTGTGACAACTTATTTACATTATGTGATGGTTTTAAGTTTACATTTAGTGTACATTTTAGGACTTTTTATTTAAAAAACAAAAAGGTTCTATTCTAGAAAGCTGAATTATAACTTGGTTCTATAAGGTTGTATCTGTGAGCCAATCAGCTCTTCGAATGCACACAAGACGACCAATCAGGATCAACTTTCTTTGTCATGTCGCCGGACTGCACCGTAACAGGGTTATGGCTAGAAGAGATAAATCAAAACAACTTTTGATTAATAATTTGATTAATAAAATTGTTAAATTGTGTTTGTATGAGAGTACTCATGTCAAAGCCTCGTGGATTACACCCTTCCACTACCCAACATGTCTTCAAATTGTAAAAGTAAGCTGTGTGTGCTGTTATTGCAGACTAGACTTACAATTACCAGTATCTACACAATAGGGGGGAGAAACATTTTTTAAAAAGAGCAAAAACACAATTTTTAGGCACAAAACATTTTTATTTTTACTCAAACACAAATGCACACACAGACAGACACAATGCCAACCACCATAACTTTAGCTTTTCATTGCTTCAGCACGACGACCAAACCTTCCAGAAGATGGATGTTTTCTGGGGATCATGCTGAGGGGTTTGAGGCCTCACATCCTCCAAAAGGTCATTCAATCGAACAATCAAGGAGTCCAGAAATGGCTCATCCTGCAGATAGTAAGTAAAAACAATTTGATTTTTCAAATTAAGAAGGAGGATACATTGAGATTAACTGGAATTGTAATCATTACATTTTCTTGTTTCAATGCTCGTCCCTTGCCTTGGTGTATGAATATTAAACTGTGCTCACAGGAACAAATATATCAGTCAAATTCAGCACCAACAGTATCCGAAACCTGAGAGAATAAAAATAGATATTTGTGCACTAACCAGTGAGGGAGGAGCAGCAGTTGTTTACTTTACTGTCATGTAAATACATTATAAATACAGCTAATACCACCATTACAATAAAGAGTCATCAAAATATTGTCCCTTTTGTTTTGTTCATTGAACACAACAGAATACAGCGTTTCATAATAGCAAATAAATACTGTACAATTTAATAGTGAATGGGTCATGACAACATTTCTGTAGAAAGTTTGCATGTTAGTCAGTGTGATATTTTGTGAAAACTTAAGATTATCAACATTATCAAAAGATCTTCTACAACATGAGGTACATTTATATGTGTTTAATCTGTCATGATGTTTCTAAAGATCTGACTGCAGGTTTCAGGAAGTCTTGAGTCTTTAACACAGTCTGTGTCTTTAACCGTCTGTCATCAGTCAGTCAGTATGAAGCTCAGTCAACTTCCGCTTGTGCTCTCTGAGTATTATTTTCTCTGAATGTTTTTCAGTGGTATTGCTGTTATATTAGTAAATTATCAAGTGTTTTAGTGTTTCTAGATTTATGTTTTCTTGCTGCTCTCAGAGTTGAGTTTGAGAGATGAAGTGTGCAGTTAGTTCTGCACTCTGTTGTGTTGTAGATCAGTGTGTTTGTTCAGTTTTTCAGTTTTGTGATGTGTAATGGTGTTGAATCAGTTCTGTGTTTGTTTTGCAGTTATTGTCTCTGTTCACTAGTACACACTAGTGAACAGAGCCTGTGGCATTGAAATTTGACATGTTAGGTAAGCACAGATCGAAAACTACGATACATAGGAATAAAAGACAACAGGCTACAATAAATTAGTTTTAAATTAGGCTTCCCCCAGGTCATATTTATCTAGTTCTCCAGCTGATTTTTGATTTTAAAAATGACTCGCTGTCTAATATGAAAGTGCCGTCTGTGAAACAGCATTCAGCGGTGACTTTAACAACACTCCATGGCGCGAGCAACAGCAGTAAGTACTTAAAGTGTATCACAGGTAATGCTGCTATTTTTGTCGGAGGCTTGTTGATGCTGATAAACGTACTGTATTTAATGTGCTGTGAATATGTTTGGTTAATCGATGATTAATCAGCACAACACAATGCAATCAACTTGTTATTTACTTAATTGTTTATTTCTTTATTTATTTATTGGTTGGTTGATTGATTATTTAGTTTTTTTTTTATTTATTTATTAATTAATCAATCAATCAGTGGCACTGACGTCATAGTATGGCGCGATCCCATGGTCCACTGCGATTTCCACTCGGTAAGCAGAACAGTTAATTAATATCGATGGGAACAATCCTTAAATTTACTGAACAAAAACTGTTCAGTCAGGTCAAGAAGTTGTTTAGAACCTTTAGAAGTGCAAGTTTGCAGTTTCATGATGCAGCAAATGACAGCAGACATTATAAAAATATAACTTGCTGCTCCAAATGTATAGTTTGTTTATTTTTTCACATTTAATCATGCAAGGTAATATCATAGAAGACTGTATATTTTTTTAGTTATGATGTGTTTTCATATTACAATAGCTCACAACACTTTAGCCATTTATAAATGTTCAGATGAGGAACAGTGTTGCCAGATTGGTGTGTTTTCCAGTAATTGTTCAGAATCCACACAAAAGTATATAGTAAACCAGGGGTCACCAAACTTGTTCCTGGAGGGCCGGTGTCCCGCAGAGTTTACCTCCAACTTTCCTCAACACACCTGCCTGGAAGTTTCAAGTATACCTAGTAAGACCTTGATTAGCTGGTTCAAGTGTGTTTGATTAGGGTTGGAGCTAAACTCCAGGACCGGTTCTGGTGACCCCTGTAGTAAACACACAAATCTTGCCAGCTTCCAACATTCTCCTTTATTTTAACCCCACTCCACACACGGACACATACACACAAAAAGTCACTTTTAAGAGCCACGTTCGTCTTGTTAACCTTGTCTTTCTGTAGCTTGCTCACTCTCTCTCTCTCTCTCTCTCTCTTTCTACTGTATATTTCTTGTCAAGTTATGACAAGGCCCAAATTCAGGCCCTGTCCATCTTGCCAGACTCCCAATCAGGCAAGCAGGAAAACTTATGTCTGCTTTGGAAGTCTGTCCACTAAACAAAAAAGAAAAGACAAAATGGTGTCACTGGATAGCCCGTGGGGGCAATCTGTCATGAAAGGCAGAAATGCTGGGCGTATAACTGATGTGTTGCAGTAAGTAAAAATGCTATTTTTGTTTATTTTTCATAAGTGTTATTTGAAGTGTAGCTGTAAGCCCATGTTTGTCACATAGTGAATATCATAGACTAGTTCCAGTATGATGTGGCCTTTATAAACTTAGTCTTATTTCATACAAGGAAGACTCTATCTTTATCTTTAAATTGTGTTAAAGAGAAACAATAAGTTGTGTTGTGTCAAATAATGAGTCAGTAATTTTGGCAATGTTAGAAACTGAAATAGTACGTCTGACCTTATCTGCAATTGAACTTTGATCGTATAAAATACAAGATGTGGTAATGTTTTTTTCAAATAATCTTTATGAAACAGATTAAGGCTCATTTTCTTGCATTGCACTCCAATAAATGACTTTAAAATAAAATTGCTTTATAAAGTACTAATGTCTCTAATAATTCAGTGGGTGTAACTTATGTATAGTAACTGCTTTTGTTCATTTCAGGTGCGGAAACTTGAGGCAGTGGGTTACAAGCCCATTTTATTTTTTGGAAAAAAAGATAAAAAAGACTTCAAATAAGTGGGTTGCAGACATAATTACCCATCTGCACCCCACTCCGGTCACAAAAACTTTTTTGGAGAAGATTGTTCAGAAATAATAATTATTATTTCAAATGCATGTATTTTTCTTTAATGTACAGATTTGAAATTAATGTAAACTTGTATTAAAGCAACCTCCACAGAACAGCAGCTGGACAATGACATCCCCATAGCAGAGCAGCACAACAGCCCCAGTCAGGAGCAGCGCAACAGTTCCATTTTGTAGCCGGAGAGCCTCACTGTGGAGCAGCAGGAGAGTGTCACCGTGAAACAGTCGGAGAGCCTCACCATGGAGAAGCCAAAGAGTCTCACAAAGGAGTTCGAGACTGTATTTATACTCAACCTTGTTCCTCTGTCTTCCCCAACGCTCTCCAACTTCTCTCTCTCTCTCTCCTTCCTCCTCTACTGCTGTTCTTCCTCCTCACTCTTCTCCTCCTCCACCTCCACTGCCGTGTCTTTGCGACAAAGGAAGACAGAAAAACCTCAATCTGTTCACCAGCCCCTTCTGCCACCTCTGTCTCTCCTTCATCTCTTATCTTCCACAGTCTTGTCCTCCACATGCTGCCTCTTCTGTCTCACAGTCCTTGAGTCAGGAGGAGCCATATGTGAAGAAGAGAAGAAAGGGTAAGTTTTGCTTTGCAGTGGTATACCTTAATCCACACTATTAATGAATTTGCTCTCAGACAAAGTTGACTTCAGGCAAATTAGATTTATTCGGGTCATCAGCTCATTGGTAGCCAATAAACAGTTTTTTGCTCTCTAGATAGCTGTGTTTAAGTGGCCAGTGTCAAGGGCTGTGGTTAATGTCGATCACTACCTTAAGCTAGAAGGGCTTTGGGAAACCCAGCCCAGTACATTTTGCTTGATCGAAAAAAGTATGGACAAAGTCACTTGAACACAAGTGGAGAGGACCACAGATCACCTGACGAGTAAAATGATAACTACCGACTTGAGATTCAACTACAAAGGATGACATTCGTTGCTTAATAAACTTTTCTTGTCTTTTGATCATTAAGGTTGCCGAAAATGTAGCAGGCAGAAGATCTTCCTGTTTGATAAAATAACTGGGGAAAAAAATAACCCTTACAAAAATGTCCAGTGGTAACAACAGTACAACATAAATTTACCACACAACAACTGAGCATAGCTAAATATGACAGGATTACCACAACACTTTCTGTTGTACAGTATCACAAGAATTTACCATTAAATGCCATATGTGGTTTTTCTGTTGTTCTTTTGTGGTAATACCAACACAAGATAAATATGACAGGATTACCATAGCACTTTTCTGCTGTACAGTATCACAAGAATTTACCATTAAATGGCATATGTTGTTTTTCTGTTTTTTTTTTTTTTTGTTTGTTTTGTTTTGTTTTGTTTTTTTGTATGGTAATACAAAAGTATTGAAACAGAGATAATTATGATAGGATTACTACAGCACGTTTTGCTGTACACAATATTCTATAGTACTTTACCTTCTTGGGCTCATTTATAAAATGCTTATGACATGTGTACACCTCTCCTCCAGCTGTAAAATCTGTAAATTGCAAGTGATTATGAAAATGTATGCAGCTAAATGGTTTCATATTACCACCTTAAAACAACATAATATCATTAAAATTTAGCAGTCAACGTCAAAATCATTTATTTTAGAATAGCAAGCGGCAAGAATGGCTTAAATTTCCAAAAACCTGCTGCACTCAATAATCAAAAGTGCATCCGTTTTCATGTTAAAGACCATTTTTATAAATATTAATGTTGCTGTGGACTTTAGTGTACACACACTGTAAGATCAAATGTGTGCATGTACACACTTTATATATATTTTCAGACAGAAAAACACGGCGGATATTGTATTTTGGGTAAGATTAAAAACTGCCTTTTCAATACCGACCAGATACAATACTGATTTTGGCAGAAACTCAATTTTGTAAAAAAAAAAAAAAAAAAAAAAAAAAAAAAAGGTCGTTTATCGCGTTTTTGAAGAAAACTCTTCATATATTACTCGATGACATTTCAAAGCAGCAGGTGGCAGTAACGAGCTTCACGCGCTGGTTTACCAAACATGCGCCAAAACTTGAGCTTTTTGGCCGCTTCGTGTCTCCGTACCGTAATTCCACTAATAGACGTGCAGCTAATCCAGATGGCGGCTCACCATGACCGCGGGCTTGATTTCTGACTGCGGTCACACCATCCGCGCTTCGTAAAAGTGCGGTCACGCCATCTCCGCTTAAATTTCTATTACGCGCCTATATAGATATTTACGGTAACAAACACTTCCGACCTAATACGGCGCATTTCATGTTATTCAACTACTTTTAAGAACTGCATATCAAAGTCAGGACCAATGCTATTAACAATCTCTCTATCTCCATCTCCCAAATAAAAATACTACTAATCTGACATGCGCAAAAAATCATAAAAATATGAAATCAAATTATTTTCTGCAAACTCCAACAGATTATTGTTCTGCATCCTACCACTGTGCTTCTTTACACGCTGTTTAACTGTTTCATTACTTTATAACTGAATACCAAAGTCTGGACCAATACTATTATTTATTTCTCAATATAGACATTTTTTTAAAAAACATAAAAATATGAAATCAAATTGAATACTCCAACAGATTATTGTTCTGCATGTCCCCAAGTACCACAGAGATGAAGTTGTTTTATTGTATCGTTTATATGTATACATTTACATTGCTTTATAGACATTTAAAAAAATATATATATATATGAAATCAAATTGTTTTTTGAAAACTCCAACAGATTATTGTTCTTCATCTCCTCATGTACCACTGTGGTGATTTTCATGCTGTTTTACTGTATCATTTTTTAATAATTTCATACCAAAGTCGACAAATGCTATTTACATTGCTTTATAGACATTTAAAAAAAAAAATAAAAATATAAAATCAAATTGTTTTCTGCCAACTCCAACAGATTATTGTTCTTCATCTCCCCATGTACCACTGTGGTGATTTTCAAGTTGTTTTACTGTATCATTTTTTAAATAATTGCATACCAAAGTCAAGACAAATGCTATTTATTACCTTACTGTATCACATATTTTAAAAATTAATAGAAACAAAAAATCAAATTGTTCTCTGCAAATTCCTCCATAATCTTGTTCTATGTCTCCTAAAGTACCACTGACATAATTTTCATGCTGTTTTACTGTATCATTTTTTAATAATTTCATACCAAAGTCAAGACAAATGCTATTTACATTGCTGTATTGACATTTTAAAAATTAATGAAAATATAAAATAAAACTGTTTTCTGAAAATGCCAACAGATCATGATTTTCATGCTGTTTAACTGTTTCATTCTTTTATAATTGCATACCAGATCTGGACCAATACTATTTAATATTGCTATATAAAGACATCTCCCCATGTACCACTGTGGTGATTTTCAAGTTGTTTTATTGCATCATTTTTTAATAATTGCATACCAAAGTAGGGAAAAGTACTATTAACTCTCTCTATATAGACATGTTTAAAAAAATCATATTAATATTCAATTGTTTTCTGAGAACTCCAACAGATTCTTGTTCTACATCGTCCCCATGAGGAAACAGGCTTATAAATCATGCACAATGACTTTTTTTCAGAAAGTGAAAGTGTGCACAGTCTCCTGTGAGGGCTAGGTTTAGGTGTAGGGTAGGTGTAGGGCGATAGAAAATACGGTTTGTACAGTATAAAAACCATTACGCCTATGGAATGTCCCCATAAAACATGTAAACCCAACATATGTGTGTGTGCGTGTGTGTGTGTGTGTGTGTGTGTGTGTACCTTGGATACTTGCCAGTCTTCAGTCAGTCTTATAGTGTTCTTCAAGCCTGCACCACATGACCGTCAGCAGCTGCAACACACCAAGAACTCTGAATCTCTGAAGTACATGTGAATAAAGATTGTTATCTCGGAGTCGTCTTCTTCTGTTGTTGTGTTGTTGTGTACATTTATAAAAAATGTCAACATGCCACAAAACAAAGGAGTTCTTTATTTTGAATAAGTTACACTCGAAATAACCAGTACCAAATAACAATTAAGAAATGTAAAAAAATAAAATTACAACAAAATGCAATAATTAAAATGCAATATTATAACAATATATAACATGGGGAGATGAAGAACAATAATCTGTTGGAGTTTTCAAAAAACAATTTGATTTCATATTTTTATTTTTTTGTCTATAAAGCAATGTAAATAGCATTTGTCGACTTTGGTATGAAATTATTAAAAAATGATACAGTAAAACAACTTGAAAATCACCACAGTGGTACATGGGGAGATGAAGAACAATAATCTGTTGTAATTAGCAGAAAACAATTTGATTTAATATTTTTATGTTTTTTTTTTTTTATGTCTATACAGCAATGTAAACAGCATTTGTCGACTTTGGTATGAAATTATTAAAAAATGATACAGTAAAACAACTTGAAAATCACCACAGTGGTACATGAGGAGATGAAGAACAATAATCTGTTGTAATTAGCAGAAAACAATTTGATTTTATTTTTTTTATTTTTTTTTTTTTTTTAATGTCTATACAGCAATGTTAATAGCATTTGTCAACTTTGGTATGCAATTATTAAAAAATGATACAGTAAAACAACTTGAAAATCACCACAGTGGTACATGGGGAGATGAAGAACAAGATTATGGAGGAATTTGCAGAAAACAATTTGATTTCATGTTTTTATTATTTTTTTTATGTCTATAAAGTAATGTAAATAGCATCTGTCATGATTTTGGTATGAAATTATTTAAAAAATGATACAGTAAAACAACTTGAAAATCACCACAGTGGTACATGGGGGAGATGAAGAACAATAATCTGTTGGAGTTTTCAAATAACAATTTGATTTCATATTTTTATGTTTTTTTTTAATGTCTATAAAGCAATGTAAATAGCATTTGTCAACTTTGGTATGCAATTATTAAAAAATTATACAATAAAACAACTTCATCTCTGTGGTACTTGGGTACATGCAGAACAATAATCTGTTGGAGTAGTCAATTTGATTTCATATTTTTATGTTTTTTAAAAAATGTCTATATTGAGAAATAAATAATAGTATTGGTCCAGACTTTGGTATTCAGTTATAAAGTAATGAAACAGTTAAACAGAATGTAAATCAGCACAGTGGTAGGATGCAGAACAATAATATGTTGGAGTTCGCAGAAAAGAATTTGATTTCATATTTTTATGATTTTTTGCGCATGTCAGATTAGTAGTATTTTTATTTGGGAGATGGAGATAGAGAGATTGTTAAAAGCATTGGTCCTGACTTTGATATGCAGTTCTTAAAAGTAGTTGAATAACATGAAATGCGCCATATTAGGTCGGAAGTGTTTGTTACCGTAAATATTTATATAGGCGCGCAATCAAAATTTAAGCGGAGATGGCGTGACCGCACTTTTACGAAGCGCCGATGGTGTGACCGCAGTTTTGAACTGCGGTCAAGCCAGCCGCGGTTCGGAAAAACACGGTCAAGCCAGCCGCGATTGATTTTATCGTGCGCGCATATTACAGTGATTACGGTAATTTCAGGACCAACACAGAGAGAACGCGCTTGCAGAGCGCTTTTCATTTAGACGCCCAGGACTGAGAGATAATACAAAATGCTCGTGAATTTTTACTAAAATAACGTATTTAGTCTTTCTAAATACCAGAATGGATTTTTAATTTGTTTTACTGTTCAAAAGTAAGTTATTCTTCAATGAATGTTTTCTATAATGAGGTTTCACGTCTGCTTTGAAAGAAAGGGCAAATAAAAAAATGTTCACAATGGAAAAAAAAAAGTTAAATAAAATGCATTTATTTCACTCCAGAGACCTATGAAAAAATAAATTCTAGTAAGTATGTGTCACGAACCTGGTCGGTGTCCCGTTGTCTACTCACCACCAGATGTCACTCTCGCTCCACCCACTCACTCGAACTGTTGCTTTGCATTTTGGACTGCATCTCCCATCCTCCACCGCGCTGATTGCGTCAGCCCCCATGACCAATCAGGCGCTCTATAAAACCCCGGACTTCCTTGTACACTGCACGGAGTGTTGTTTGGTTGTTATCTTGTTTATGTTTCCTAGTTTCCTAGTCCCCGTGTTCCTAGTTCCCTAGTTTGTATTCGCGCCTGGTTTATCGTGTACGACTCATCGCCGCCTGCCTTTTGGACTCTCGCTCTGGTTATTGGTATATTCTCTCTCGGATCGCCCTATGGATAATGCTCGCTCCTGTTTTGACCCTGCCTGCCTGACCATGTATCTGTCTAGTCCTTCTAATAAAAGCTTGCACGTGGATCCGCTCGCCTCTCGTCTCACTCTCACGGTAACAGAACACTCCGTCACAACAGGATCCAGCAGCTTTTCACCCGGACAATCTTCCGATGTGGACACAGACCTGATTTTAGCCAGGATCAAACAGGGACAACGTACACTCGAACAATACATCCGTGAGTTTTTGGCCATTTCAAACTATTCTACCCTCCCGGACTGTATTATTATTGAACTGTTTGCCGATGGCGTCAATGAGCCGCTAAGAGCGAGAGTGAGACGTGAGGCTCCGCGCTCATCATTAGCCGCATTTATGAACTTTGCGTTGCTGTGTGCGGGTTCGCCGTGTACTGTGGGGGTCGCGAAAGAGGAACGCGACGACGCGGACATGGCAGCCGCGCATCCCTCTCGCAGACTGGTGGTCACGCCGGATCACGACGCCACAAACAAGTTTACCGCCTGGATCGCTCGTGAAATGGCGGCCGTGTTGGAGCGCGCTCAGGCTATGGCGGCGTCAGCAGAACCCGCGCACAAGATGGCGGCCGCGCCGGAGCGCGTTAACGCGATAGCAGCAACAGCGGTGCCCGTTCACAAAATGGCGGCCGCGTCGGAGCGCGTCCACACAATGGCGGTGACTACAGAGCCCGTTCACAAGATGGCGGCGAAGACAGAGCTCTGTCACGTCACGGCTGCCATACCAGAGCCATATAGAGTTGCAGCTGTGTTTCCTGAGTCAAGTCAAGTTTCCAAGTCAAGTCAAGTTGCAGCTGTGTTTCCTGAGTCACGTCGAGTTTCCGAGTCAAGTGAAGGTACAGCTGCATTTCCTGAGTCAAGTCAAGTTTTCGAGTCCAGTCAAGTTGCAGCTGTGTTTCCTGAGTCTAGTCAAGTTCCCAAGTCAAGTCAAATTGCAGCTGTGTTTCCTGAGCCATTGCACAAGATGGCTGCCACGCCAGAGCCACTGCACAAGATGGCTGCCACGCCAGAGCCACTGCACAAGATGGCTGCCACGCCAGAGCCACTGCACAAGATGGCCGCCATCTCCAAGCAACTGTACAAGATGGCCGCCATTACAGAACCTGTGGTCAGCACCCGGACGCCACCTGTGGTCATGATGGCCCACGTGCTGGACACACCTCTAGTGACGGTATGGGCAGCAAAAATGGCACTCCTTCATGCCGCGGCGGCTACCCCAGAGTCAAGTCAAGACACAGAGTCAGGCCAAGTCACAGCTGTTCCCCACGAGTCAGGCCAAGTCACAGCTGTTCCCCACGAGTCAGGCCAAGTCACAGCTGTTCCCCACGAGTCAAGCCAAGTCACAGCTGTTCCCCACGAGTCAAGCCAAGTCACAGCTGTTCTTCACGAGTCAAGTCACGTTACAGCTGTTGTTCCTGAGTCAAGTCACGTTACAGCTGTTGTTCCTGAGTCAAGCCATGTTGTTCCTGAGCCAAGCCATGTTGTTCAGGAGTCAAGTCCCGTTACAGCGGATCCTCATGAGCCAAGCCGAGCTGCTGCTGTTTTTCCAGAGCTAAGTCAAGCTTCAGCCGCTGCTCCAGAGTCAAGTCAGGCTACGGCTGTAGCCTCCAGGTCCAGTCAAGCTTCCAAGTCCAGTCAAGCTTCCAAGTCCAGCAACGTCAAGGCTGTTGTTCCTGAGCCAGGTGAAGTCATTGTTAATCTTCACAAGCCAAGTGAAGTCAGGGCCGTTCCTCCTGAGTCAAGCAAAGCCACAGCCGTGGTTCCGGAGTCAAGTAAAGTCAATGATCCTCATAGGCCAAGTCAAATCACCGCTGATCTCCAAGAGTCAAGTCAGTTCACTACTGAGCTTCACGAATCAAGTCAAGTCACGGCCAATCTCCACGAACTAAGTCAAACCACAGCTGATCTTCATAAACCAAAGGAAGTTATTACTGCTGTTCCAGAGCCAAGTCACGTCTCGTCTGACCTTCCAGAGCCCCGACACATCTCGTCTATGTGTCCAGAGCCTCACCATGTCCCGCCTGACGGCCCAGAGTCAAGTCACATCTCGTCTGAGCACCCAGAATCAAGTCGCGTTTCGTTTGACCGCCCAGAGCTTTGTCACATCATGTCTGCCAGTGTGATGGCAACCGCCATCCTCAGCATCTGGGCCGCACACTACGCTCCAGAGATCTTGACAATTCCAGAAGTCCTGCCCGTCGTCAAGTCTGCGCCAGAGGTCTCGTCTGACCTCCCTGAGCCTTGTCACGTCATGTCTGCTAGCGTGCTGGCGATCGCCATTCTCAGTGTGTGGGCTGCACACTCGGCTCCAGAGGTCACATCTGTTCGCCAGCCAACTCCTGCGGTCACGTCTGATCACGAGCCTGCTCCAGAGCTCCCGTCTGATCACGAGCCTGCCCCAGAGCTCCCGTCTGGTCACAAGCCTGCCCCAGAGCTCCCGTCTGGTCACAAGCCTGTTTCAGGGCTCTTGTCTGGTCACAAGCCTGCCCCAGAGCTCCCGTCTGGTCACAAGCCTGCTCTAGAGCTCCCCTCGGTCGGAGAAGTCGCGCCAATACCTCCTGAGGTGTCAGCTACGGCTGTAGATCCTCCCTTGGAGGTGGCGTCCCCCTACAAGCTCTCTGCTTCTCTCCCTTCTCTGTTTGTCTCCTCTGTCTCTGCTTTCCCCAGGTCCCAGATCGTAAAGCGGGGTCCTGTTCCGCCCCGGAGGGCCGCTCCGCCTCCTGTTCCGCCCCGGAGGGCCGCTCCGCCTCCTGTTCCGCCCGGGAGGGCTGCTCCGCCTCCTGTTCCGCCCCAGAGGGCTGCGGTACCTCCTGCTCCGCCTCCTGTTCCGCCCCGGAGGGCTGCGGTACCTCCTGCTCCGCCTCCTGTTCCGCCCCGGAGGGCTGCTGCACCTTCTCCCCCTACTCTGTCTGCCTCCTCTGTCCCTGCTTTCCCCAGGTCCCAGACCGTGACGCAGATTCCTGTTTCTCCCAGGAGGGCTGCTCCGCCTCCTGCTCTGCCTCCTGTTCCGCCCTGGAGGATCGCCCCGCCTCCTGTTCCGCCTCGGAGGGCTCGGGCGTCGCCTGTCCCGCCTCCGGTTCCGCCCTGGAGGGTTCCTGCGCCTCCTGCTCTCCCTCCGGCTCCGCCCTGGAGGGCTCCTGCGCCTCCGGCTCTGCCCTGGAGGGCTCCTGCACCCCCTGCTCTGCCTCCGGCTCCGCCCTGGAGGGCTCCTGCGCCTTCTGCTCTGCCTCCTGCTCTGCCTCCGGCTCCGCCCCGGAGGGCTCCTGCGCCTTCTGCTCTGCCTCCTGCTCTGCCTCCGGCTCCGCCCTGGAGGGCTCCTGCGCCTCCTGCTCTGCCTCCGGCTCCGCCCTGGAGGGCTCCTGCGCCTCCTGCTCCGCCCTGGAGGGCTCCTGCGCTTCCTGCTCCGCCTCCGGCCCCTCCCTGGAAGGCTCCTGCTCCACCTCCGCCCTGGAGGGCTCTTGCTCCGCCTCCGGCTCCACCCTGGAGGGTACCTGCTCTGTCGGTCCTGCCTCAATCTCTGGGCTTCCCTCATGGACCTGGTCCTCCAGCCCTCGCCCTGTCTCCCTCCCATCCCACCGCTCCCCTGGACTGTTGTTTCTTTCGAGCGTCTGGAAGCCGCTCCTTGGGGGGGGGCTATGTCACGAACCTGGTCGGTGTCCCGTTGTCTACTCACCACCAGATGTCACTCTCGCTCCACCCACTCACTCGAACTGTTGCTTTGCATTTTGGACTGCATCTCCCATCCTCCACCGCGCTGATTGCGTCAGCCCCCATGACCAATCAGGCGCTCTATAAAACCCCGGACTTCCTTGTACACTGCACGGAGTGTTGTTTGGTTGTTATCTTGTTTATGTTTCCTAGTTTCCTAGTCCCCGTGTTCCTAGTTCCCTAGTTTGTATTCGCGCCTGGTTTATCGTGTACGACTCATCGCCGCCTGCCTTTTGGACTCTCGCTCTGGTTATTGGTATATTCTCTCTCGGATCGCCCTATGGATAATGCTCGCTCCTGTTTTGACCCTGCCTGCCTGACCATGTATCTGTCTAGTCCTTCTAATAAAAGCTTGCACGTGGATCCGCTCGCCTCTCGTCTCACTCTCACGGTAACATTATGAAACGCCATGGTCAGTTTTTATCCCATATAATGTGCACACATTATATGAATTAAAAAAAAAAAAATACTTTTTTGAGATATAAGATATTACTGCACTTTAGAGGGGTATAAAGACCGCATTTCTAATAAGTAGGAAAAAACAACCACCAGTTCTTATTCAGGATGTCCCATACTATACACACACCACATATGAAACTATTTTACTGCAGCATTTTTGAGATATGGGGCATTATTACATTTCAAAGGGGTATAAAGACCCCATTTCTAATAAGTAGAAAAAAACAATGATCAGTTCTTATTCAGGATGTCCCATACTATACGCACACCACATATGAAACTATTTTACTGCAGCGTTTTTGAGATGTGGGGCATTATTACATTTTAAAGGGATATAAAGACCCCATTTCTAATAAGTAGAAAAAAACAATGATCAATTCTTATTCAGGACGTCCCATACTATATGCACACCTCATATGAAAATATTTTACTGCAGCATTTTTAAGATATGGGACATTATTACACTTTAGAGGGGTATAAAGACCCCATTTCTAATAAGTACAAAAAAACAACCACCAGTTCTTATTCAGGATGTCCCATACTATATACACACCTCATATGAAACTATTTTACTGCAGCATTTTTGAGATATGGGACATTATTACACTTTAGAGGGGTATAAAGACCCCATTTCTAATAAGTAGAAAAAAACAATGATCAGTTCTTATTCAGGATGTCCCATACTATACGCACACCATATATAAAACTATTTTACTGTATCATTTTTGAGATATGGGAAATTATTACATTTTAAAGGGGTATAAAGACCCCATTTCTAATAAGTAGAAAAAAACAATGATCAGTTCTTATTCAGGATGTCCCATACTACATGCACACCTCATATGAAACTATTTTACTGCAGCATTTTTGAGATATGGGGCATTATTACATTTCAAAGGGGTATAAAGACCCCATTTCTAATAAGTAGAAAAAAACAACCACCAGTTCTTATTCAGCATGTCCCATACTATACGCACACCATATATAAAACTATTTTACTGTATCATTTTTGAGATATGGGAAATTATTACATTTTAAAGGGGTATAAAGACCCCATTTCTAATAAGTAGAAAAAAACAATGATCAGTTCTTATTCAGGATGTCCCATACTATGCACACACCATATATAAAACTATTTTACTGTATCATTTTTGAGATATGGGAAGTTATTACATTTTAAAGAGGTATAAAGACCCCATTTCTAATAAGTAGAAAAAAAAACAATGATCAGTTCTTATTCAGGATGTCCCATACTATATGCACACCTCATATGAAACTATTTTACTGCAGCATTTTTGAGATGTGGGGCATTATTACATTTCAAAGGGGTATAAAGACCCCATTTCTAATAAGTAGAAAAAAACAACCACCAGTTCTTATTCAGCATGTCCCATACTATACGCACACCATATATAAAACTATTTTACTGTATCATTTTTGAGATACGGGAAATTATTACACTTTAGAGGGGTATAAAGACCCCATTTCTAATAAGTAGAAAAAAACAATGATCAGTTCTTATTCAGGATGTCCCATACTATACGCACACCATATATAAAACTATTTTACTGTATCATTTTTGAGATATGGGACATTATTACACTTTAGAGGGGTATAAAGACCCCATTTCTAATAAGTAGAAAAAAACAATGATCAGTTCTTATTCAGGATGTCCCATACTATATGCACACCTCATATGAAACTATTTTACTGCAGCATTTTTGAGATATGGGGCATTATTACATTTCAAAGGGGTATAAAGACCCCATTTCTAATAAGTAGAAAAAAACAACCACCAGTTCTTATTCAGCATGTCCCATACTATACGCACACCATATATAAAACTATTTTACTGTATCATTTTTGAGATATGGGAAATTATTACATTTTAAAGGGGTATAAAGACCCCATTTCTAATAAGTAGAAAAAAACAATGATCAGTTCTTATTCAGGATGTCCCATACTATACGCACACCACATATGAAACTATTTTACTGCAGCGTTTTTGAGATGTGGGGCATTATTACATTTTAAAGGGATATAAAGACCCCATTTCTAATAAGTAGAAAAAAACAATGATCAATTCTTATTCAGGACGTCCCATACTATATGCACACCTCATATGAAAATATTTTACTGCAGCATTTTTAAGATATGGGACATTATTACACTTTAGAGGGGTATAAAGACCCCATTTCTAATAAGCAGAAAACAACCACCAGTTCTTATTCAGGACGTCCCATACTATATACACACCTCATATGAAACTATTTTACTGCAGCATTTTTGAGATGTGGGGCATTATTACATTTCAAAGGGGTATAAAGACCCCATTTCTAATAAGTAGAAAAAAACAACCACCAGTTCTTATTCAGCATGTCCCATACTATACGCACACCATATATAAAACTATTTTACTGTATCATTTTTGAGATATGGGAAATTATTACATTTTAAAGGGGTATAAAGACCCCATTTCTAATAAGTAGAAAAAAACAATGATCAATTCTTATTCAGGACGTCCCATACTATATGCACACCTCATATGAAAATATTTTACTGCAGCATTTTTAAGATATGGGACATTATTACACTTTAGAGGGGTATAAAGACCCCATTTCTAATAAGTAGAAAAAAACAACCACCAGTTCTTATTCAGGACGTCCCATACTATATATACACCTCATATGAAACTATTTTACTGCAGCATTTTTGAGATATGGGACATTATTACACTTTAGAGGGGTATAAAGACCCCATTTCTAATAAGTAGAAAAAAACAATGATCAGTTCTTATTCAGGATGTCCCATACTATGCGCACACCATATATAAAACTATTTTACTGTATCATTTTTGAGATATGGGAAATTATTACATTTTAAAGGGGTATAAAGACCCCATTTCTAATAAGTAGAAAAAAAACAATGATCAGTTGTTCTTCAGGATGTCCCATACTATATGCACACCTCATATGAAACTATTTTACTGCAGCATTTTTGAGATGTGGGGCATTATTACATTTCAAAGGGGTATAAAGACCTCATTTCTAATACGTAGAAAAAAACAACCACCAGTTCTTATTCAGCATGTCCCATACTATACGCACACCATATATAAAACTATTTTACTGCAGCATTTTTGATATACTGGACATTATTACACTTTAGAGGGGTATAAAGACCCCATTTCTAATAAGTAGAAAAAAACAATGATCAGTTCTTATTCAGGACGTCCCATACTATACGCTCACCTCATATGAAACTATTTTACTGCAGCATTTTTGAGATATGGGACATTATTACACTTTAGAGGGGTATAAAGACCCCATTTCTAATAAGTAGAAAAAAACAACCACCAGTTCTTATTCAGGACGTCCCATACTATACGCACACCACATATGAAACTATTTTACTGCAGCATTTTTGAGATGTGGGGCATTATTACATTTCAAAGGGGTATAAAGACCCCATTTCTAATAAGTAGAAAAAAACAACCACCAGTTCTTATTCAGCATGTCCCATACTATACGCACACCATATATAAAACTATTTTACTGCAGCATTTTTGATATACTGGACATTATTACACTTTAGAGGGGTATACAGACCCCATTTCTAATAAGTAGAAAAAAACAATGATCAGTTCTTATTCAGGACGTCCCATACTATACGCTCACCTCATATGAAACTATTTTACTGCAGCATTTTTGAGATATGGGACATTATTACACTTTAGAGGGGTATAAAGACCCCATTTCTAATAAGTAGAAAAAAACAACCACCAGTTCTTATTCAGGACGTCCCATACTATACGCACACCACATATGAAACTATTTTACTGCAGCATTTTTGAGATGTGGGGCATTATTACATTTCAAAGGGGTATAAAGACCCCATTTCTAATAAGTAGAAAAAAACAACCACCAGTTCTTATTCAGCATGTCCCATACTATACGCACACCATATATAAAACTATTTTACTGCAGCATTTTTGATATACTGGACATTATTACACTTTAGAGGGGTATAAAGACCCCATTTCTAATAAGTAGAAAAAAACAATGATCAGTTCTTATTCAGGACGTCCCATACTATACGCTCACCTCATATGAAACTATTTTACTGCAGCATTTTTGAGATATGGGACATTATTACACTTTAGAGGGGTATAAAGACCCCATTTCTAATAAGTAGAAAAAAACAATGATCAGTTCTTATCCAGGACGTCCCATACTATACTTACACCTCATATCAAACCATTTTAATGCAGTGTTTTGGACATACGGGGCATTATAACACTTTAAAGGCCTATAAAGACCCCTTTTCTAACAAGTAGAAAAAAACAATGGTCAGTTCTTATACGGGACGTCCCATACTATAATTACACGACATATGAAACTATTTTACTGCAGCATTTTTGAGATATCGGACATTATTACACTTTAAAGGCCTATGAAGACCCCATTTCTAATAAGTAGAAAAAAAACAATGGTCAGTTCTTATACGGGACATCCCATACTACACTTACACCTCATTTCAAACTATTTTACTGCAGTGTTTTGGAGTTACGGGACATTATTACACTTTAAAGGTCTATAAAGACCCCATTTCTAATAAGTAGAAAAAAACAATGGTCAATTCTCATAGGGGACGTCTCACACTATATCCACAACTTATATCAAACCATTTTACTGCAGCGTTTTGGAGATATGGGACATTATTAAAATTTAGCAGCCTATAAAAAACCAAATTTCTAATACATAGAACAAAATAATGACCAATTCTCATAGGGGACGTCTCACACTATATCCACACCTCATATCAAACCATTTTACTGCAGTGTTTTGGAGATATAGGACATTATTACACTTCAGAGCCCTATAGAGACCTAATTTCTAATAAGCTGAAAAATATAATGGCCAATTCGTATATGGCACATCCCACACTATATGCACACATTATCTCAAACTATTTCACTTCAGAGTTTTATAGATATGTGACATTATTACCCCTTATACCCCTCTAAAGTGTAATAATGCCCCATATCTCAAAAATTCACACACTGACTGTTGCATTACACCTCGGACTACATCTCCCAGTATTCATCGCGCTGATCAGCAGTGCTATAAAAGCCCCGGTCTTTCCCCTCGCAAGCCACGGAGTATTGTTGTGTTATTATTATTGTTTGCGTTCCCTAGTTCCCTAGTTCCCGAGTTCCCTAGTTCCCTAGTTCCCGAGTTCCTAGTTCCCTGTGTTTAGTTCCCTTGCCTGGCCATCTCGTCTCGACTGTCTCGCCGCCTGCCTATTGGACTCTTGCTCGTTTATGGGATTATTCTCTACGTCTTGCCTGTGATATACCTGTTTGCTACTGTTTGACCCTGCCTGTAAGACCATGTTTTTGTCTCGTCCTTTTAATAAAAGCTCGCAGATGGATCCACTCGCCTCTCGTCTTTCACTCTCCGTTAGAGACGCTTCTGTCTCAAGCCAAGTTACAGCCATCTTTCCTGGACCAAGCACGGTCAAGATGGCCGCCACGCCAGAGCCACTGCACAAGATGGCCGCCACGCCTGAGCCACTGCACAAGATGGCCGCCACGCCAGAGCCTGTCGCCAAGATGGCCGCCACACCAGAGCCTGTCGCCAAGATAGCCGCTGTCTCCAAGCCACTCCACAAAATGGCTGCCATTCCAGAACCCGCGGTCAGCACTCTGACGCCACCTGTGGTCATGATGGCCCACGTGCTGGACTCACCCCTAATGGCGGTATGGGCAGCTAAAATGGCGCTTCATCACGTCACGGCTGCTACCCCTGAGTCGAGTCAAGCTACGGCTGCTGTTCCAGTATCAAGTCAAGCCTCAACGTTCAGTCAAGCCAAAGCTGTAGTTCCTGAGTCAAGCAAGTATACAGCTGTTGTTGCAGTGTCAAGTCAAGTTACAGCTGTGTCTCCCAGGCCAAGCCATGCTAAAGCCACTCCTCCAAGGTCAAGTCAAGTTACAGCTGTAGCTTCCACGTCCAGTCAAGCTTCCATGTCCAGTCAAGCTTCCAAGTCCAGCAACGTCAAGGCGGTCGTTCCTGCGTCAAGCAACGTCAAGGCGGTCGTTCCTGCATCAAGCAACGTCAAGGCGGTCGTTCCTGCGTCAAGCAACGTCAAGGCCGTTGTTCCTGCGACAAGCAACGTCAAGGCCGTCGTTCCTGAGTCAAGTAAAGTCATTGTTGATCTTCACAATCCAAGTGAAGTCAGGGCCGCTCCTGCTAAGTCAAGCAGGGTCACAGCCATGGTTCCTAAGTTAAGCAAGGTCACAGCCGTGGTTCCTGAGTTAAGCCAAGTCAGAGCTGTTGTTCCTGAGTCAAATAAAGTCATTGATCTTCACAAGCCAAGTCAAGTCACTGCTGATCTCCAAGAGTCAAGTCAATATACTACTGGTCTTCACAAGCTAGGTCAAGTCACAGCTAATCTCCACGAACCAAGTCAAACCACAGCTGATCTTCATGAGCCAAGTGAAGTTATTGCTGCTGTTCCAGAGTCAAGTCACGTCCCGCCTGACGGCCCAGACTCCAGTCACGTCCCGCCTGACGGCCCAGAGTCAAGTCACATCCCGCCTGACGGCCCAGAGCCCCATCATGTCTCGTCTGACCGCCCAGAGCTCCGTCACGTCTTGTCTGACCACCCAGAGCCTCACCATGTCTCGTCTGACATCCCAAGATCACGGCCTATCATGATGGCCAGCGTACTGGATCCACCACTAGTGTCAGTGCGGGCAGCCAACATCCCAGTGGCATTAGTGCCTTCTGAATCCACCAGTAAGGAGACCCTACCTCCCGCTGCTGCTCTTCCTTTAATGGCGGTTGCCACTTGGTGTGTGTGGGCTGCACACTGTGTCCCTGAGGTCACGTCTGTTCACAAGTCAGCCCCTGAGGTCACATCTGTTCACAAGTCAGCTCCTGAGGTCACATCTGTTCACAAGTCAGCTTCAGAGCTCCCGTCTGATCACAAGCCTGCTCCAGAGCTCTCTTCGGTCGGAGAAGCCGCGCCAATGCCTCCTGAGGTGTCAGCTTCGGCTGTAGATCCTCCTAGGGAGGCGGGGTTCTTCCTCAAACTCTCTGCTTCTCCCCTCATTCTGCCTCCTCTGTCCCTGTTCTCCCCAGGTCCCAGTCTATAACGCAGGTTCCTGCTCTGCCCTGGAGGGCCCCTGCGCCTCCTGCTGGCCCTCCTGTGCCTCCTGCTCCGCCCGGGAGGGCTTCTGCACCTCCTGCTCCGGCTCCGCCCTGGAGAGCGCCGCTGCCTCCTGCTCCGCCCTGGAGGGCTCCGGCGCCTCCTGCTCCGCCTCCGGCTCCGCCCTGGAAGGCCTCCTCCCTGCCGGTCCTGCCTCAGTCTCCTGTCCCCTCCCACCTCTCCCCAGGACTATTTTTCGGTTGGAGCGTCTGGAAGCCGCTCCTTGGGGGGGGCTATGTTACGAATCTGGTTGGTGTTCCGTGGTCCGCTCACCACCAGATGTCACTCTCACCCTATCTTCACACACTGACTGTTGCATTACACCCCGGACTACATCTCCCAGTATTCATCGCGCTGATTGTGTCAGCACCCGTGACCAATCAGCAGTGCTATAAAAGCCCCGGTCTTTCCCCTCACAAGCCACAGACTATTGTTGTGTTATTATTATTGTTCGCGTTCCCTAGTTTCCTTGTTCCCTAGTTCCCTAGTTCCCGAGTTCCCTAGTTCCCGAGTTCCTAGTTCCCTGTGTTTAGTTCCCTTGCCTTGCCATCTCGTCTCGACTGTCTCGCGGCCTGCCTATTGGACTCTTGTTCGCTTATTGGATTATTCTTTACGTCTTGCCTGTGATATACCTGTTTGTTACCGTTTGACCCTGCCTGTACGACCATGTTTTGGTCTCGTCCTTTTAATAAAAGCTCGCAGATGGATCCGCTCGCCTCTCGTTTTTCGCTCTCCGTTACATAAGTATAGTATGGGACGTCCTGAATAAGAACTGATCATTGTTTTTTTCTACTTATTAGAAATGGGGTCTTTGTACCCCTCTAAAGTGCAATAATGCCCCATATCTCAAAAATGCTGCAGTAAAATAGTTTTATATATGGTGTGCGTATAGTATGGGACATGCTGAATAAGAACTGGTGGTTGTTTTTTTCTGCTTATTAGAAATGGGGTCTTTATACCCCTTTGAAATGTAATAATGCCCCACATCTCAAAAATGCTGCAGTAAAATAGTTTCATATGTGCTGTGCGTATAGTATGGGACGTCCTGAATAAGAACTGGTGGTTGTTTTTTTCTACTTATTAGAAATGGGGTCTTTATACCCCTCTAAAGTGTAATAATGTCCCATATCTTAAAAATGCTGCAGTAAAATATTTTCATATGAGGTGTGCATATAGTATGGGACATCCTGAATAAGAATTGATCATTGTTTTTTTCTACTTATTAGAAATGGGGTCTTTATATCCCTTTAAAATGTAATAATGCCCCACATCTCAAAAATGGTGCAGTAAAATAGTTTCATATGTGGTGTGTGTATAGTATGGGACGTCCTGAATAAGAACTGGTGGTTGTTTTTTTCTACTTATTAGAAATGGGGTCTGTATACCCCTCTAAAGTGTAATAATGTCCAATATATCAAAAATGCTGCAGTAAAATAGTTTCATATGAGGTGTGTATATAGTATGGGACGTCCTGAATAAGAACTGGTGGTTGTTTTTTTCTACTTATTAGAAATGGGGTCTTTATACCCCTCTAAAGTGTAATAATGTCCAATATATCAAAAATGCTGCAGTAAAATAGTTTCATATGTGGTGTGCGTATAGTATGGGACATCCTGAATAAGAACTGGTGGTTGTTTTTTCCTACTTATTAGAAATGCGGTCTTTATACCCCTCTAAAGTGCAGTAATATCTTATATCTCAAAAAAGTATTTTTTTTTTTTAATTCATATAATGTGTGCACATTATATGGGATAAAAACTGACCATGGCGTTTCATACTTACTAGAATTTATTTTTTCATAGGTCTCTGGAGTGAAATAAATGCATTTTATTTAACTTTTTTTTCCATTGTGAACATTTTTTTATTTGCCCTTTCTTTCAAAGCAGACGTGAAACCTCATTATAGAAAACATTCATTGAAGAATAACTGTTACTTTTGAACAGTAAAACAAATTAAAAATTTATTCTGGTATTTAGAAAGACTAAATACGTTATTTTGTCTGTTTTCTACGAATTCTGCTGTAACTCATCTACATAAAACAATTATTTGAAAGGTGAATATTTAAGAAAAATATTGTAACAGACAACCGTCAAAGTCACCAATAAATAACACGGATATTAAAGCAGAAATGCAAATAAATAAGCAAGTAAAAATTCACGATCATTTTGTATTATCTCTCAGTCCTGGGCGTCTAAATGAAAAGCGCTCTGCAAGCGCGTTCTCTCTGTGTTGGTCCTGAAACTACCGTAATCACTGTAATATGCGCGCACGATAAAATCAATCGCGGCTGGCTTGACCGTGTTTTTCCGAACCGCGGCTGGCTTGACCGCAGTTCAAAACTGGCTGCGAAAGCCTTGATGACGACACACTTTATTCTCATTGGTCAGATTATGTGACGACAAGCACGACGTGTGCTGCGTATTTTTTCTTTAAAAAAGTTCCTGTATGTAAGAGCTGTTCAATTTGTAGTGATCTGACCTGTATTACACTATTATTTATTATTGATTTACTTTCCAGATCAACAGTTCCTTGCCTCTGTAATGGAGCGACTAAAAACTGCTGAAAAATTAACAGGTATATTTTTAAACCAAATAATGAACCTTCATAGAATGGGATTATTTCTTTAAGCAACACTGACTGCATCTGCAGGTTCCTCTCAACCCATTACCCACTTTACAGCAACTGCTGCCAGGCCTCCACCACCAACCACCAAGTGCTCCACTTCCACCACTACTAGGCCTCCTTCATCCTTCATACTAGGCCTCCCTAACCCCACTGTTGTAAAGCTGCTGCCACCACCAACCATTCAGTGCTCCATTCCACCACCAGAGAACTTAACTACATCTCCATCCAGACCTTCATCCCCATCCAACAAGACCGATACACGTGGGTCCCAACAACGTATAGTACTCCTAAGAATGTTAGAAATATAAATCTCACTACTGTGGCTGAATCTGTCTTTTTAACAGAAATAACACACAGAACAACATTACTGTTATTTGAAGTAACAAGAAGCCATCAGCAACTCTACCTGAGGAACAAAACTGCCATCTACAAAAAAATCCAAAAAGAATTTGCAGAAAAGGGCTATAACCTATCAACAGAAAAAAAATACGAAAAAAATTAGGAAACCTTTTAAGCACTTACAAAAGAGTGAAGGACAGACGTTGGGCAGCTGGAGAAGGAAAGCAAACCTGAGAGTACTACACGGTATGTATAGGCATTAAAATTACATTTTAGTCATTTAAAAAAAAGGCATGTTCACAAGAGAGCTTCAAATGGTAGCAATTATTTGGCTAAGAATTTCACATAAGGGCATTTCATATAGCCTTGGGGTATTTCAAAGCTCACTGTCATGCTTCAGAAGACAAAAAAAATGAAACCCTGGTAAAGGAATGCTTCCAGAGCAAATGAACATTTAATGAACATTTCCTAAATCAATGATCGCTTTCACAGCAAATGGATGAGCTGTCTGGCAGTTCTGAAATTGGAAGTGCACCAGCTTCTACAATTTGCTCCACTCCACTGGTCCTGGATGAAGTGTGCTCCCAAAACACGGCCATACATACACCACATTCCTCTGAAGAACAGCCAGGCATGGATGGTGCTAAATCCCTCAAGGAGGAAAAGACCAGTGAGCCAGCCCTCTTTTTATGAGACATTTGAGGCCCATGCAGAGAGAAGGACTGCTGTGTTGGAGACCCTTGTTCAGCCAGATCTTCAGAGATGGAGAAGACTGAAAGAGAAACGCAGACGGTCATTTGAAAAAAAAAAAAAAGTTAACCAGCCTAAATACAATTGTTACAGAACTAAAAGCAATTGGACAACGTCAGGAGAAAATTATGGAGATGCTGGAAAAAAAGTACAGTTCAATAAAAATTTGAGTAAACGCATGCTGAATATGAGTTTCATTGACCTTACATTTTGTCACACAACATAAAGAAAGCTAAATTCTTTTCATAATACTAAGTTGTCCACAATGTTCTACTGACATTTAGCAATGCATTGAGTGACACACAGTTCCTTCAAAATAAACATTTTGCTGTCAGTCTATTACATTTGAAACCCATAGTGACTGCTATACTTTTGAGTGATGAAGAAAATATCTGGAAGACATTTCAGATGTCTTTTCAGGAATATTTTATTTGTATGGCTTTGGCATTGCAACCCATGTTCAGCTGCTGTTTATGTTTGCAGTACTTTCAATTACAAATTAATATTCCTGTATACTCAAACCCATATGTGCCAATATACAAAGTGTTCCTCTTTTTAGTTCATCACTCTGTAAATCCTAGATTTGGTTGCAAATCATGTCTCTGTAATGACTTTTTCTGTTGTAAAGTTGCAGTGGGTGTTGTTCATCATCAACACCTTCATCCAGCACTTCAAATTGATCATCTGGCTCTAAGCAAATGTTATGCAGAATGCAACAAGCTGAGACTGCTGAACTAATGTTTTGGATGTTTCTCATTTGCAGGTATCAGAGCCTCCTGAACTTTGATTTCATTATGCCAAATGCATGCTCGATCACTACACGAGCAGCATTCAGCTTTCTGTTGAAGCGCTTCTGTCTGGCAGTCAAGTGACCATTATCTCTGTATGGTCTCATAAGTTGGGGCAACAAAGGGTATGCAGAATCTCCAATGATGTGCATTCCCTCAGGGACCAGGGACAGTGGATCCTCTTCAAGAAGACGAGCAACCTCTGTGAGACGAAATGCCCTAGCATCATGCCAACTACCAGGGTGACCCACACTGATATGGCAGAACCGCCGCTGACTATCACAAAACCCTGTCAGAATTACTGAATAAAACTGCTTTCTGTTGTAGTATGCTAAGGGATTATCACAGTGAGGTCTCATAACTGGGATGTGACACCCATCAACTGCACAAATTGTGTTATGGAAACCAGCTCTCTCAAAACCTAACTGTGACATCTGCAGCCTTTGGCCTTTTGGCCAGGAAATGTGATGTGCCATATGAGTGTTAACAAGCAAACAAAAATCATGTAGATGCTTGGCAAGAGTTGATTTGCTAAGACCAAATCTGTCTGCCACTCCCCGATATGACTCTTGGTTGGATAGTGTCCACATGCATGCAAGAACGCTGTTTGTAAGTGGCAGTTTGGTGTGTTGCGCATTCATGTAAAATGGGCCAAGGGCTGTAATGAGATCCTGCATAGTAAAAGGAAATTTTAGTAAAAAAGTAAATTCGGCACAATAGTGGTATATGAAAAATGAATGTCTAAAGTCACCTATCAAAAATTGTTACAAAAGTTACCCAATTAAAAGTTGTAACAAAACTATAATGACACAGCATGTTAATCTTAAGGAATTATACACAGATGATGCGCTAAAAACCTAAAAACAATTTCATGCAAAAACATGGGAATTTCAATCGCATCCACTTCTTCCGCTACGATCAAGGCAAAAATCGCGTGTTCTGCCATAATGACGTTGATTCAGCACACTACGGAAACCTATAAGTGTCCGACCTGACTGGCCGTCTCTTTACTCCTCCCCCGACTGCAAGGGGCTGCTCTCGCCAGCCGGTGGCAGGCTAGTGTAGTATGGCAAGCCGTTTTAACATTTAATCTATTTCCCGTACTAGTATCTATTTTCATGTTACTAGTACTTATTTTTTAGATACTAGTATCTTTTCCTTTAAGTACTAGTACTTATTCATTAGATACTAGTACTTATTCATTAGATACTAGTGCTTATTCATTAGATACTAGTACTTATTCCTTAGGTACTAGTGTCTTTTGTAAAGTTACTAGTACTTATTCATTAGATACTAGTACTTATTTATTAGATACTAGTAGGTATTCTAATAGTGACTAGTATTCAATTATACTTTTCTTGTATGGCAAAAATAGAACTAGTTCTTATTTTTTAGTTACTAGTACCTTTTTAGACCAGAGATATCCTGAACTTAATAGATACTAGTACTTTTTAAATTTGCATTTCAGCCCAGTATGCTAATTGTATGTTGAATATTAATGAACCAGGAACATATATGGGAAAGAGATTACACAGGAAACGGAAATAAGAAGACGGAAAGAAGAAGGGAAAGACAGAAAGTGAAAATGGCAGAAGTACTTGAACAAATATGTAGAAAATGCAAATATGTTGAACGATCGATAAACCAGGGAAACATTGGAAGCGCACAGCTGATGCCTAATATGTTTGTTGGTCATTGTACGAGTGACCTCTATTGGCAGGATGCAGATAAGACATCTATTTAGTTTTTTTTTGTCATAGTTCAATGGCAGTTCGCATGTTTCATAATGTTGGTAATTCATTGGAGTTGTTTTTATTTACCAGTATAACTAAAAAAAAAGTATGGTTGTTATTATTATTACTACTGATACCGCGAAACATTAAAAACATAACACTATTCGGCTATTTAAGAATAAGAGGTTCATCGAGTGACCTCTGGTGGCAGGAAGGAGATAAGACACCAATTTTATTACCTATTATTTTCCTGGTTTTCCTCCAGTAAAAACAATAAAAAATATATCAGGGCTGTACGTAAACTTTTTTTTTTTGCATATAGCACAGAGACTGAATGTTTTTACATGAATGTTCTGTACAGGGCACATAAAATACAAACCTTATCGTCAGACAAACATTTTCTTTATTTAGAAAAAAGGCCAAAAAATAATTAATAAAAATTTTAATCTTGACTGTCGTGTTCACTTTATGTGGTTTCTGAAGTGGTCCTCTTGCATTATAAGGACTAAAAATCTTTGCTTGTGTTCATCTGAAGAAAGAAAGTCGTAAACATCTGGGACAACATGAGGGTCAGTAAATGATGAGAGAATTGTCACTTTTGGGTGAAAGAGCAAGATGTGATGCAGAGGCTAGAAACATATTCCAGACAGAGAAATTAATGGAATTAAAACATACAACATTAAAGTTTTGAAAGGCGACTTTTTTGTGTTGTCTATTAAACATGACTGTCTAGAAGAATAATTAATCTTTTAATTGTTTATTTGGAGCATTTAGAATTTTTTGACTAGTTTGATTAATTAATGGGGAAATCATGTAATTATTAAGATTAAAAATATATTTTCCAACAGTCCTAATTCCTACTCAATGTATCATTTAATGACATATTGTAAATACAACTTATCCACCACCTGATAAGAACATCACTAAACATGAATTACAGTTCATTTAACATACAATGTTTATTTAAACTTTGTATTTGTAACATTATTAATTGGTAGATGGTGAACTTTTAAAGCCAGAAATGTACCTGATGAAAGTCATAACTGATGTAGAAATGTGTGTGAAAACAATAATAATTGATTCTCACATTAGGCATGAATGTTTGAGCTTCTGTTTATCAATTTTAATGTGCATAAGATAAAATACAAATGTAATGTAAGGATTTGCAAATGTTCACCTTAAAGTTCTTAATTATGTTTGCTATTTTGACCCAAATTAGGGTTTTTTAACCTTTTTGAGTACTCAATTAATGTAATATCTTTTTCATTCATACTTGTCGCCGGAGGGCGCCCTCGCGCACAAACTCCACAAGTGAGACTACGAAATCTCTTAAACTTTCCGTGTTTATGTAGCCTAGTAGTTGCCGTTTTGAGATTAATTCTATTACCCGTACTGGTATCTATTTTCATGTTACTAGTACTTATTTTTAAGATACTAGTACTTATTCATTAGATACTAGTACTTATTCATTAGATACTAGTACTTATTCTTTAGATACTAGTACTTTTTCTTTAGATACTAGTACTTATTCATTAGATACTAGTACTTATTCTTTAGATACTAGTACTTTTTCTTTAGATACTAGTACTTATTCTTTAGATACTAGTACTTTTTCTTTAGATACTAGTACTTATTAAATAGATACTAGTACTTATTATTTAGATACTAGTACTTATTATTTAGATACTAGTACTTATTAAATAGATACTAGTATCTATTTAATAGGTACTAGTACTTATTCATTAGATACTAGTACTTATTTAAATAGTGACTAGTGACTATTCAGTTAACACTAGTAACAAATTAAAAATTTTGCCATTGATTTCTATGGGGATCTCTCATTGAGATATCAACTATTCAGTTTTGACTAGTATGTATTCCAGTTGTGACTAGTAGTTAATCATTAGGTACTAGTATCTATTTAATAGATACTAGTACTTATTAATTAGATACTAGTACTTATTAAATAGATACTAGTACTTATTTATTAGATACTAGCACTTTGTAATGAGGACCCTGGGAAGCGTGTAAGATCCATAAGCGAGCTTTATTTGAACAGATCGTAGTCGACAGGCAGAGTCCGATACCAGCAAACTGATATATCCAGGGCAACACAAACTCGTAGTCCAAAACACAGGCACAGTCGAAAAAACAAGAATGAGCAGTCCAAAAGTGACAAAGAAACAAGGCTAAGAAACTGGACAAAACTATGGCAATAAACTGAGTAAAACTAAGGCAGAAAACAACGACAAAACGATGATCATGAAACAAGACCGTGGAACTAAACAAGGCAAAGAAAACAGATAAACGCTTGGTAGAGTCCGTATAACAAGACAATACTTCGCAACCTATTAAGCACATGGTCAGTCTTTAAATACTGCCAAACAGGAAGTAGCAGTAGAAGCAGCACAGGAAGCATGCAGGCAGTCCTGGGGTGAGGGCACCCTCTGCTGGCTTGGCGTTACAGACTTATTCATTAGATACTAGTACTTATTCATTAGATACTAGTACTTATTTATTAGATACTTGTACTTATTAAATAGATACTAGTACTTATTAATTAGATACTAGTACTTATTAAATAGATACTAGTACTTATTAATTAGATACTAGTACTTATTAATTAGATACTAGAATCTTTTGGAAAGATAAAACCTATGGTTTAAGATAAAACCTATGGTTTTATCTGTGTTCTTCAAGCCATCTCTGGTATTTTTGAGAATAAATAATATATATATATATATATATATATATATATATATATATATATATATATTTATATATATATATATATATATATATTTAAAAGACAGTGCTAATCGACATAGCCTTTAACACTGTTATAAGGTGACATGCTTTCTGCCTCATTCTGTTTAATAAAGCCATATCAGATCACAAAAGGAAGTTATTTCCAATGCTCGACTGATGTTATGAAGTGAATTTGGAGTAAAAACATGTCAAAATACTTTTGCTGGGCAAAAGTATCTAATCTTTCCTTGTGTTTTCATGGTAACCAGTTAGCAAGGTAGGCTAATATACAAAGCCATGTAGCCCTACTTAACAATCAAATTAATTCAGCATATTCATGTATTGTATTACCATGTGGACTCTGATTGGACGGTGGATAGGAACTCATGTTTATGTAATGATCTGTTTAAATGAAGATATCTCCAAATAAATTCTTACTAGTTCTTTATGAGGTTAAAGATATCTCCAAACGAACAGTGAAGGGTAGTTATTTTGTTTTTGATATCATCTTTTAATTTCGGACTAGTAGTTATTGCAATAGTGACTAGTATCTATTTAGATATTACTAGCAAGCAGACATTAGATACTAGTACTTATTAAATAGATACTGGTACTAATTCATTAGATACTAGTAACTATTTAATAGATACTAGTAATTATTCATTAGTTACTAGTACTTATTTATTAGACACTAGTATCTTTTATAATTATTACTAGTAACAATTGTTATTTTACTAGTCAGATTAGCTTTTTTACTCGTCTTATGTTATGACTAGTCCGAATGGCCACAGTAGAGTTCAATTAAACATTTTACTAGTAAAATAAAAAATCTTACTAGTAACATTTCAAATAAGTACTAGTATGTAATAAATGTGTACTAGTATATTTTAAATAAATACTAGAATCTATTTAATAAGTACTAGTTTCTATTTTATAAGTACTAGTATCTATTAAATAGATACTAGTATCTAATGAATAAGTACTAGTGTCTATTTAATAGGTACTAGTATCTATTAAATAGGTACTAGTATCTATTGATTAAGTACTAGTATCTAATGATTAAGTACTAGTATCTATTAATTAAGTACTAGTATCTAATTAATAAGTACTAGTATCTATTAAATAGATACTAGTACCTAATGATTAACTACTAGTCACAACTGGAATACATACTAGTCAAAACTGAATAGTTGATATCTCAATGACAGATCCCATAGAAATCAATGGCAATTTTTTTTTTTTTTTTTTTACTAGTAACAACAGAATTGTTACTAGTCACTATTAAAATAAGTACTAGTATCTAATAAATAATAACTAGTATCTATTTAATAAGTACTAGTATCTAATGAATAAGTACTAGTACCTATTAAATAGGTACTAGTATCTAATGAATAAGTACTAGTATCTATTTAATAGGTACTAGTATCTATTTAATAGGTACTAGTATCTATTTAATAGGTACTAGTATCTAATGAATGAGTACTAGTACCTAATAAATAAGAACTAGTGTCTAATGAATAAGTACTAGTATCTTTTAAAAAAGTACTAGTATCTAATGAATAAGTACTAGTATCTAATGAATAAGTACTAGTATCTAATGAATAAGTACTAGTACTTAAAGGAAAAGATACTAGTATCTAAAAAATAAGTACTAGTAACATGAAAATAGATACTAGTACGGGAAATAGATTAAATGTTAAAACGGCTTGCCATAAGTGTAGTGCATCTCGAACGTACCTACTGATTCGCTCTCCTACTGCTTTCCCCTACTATATAGTAGAGAAGTAGGCGGTTTCGGACGCAGCCTGAGAGTGCAGGTGTCGACTGCAAGTGACGTCACTTGCACAGGAAGTTTGGGTGACTGAGAGTGTAGACAGTGGAGGTGCATGTCTGCAGCCAGACCCTCTCAGGGACAAAAACAGAGCTTCTTCCTGGGTGGATGAACCACACAGGCGTTGACACGATCGGACCGCAGGTACTCTTGTTTTTTAGCTCTAAGGAGCGAAGAGGCCATTTGTTGGTTTAAACGGCCACGCCGTTCTCAAGCGACGATACAGGCCTGCAACTGGTGGGGGTTATTAAAACTGAAAGTAAGTGTGTGGGCACATTACACATTTGTTATTTGATTTGTTAATTTAATTTCTATTGAGTGTTTGCTTTCTGACTGCTGATGTAGTGTAATATCCACCAGTGAAGGGTATTACGGTCCCTTACTGACACCAACTAAGTATTATTATTGGTGTACTTATTGTTAATTTGAGTATAAATTAGTGAAACCTCCGATCTGAAAAGATAAAAAAGTGATTTGAGTGGAAGGGAAGAATCAACGTACATTGTTGTACTTCGTTTAATCCATTTATTGCATTTTGCTCTTTAATTTCATTTTCCTTTGGTAAATTGGTAAATAAATAAATAAATAATTGTTGAGAACTTGCCATTGGTGATTTACATTACCATTTTACTCGAACTACCACCACATAATATAATGCTTACGTAAAGTGCTCAGAGGGGGAAAGGGAAGGAGGTTAATTGTGTCGAGAGACAAATCAGTTGAACCTGAGTGCGGCGCTCATTCAGAGAAGAGGGTAGGGGGCGCTATATGTTTTTACAATGCTTCAAGTAAACAACTTAGACACTATGACGAAAAGAAAAACTGATGTTTAAAAAGGCTTTCTCTCTCTCTCTCTCTCTCTCTCTCTCTCTCTCTCTCTCTCTCTCCCTCTAGTGGTCACATGTGGCTGATTTCTTTCAGGAAGGATGAGGTGCTAATAGAGCATGTGCAGTATGAATATCATCACTGTTGCACATTCCTGATTGAAGAAATAAGCCATGTTGTAATTGTCTCTCATTGCAACCATCCCCATTCTTCACTAAATATTCCTGCAGAGTTTTGCTCCAACCGTAATCAAACGTACCTGCCAGTAACTCTCTGTAGGGTTGTATTTGAAATCGCCCCCTATACCCTCATTCACTTTTCCCTACATTAGGACACTAATACAGTTCACTTGAAAGAGTGAATGAAAACGAGTGAGTGAATTCAGACACTGAGTGCACCGATAGGGCGCTTTTGCATCGTTTGTGCTTGCTGTTTAATAATCATTTGAAACTGGCATGCTGGCAGCTAAAGATGAAATGATTTCTCTTGAACTGGTACTTGTCATGGAAAAGATGTACAAACCTTAATTTAATAATCCAATTAAAAAAAAAATATTAAAAAATAACGTTCCCTAACAGAAAGATGAACCAAGACTGTCAAGGATTTACCTGCTGTACAGAGGTCGACTAAGAAGGTTTAGGGTGTGATGTGGGACATGGCCATAAACTGGTTTAGAGAGGTGATTGTCTATTCTCTAATATCTCCAGCGCCCCCTGTCTGGTGTGGTGTTGTTCCCTATAGTGATTATTATTAAAATGGTTTCCCTTATACTCTCCTTCATTGTGCACTTTCATTGACTGCCACATTTTGTAACAAAGAGCTTGGAGAAAAAAAATGTTCTCAGTCTACTTATGTATGTACATAACATACACATACAGGTGCTGGTCATATAATTAGAATGTCTTCAAAAAGTTGATTTATTTCACTAATTCCATTCAAGAAGTGAAACTTGTATAATGCATACATTCATTCCACACAGACTGATATATTTCAGGTGTTTATTTCTTTTAATTTTGATGATTATAACTGAAAACTAATGAAAACCCCAAATTCAGTATCTCAGAAAATTAGAATATTACTTAAGACCAATACAAAGAAAGGATTTTTAGAAATCTTGGCCAACTGAAAAGTATTAACATGAAAAGTATGAGCATGTACAGCACTCAATACTTAGTTGGGGCTCCTTTTGCCTGAATTACTGCAGCAATGCGGCGTGGCATGGAGTCGATCAGTCTGTGGCACTGCTCAGGTGTTATGAGAGCCCAGGTTGCTCTGATAGTGGCCTTCAGCTCTTCTGCATTGTTGGGTCTGGCATTTCGCATCTTCCTCTTCACAATACCCCATAGATTTTCTATGGGGTTAAGGTCAGGCGAGTTCGCTGGCCAATTAAGAACAGGGATACCATGGTCCTCAAACCAGGTACTGGTAGCTTTGGCACTGTGTGCAGGTGCCAAGTCCTGTTGGAAAATTAAATCTGCATCTCCATAAAGTTGGTCAGCACCAGGAAGCATGAAGTGCTCTAAAACGTCCTGGTATACAGCTGCTTTGACCTTGGACCTCAGAAAACACAGTGGACCAACACCAGCAGATGACATGGCACCCCAAACCATCACTGACTGTGGAAACTTTACACTGGACCTCAAACAATGTGGATTCTGTGCCTCTCCTCTCTTCCTCCAGACTCTGGGACCCTGATTTCCAAAGGAAATGCAAAATGTACTTTCATCAGAGAACATAACTTTGGACCACTCAGCAGCAGTCCAGTCCTTTTTGTCTTTAGCCCAGGCGAGACGCTTCTGACGCTGTCTGTTGTTCAAGAGTGGCTTGACACAAGGAATGCGACAGCTGAAACCTATGTCTTGCATACGTCTGTGCGTAGTGGTTCTTGAAGCACTGACTCCAGCTGCAGTCCACTCTTTGTGAATCTCCCCCACATTTTTGAATGGGTTTTGTTTCACAATTCTCTCCAGGGTGCGGTTATCCCTATTTTTTTCTACCACATTTTTTCCTTCCCTTCGCCTCTCTATTAATGTGCTTGGACACAGAGCTCTGTGAACAGCCAGACTCTTTTGCAATGACCTTTTGTGTCTTGCCCTCCTTGTGCAAGGTGTCAATGGTCGTCTTTTGGACAACTGTCAAATCAGCAGTCTTCCCCATGATTGTGTAGCCTACAGAACTAGACTGAGAGACCATTTAAAGGCCTTTGCAGGTGTTTTGAGTTAATTAGCTGATTAGAGTGTGGCACCAGGTGTCTTCAAAACTGAACCTTTTCACAATATTCTAATTTTCTGAGATACTGAATTTGGGGTTTTCATTAGTTGTCAGTTATAATCATCAAAATTAAAAGAAATAAACACTTGAAATATATCAGTCTGTGTGGAATGAATGTATGCATTATACAAGTTTCACTTCTTGAATGGAATTAGTGAAATAAATCAACTTTTTGAAGATATTCTAATTATATGACCAGTACTTATACATATATACATACACAATGCAAATAAAGGGGTTCTGGTTCACCAGAATACCAATGATGATGATGCATGTCTTTGCCTCCATATAATTTAATATACAGTAGTTCACTGGTTATACATGTAAATGGCTATGACAACAGATTGTATTTGATTTTAAACCTTAACCGTTTGAATTGACTTATATTATGTAGGGGCACTAGACTGGGAACCACACCCCAAGTTGGAGAAAATAAATAAATAAATAAATAAATATATAAAATTTTATAAATACATAAATAAATAAATAAAATTGTTATTATTTATTTATTTATTTATTTATGCTTCTAATTGCTTATGAATAAATGACCACGTGAATGACCTTTTGATTATTGCTGATGCCTCTAATAATTATGTTTCTGCTTTTTCATTTACAACCTATTTTGGGTTCATTTTAACCCATATAAGTCTACCCAGAAGGTTTAGTTAAACAGTTAACTGGGTCAAATTAATCTAGTTGCTGGGTTTGTCCATATTTCACATATAGTGCTGGGTTATATTTAATGGTCAAATGACTGGCAGTTAAAAATCTCTTTATTATAAGCAGAAATAAACTGAAAACTTTATTTCACAGGTGTTTCCTAAATTATTATGATCAAACACATTCACTGTATAAATAAACAAATAAAACATCAGCAACAGAACATTAAACACTAACAGATCTCTAGATCTCAGCATCTTTATTCATTGCAAACCAGTCTGACTTTTCATACATTCCTTTCAAACAAATAATATTATTATTGAGAATTAACAGAGGTTTTGATGTTGAAGTTTTGTTGAAAATAATAGCGTCACCATTGTGGAGATAAGTGTTTGCTTTAGTTGGGCTTTTGACCCTTCACTTTTTAACACTAGTTTTTCTCTGCCTCCTATAACTGTTTCTAAAGCATGTTTGTTATTCAGGTATTCTATAATATTATGAGACTCAAACTCCTTGTCAGGTGACACATGAAAGTGAAACTATTATAAGCAGGATCTGTTTTGTCATGAGGAAGTAAACTACATTAAGAGAGAAAAACACAGTGAGTATTACAATTTCACAATTACCTTTAATAGTCAAAATAAATCCTGACTGGTATAAAGTGAAGTACAACATTAATCAGTATCATATAATTTGAAAGTAGTTTAAATGACATTAGGAGATAAAACACAGATTCTGTAAATCGTCAGATTCCACCTTTACTTTTACTTTAACACAGTGTTTGTCTGAATTTGTTATGCTGTTTGTGAATAATTTGATTCTGTGTAAATAATGTCAGGATAAACTTGTTTTTCATGTGTGCAGGTCATTACTGTGGACTGACTGATGAGACGGAGGTGGATTTGAGAAAATTAAATGCTGAGATGATTCATAACTCACTCTGTGGATCAACATCTGTATCTGTTTTTAGATGAAACCATGACCTCCAGAATGAACCTCTCTGAAGAACATGAAACAAAGATAAAGACAGTCAAGAGGTGAGAAAACTTGAAATGTTTCTCATTTTCAGTGCTTAGAAACAGTAAATTCATACTACAATAGCATTTTCATTTATAGTTTGATCCAGGAGGGTGAATCACATGAACACATCAATGTGTCTGTGAGGAAAAAACAGAAACCGATGGATCTTTCAGATCTCTGTAGAGATGAAGACTCTTCTGTTGAGTCCAGGTGAGATATTATGAGTGTCATATATACTGTAGGTGTAGTGTATTATAGACATTGTCATCAGGTGTCCCTGTTGCTGCTGGATGTTTCTGTTTCTGTCTTCATCTATATGTGTGTATTGGTCTGTTTTATTCTATAATGAATGAAAAGGGCACATGTGGCAGATTCTTTTTATTTATAGACAAAGAAAACTTTCATCTTTCAACTCTCAAGTCACAAAAGACTCCTCAAATAAAATATGAACATTCAAGAGAGGTTGAAACAGTAAAAGGTGTTTCTGTCAGAGCAGTGTGAGATTTTCAGAAACGGTTTTTATTGCTGTTATATTTTAGTCTGTGGCAGAATGAATTTCCTGAACCCAGCTGTGTATCCATGAAGAGTGAGCAGTCAATGGGTCTTCCAGATAGTTTCAGCTCAGGAGAATCATCTGCTGATCTGAGGTGATGTTTAGTTTACAGTATGAGAAATATATAAAGCATATGATATTCATTCATTTGCTGATGTGTATTAAATACATTAACACATAAAATATTCAATATTTAACTACAGTCAAAAACTGGAAGGACCAGAATCACATACAGCAAAGAACTTAGACTCCATTTTCAAGGTTGGTTGTGTGTGTGTGTGTGTGTGTGTGTGTGTGTGTGTCCCAACACAATAACCCTCTGGGTAAAAGTATTTAGAAATGGAGAAATCTGTGAAATACTCTCTATAAAAGTCATATTTACTTTCCTACCCACGTAAGATAATTTGTAGGCCACTATAAAAACAAACAGCCAATCCAGTCAAACTCCCTTTTTTAAAATCAGTATCTGTAGACGCTATTGTTTGAGCATACAGTGAAAGTGATTAGCAGGTGTGATATAATTCAGTGATGTTTATTAGTGTTCATGCTTTAACTCTTGTGTATTGATCCTTTGGTTCACCCTCTCTGTGATGTAATGGAGGTTTATTGTTTGAATATTTACTATGATTTCAGGAGCTTGAGCACAAAATAATTTCTGAGTTGAAAAGCTTTAAGAGACTACTGAGTCCAGATTACCCAGAATGCTCTGAAATAGACCATCATGTTGATGAGGGTCATAACGGAGTCAGAGAGGGGCTTCTGAAGATCACACTGATCATCCTGAGGAAGATGAACCAGACAGACCTCGCTAACACACTACAGACCAGTAAGAGCTCTGGATCAGCAGATTATAGCCTGTATTTTTATTATGAACCTTCTGTCTTCAGTTAGTAATGTTGCTGAATGTCATGACACATCTAACATATCAAACCTAAAAATAAATTTCTAAAATACTGATTATTAAAATTATTTGCTTTGCTCAGAACTGATGCCTGTGTATCAACAAAAACTCAAATCCAGACTACAGGACAAATATCAGAGAATCAGTGAAGGAATGTCCAATCATGGAGACTCAACACGTCTGAATGAGATCTACACAGAGCTCTACATCACAGAGGGAGGGAGTGGAGAGATCAATAATGAACATGAGGTGAGACAGATTGAGACAGTGTCCAGGAGACCAGAGACACAGGAAACACCAATCAACTGCAATGACATATTTAAACCCTCACCTGGACAAGACAAACCCATCAGGACTGTGCTGACTAAAGGAGTCGCTGGAATTGGAAAAACAGTCTCTGTGCAGAAGTTCATCCTGGACTGGGCTGAAGGAAAAGCCAATCAGGATGTTCATTTCATATTTCCACTTCCTTTGAGGGAGCTGAATTTGATACAGAAAAATCTCAGCCTTAAGCAACTTCTAAATCACCTTCACAAAGAAACCAAAGAATTTAAGTCAGCAGATTATGATGACTACAAAGTCATGTTCATATTTGATGGTCTGGATGAGTGTCGACTACGTCTAGATTTCCAAAACAATCCGAGCTTGTCTGATGTAACAGAATCAGCCTCAGTGGATGTGCTGCTGACCAACCTCATCAAGGGGAATCTACTTCCTTCTGCTCTCCTCTGGATCACCTCTCGACCAGCAGCAGCCAATCAGATCCCTCCTGAGTGTGTCGACCAGGTCACAGAGGTACGAGGATTCAACGACCCTCAGAAGGAGGAATATTTCAGGAAGAGAATAAACGATCAGAGTCTGGCTGATAGAATCGTCACACACATCCGATCATCAAGAAGTCTGTTCATCATGTGTCACATACCAGTCTTCTGCTGGATTTCAGCCACTGTTCTAGAGAGGATGATGGGTAAAGCAGAGAGTGCAGAGATTCCCAAGACTCTCACACAAATGTTCACACACTTCCTGATCTTTCAGACCAAAATAAAGACGCAGAAGTATGATGGAAAATATGAAATCGATCCTGATCAGGCTAGAAAGACTATTTTGTCTCTAGGAAAACTGGCTTTTGAACAGCTGGAAAAAGGGAACCTGATCTTCTATGAGGAGGACCTGAAAGAGAGCGGCATTGATGTCAGAGAAGTGTCAGTGTACTCAGGAGTTTGTACTCAGATCTTCAGACAGGAGTTTGGACTGCAGCTGGGGAAGGTGTACAGCTTTGTTCATCTGAGTATTCAGGAGTTTCTTGCTGCTTTATTCAAGCTGCTGTCCTTTTCTGAACAAAACACAGGACTGATGAATGAGTTCAGGTCACCAATGATCAGTTTACTGAAGGGAGAAGTGGACAAGGCCTTACAGAGTGAGAACGGACACTGGGATCTTTTCCTCCGGTTCCTTCTCGGTCTCTCACTAGAGTCTAATCAGACTCTCTTACAAGGCCTCCTGAGAAAGACAGTAAGCAGCTCTGATATCAATCAGGAAACAGCTGAATACATTAAACAGAAGATCAGGGAGAATCCCTCTCCAGAGAAATCCATCAACCTGTTCCACTGTCTGAATGAACTGAATGATCGTTCACTAGAGCAGGAAGTCCAAACATACCTGAGCAAAACAGATAACTTTCGTCTCTCTGGAGTCAAACTGTCTGCTGCTCAGTGGTCGGCTCTGGTGTTTGTGCTGTTGAACTCAGAAGAAGAGCTGGATGAGTTTATACTGAGTAAATATGATCCATCAGAAGAATGTCTCCTGAGGCTGCTGCCAGTGATCAAAGCATCTAGAAAGGCTGAGTGAGTATTTTACAGTGTCTTTGTTTTATTGACTTTATTGTATACAGTAGGCCTTTGTTTCTCTACCATGTTTCTGTATATTTTGAGGTCTTTCTTATTTGACACACTGAGCTAACATCATAGAGTGCTCTACTAATGACCTGGGCTGCGTTTCCCAAAAGCATCGTAAGCCTAAGAAGTTCGTAAAAATGATCGTACGACTGATCTTAATATTACGGTCTGTTTCCCAAAAACATCGTAACTTAAGTAGCACTTGAAAATCTTCGTAGATCTACGAGTGCTCTGGAGTAATCGTAAAGCCTTAAGTGCATCGTAAGGAGACAGAGTTATAAGGGCACCTGCTGGACAACCGGCAAATTGCACCTAAAATTTACTTCTCTTCAAAGTCATTTTTCATTTTATTTGTACGTATATTTTTATTCATTTCTATTTTCTACTCATTACACAATTCAATATAGAAATAATAACAAATAAAGAAATAAAATAAAAATGACATAAATGTTAGAATGAAAAAAAAAGTACACTGTTGTATATGGACATTTCGAGGGTAGTACAAATGTTGTATTTAACAGAAAACATTTAATGTGCTTTAAAGATGACACAAATAAAGGAGGAACTCAAAAAAATGTGTCAATGACTTGCTGGCGTGCATGAAACCCAGCCATGTATTGAACATGTCTTGGTTGATCATCATGAAGTCTCATCTCAACTTCATTCTCTTCCTCCACCTCTTCATCTTCCTCCCTGATGTCCAAGGGCACTCTTGCCCTCACTGCAATGTTGTGCAACATAGCTGTTACTGTTATTACAGCACAGCACTTTTGTGGCACAAAGAGAAGACCACCACTGGACTTGTGAATAGCCCGAAAGCGTAGCTTCCACCTTCCTAAAGTGCGCTCCACAATACTTCGGGCAACACGGTGAGCTTCATTGAAATGTGCCTCACTGTTACTGACAGGATTAGCAACAGGGGTGAACAGATATGGCCTCAGTGGATATCCGCTGTCACCAAGCAGCCTCCACTGTCCTTTTGAGTTTTGGGCCTGTTGACCCACAGATGAGTTGGTAAAGATATAGGAGTCATGTGTGCTCCCAGGCCACCTTGCAACAATGTCTGTGATTAAACACTTATGATCACAGATTACTTGGCAGTTGATTGCTGGATAACCTTTGCGACATATATATGTATGGCCATCCACAGAAGGTGTACTGATGGGAATTAAAGTACCATCAATGACTCCAATGACTTGTGGTATATGGTAATGTGTTAAAAAATACTCCTGAATGTCTGACATGGCCTGTCTTGATGCTGGAAATTGGATGTGTTCAGCTGCAAGTGGAAGCAGTGCATAGGTGACTGCTTGTACAGCTCTGGACACAGATGGTTTACTTAGTCCAAGTCCATCTCCAAGTACCTGAAGAAAACTGCCTGTTGCATAATATCTCAGAGCAGCTAAGAGTTGCACATCAGGGGACAAGGCAAAATTCCTCCTTGTAGCACGCATCAGCTGAGGCCCAATGACATTGAGCAGCTGGACTATTTCTCCTCGTGGCAGACGGTATCTGTCAATGACAGCCATATCATCAAGCATATCCAGAGGATTTTGATGCTGCCTGATGAAGGCATTTATAGTACATAGTGTACTCCGTGGTCGTCTATGTCTTTGCCTTTCTCTTTGCCTCACTCTCAGCTGGAAAACTCGCTGTAGTGCAGCCATGATTTCCTCTGCAAGACTACTGAAGTGTGAACTTTATATACTATCCTAAAATTGCTCACAGGAACCATATGTTTAAAGATTTTCAGGCTGTGATAATATTCACATGTCACACACTGATTGTCATCTATTTCACTAATTGCAGAAGGCCCCACTTGAAGAAACTGAATCACTGATTTTAGAAATTGCATTAATTACCTCTTCCCTAAATTTATTATCTTGTTAGGTTCATAATGGTCAAAGATTGTGCTTTTATAAATGTATATGGAGAGTACATTTATATAAAACAGTGCTGATAAAGAATGTGCACATTAAACATTTTTCTGCACCTATATGGATAGGCTAATAGATAGGCCCTAATACTATATTGCCACACACACCTTCAAGACTCAAGCTGTAGTAAAATATATACCCCTCTTTTCACAGACAAGGCTTAAGCCTAGTCCAGACTAAAATGTAAGTCTGAGCTTTTTCAACCGAAGGATACTTGCACTGACTGATCTTAAAATATATCAGTCAATGTTTTTTTCTAAGGCACATTTATAAAAAATTACTTAAATCTAATTGAACTATGGCCTAATCCTGGCCCTGTCTGTGAAATTAGCCCATAGGGCTTGCATGCTTATTTTATTTTATTTTATTTTATTTTATTTTATTATTTGTTTTAAACAAAGGTACTGCAAGTAGCTATTTAAATTTGAAACACTTATAATAAGATTTCTTCTGCTTTATAGTATTTCATTGAGCCTTAGGCTTTGAGTGGATTAACAAACATTAAAACATTGCATTTAAACAGTTTTTATTGGTTCAAGTTTGTAGTTTGTTCCCCAGGATCTGCAAAAGACATTGCAAAATGTGATGAGTGTACATATGGAAAAGAATATTTCATGTTGCACAACATGAAAATTATTCATGATTAAACAACATTGAACAATGTTACCTGACTCATCTGGCAAGATAATTGGCACTGAAATGGAGGGCCTTGCAAATCTCATCTCCTCCAGTGAAAGTCTCCTCTCTTCCAAGGCCAGCTTGGCCTTCTTAAGTTCAATGATTTGCTTCTGAAAGTTGTTGTTCATCTCATTGGCCTCTTTAAGAGATTGTCTGATATCTTTTAGAACATCTAGTTTCTCTCGCTCCAGCTGTACTAAGTCCTGACTACAACCACAGACATTCTCAAATCGCTGAGGTGTTGTGGCTGTAGCCTGAACAATTGAAGATGGAGGCTGGGGCATGGATGGACTGTTGGGAGGACTGAGAGATGGTAGGTGTCTGTCAATAGGAGGTGAACCTGATTGCTCTTGCGAACATGATGGACCTGGCTCAGGTTCAGGTTGACGCAACCCTACTCCTCCATGCAGGTCAATACCACCACAAATCCCATCTGAGGCAGTTGTTCCAAGAATTGACAGTGCCTTTTCTTCTTCTGCTGTAAGAACAGGGGCGTCATTAGGCCCACCACCTGTTTTATTAATTGTTGTCCTCTGCAGTGCCCTTTTTCTTTTAGCTAGGCTTGAATAGTCCTGCCACTTCTTCCTGACCTCCTTCCCTGATCTTTTAATCCCCCTTGTTGCAGTAAGTTTTGTAGCAATATCGTCCCAGATTTTTTGTTTTTCTTTATTTGTATGACTGCCCTTAAACCTGCTGAAAATTATATGTTTTTGTAGCTCCACCTCCTCTAAAATAATATTAATTTCCTCTTTTTGAAAAATGTCTTTTCTTTGTTTTTTGGTTTCCGCCATTTTGATAGTGTCTCCACCCCTAGGTATGTGCTTATTTAAAATTTTCTCCTATTAGCAAATGCACATCAGGTGAAGATAATTAGGCTAAACTTTTCAAAAATAAATGTAAGAGCTTTTTTATTTATTTACTTATTTATTTATTTTGATGTGAGATAAGCAATTGTTGATAAAGAAATTGATAAATAATTCTACTTAAATAATTAATGTTTCATATCGAAAATGGTGCTGATGTCATTTCCGGCAAGGACTGTTAGAATTTGTTTTATGCGAGATTGGAGCAAGACGGTGTTTTTACAGTACGACATTTCCAGTTAATTTATGTTTTTAAACTTGCTCAAGAAGAAATTACAGGACCTTTTATGTTATTCGAGTTGAATATACATTCACACAAGTAGAAGAAGAAACGGAAATTAAAAATGAGATGGATTGCTATAACAGCATGTGCAACAATGACGAGTCATTCTACAGCGTGACATTTCAGCACTTGACCAACGGATAGCGACTCCTAAGTAGCACTTAAAGCAGGGCTACGTGCAATTGTGTTAAGTGCATTTTTTGGAAACGCACGTGAAACAGTAACGAACGTTCGCAAAATGACTCGTAGAAAACGCTCTTAAGCGCTAAGATCAATCGTTATCGGGAAACGCAGCCCTGATGAGTTGAGAGAGATTCATCCAAAATGTGTAAAGTTGAGGTGCCTTCAGGAACAGGGTTGTGACTCTCTGATTCTACAAATATTGTATTGGGATCAATCTATAATATGTATAATCATTCAATTTAATTAAATTAAATTATTAGAGAAAATGCATCTTAGTATAACTGCAAAAAAGTAAGAGTTTTAGTTAATGGCGCTTGAGGAACAGATGCGTGATGAAGCCAGTGCCATGACTTACTTTTGGGGGAGGGGAAAAGGAAACGTGAGTTCGTGAAAATACACAAACAAAAACAAACGACGGCTCACTCGGCCAGCACTTTCATGTAGTGATGTTACGTTCAATGCGAAAAATAACGAAAAAAAAAAAAAGAGATTGAAGCACTGTATCACATTGAAGCACTGTATCGGAGCTTGATTCATTTTGAGAAAAGCACGTGATGTGTGACGTCCGAAGCTTTGTTCACCTGAAAACCACGTGACTGCTTCAGTATCTGGTTCAAACGAAATGAAACTCAGTGCCGTTTCCTTTACATTATATTATATTTTTTTTAATGTGTTAGTATTGTTTATTTATTTATTTTTAATCGTAATTTAAGAATTGAGGTCAAAAACTTACTTTGCCCATGAAGTAACAGTCTAAGGACTAAATAAATAAACAGATCATAGATTTAATTTGTGAATTTATGTTTTATTTATTTTATTTATTTTAGTGCTATACACCAACACAAATGAATGACTTTGACAATGGCCGTTATTTATATACAATAAAATAAAACAAAAAATGATTTGCAGAAGCAGATATGAAACCAGAGGCTGTAATGGTAACACCGCATTTTGGAAGGTGTTATTCGTTTTTCTGACCACTAGATGACCACAACATGAACCTTTTTCCAATACAGTTGTGTTAAAGCTTCTGTGGTTCACAACACTTCACCATCACTACTTTCATGAAAACAGATGTGGCTGATAAATGGACCTTATATGGTTTTCTTGTATGTCTGAGTTCTGTAAAGGGCTGATGGCCCTTACGTGGCCCACATGTGGCTAATAGACCAAAAGCCATTATTTAACCATATTTATGCCACACCTGTTTTTTTATTTAAAATACCCATTACACTTAAATCATTACACAGTAAATCTTAAACACATCTTAAACACAAAATTGATTCACAGTGACTTTAAAAAAAAAAAAAAATATTAAAGAATTGTGATAACAGAAGTACAATATAATACATAACAGAAGTGTATTATGGTGTAATGTCAAATGAGTAAATAAATGTATAATATTGGATGCTTTTAGCAAGTCTCAACAGTTTTTCTCACTCACAGTTTGTCAGGAAAAAGGAGAGAAAAAAGAACATTAGCATTTCATAATTAGTATTCCCACCCAGAAAAAACTCGCCGAAAAGACGACAATGCCAGACGTCTAAACAACGCGAAAATTTGGTTGAAAAGTGAAAGACGTTAATTCATGATTATATTTATCTAATATTCAAAATAAGACAATTCACAAAAGAGTACTAAAACATTTATTGACACAGTAAATACATCTTTCAAGTAAAAAATAACACGTTCCTGATCACAAATTAAGCCTGCATTTTTATTAAACATACCGTAAAAACAGTAAAATTATAAAATATAACTATGTTTTCGTTATGAATACATTGTGAAAGGTAATTTATTCATGTGAACTACATTTTCATCATAATTACTCCAGTATTCAGTGTCACATGACCCTTCAAAAAACATTTTTAATTTGCTGCTCAAGAAACATTTCTGATTATTATCAATGTGGATAACAGTTGTGCTGCACAATATTTTTTTTGTGGAAACCATATTTCAGTATTCTTCAAATAGAACTTTCAAAGGAGAAGTATTTATTTGAAACAGATTTTTCAAAACAATAATCTTTGAAATACTGACAGGACTAAAACAGGACAATGACCAAATCTAACCACATTAGAACATATTTCACCCAAGAAATGCTAATTTTGCCATTAAAAACTTTTGTGCAGAATGCAAATAAAGATAGTTTTTAACAGATGCCTTGTGTATGCAAAAACAGCAGCAACAACAACAAAATTACATCTTTATTCATAAATTAGCTATCTCCAATGCATTTTCACAAAAGCAGCATGAGAATTTTTATTTTTTTTTTAATGTGTGAATAAAAATGCAATGTTTTTTGTGCATATAAACCATTCACATCACTTTATAAAATTAAGGTTAAACAACTGGAGTCACATGGATTACTTTAATGCTGTCTTTACTACCTTTCTGAGGCTTGAATGTGGTAGTTGCATAAACTGTGAAACAGAGGGACAGAAATTTCTCAAATTTCATTAAAAAGATCTACATTTATGTTTCAAAGATGACCAAAAGTTTTACAGGTTTGGAAAGACATGAAGGTGAGTGCTGAAAATTTTTGGTTTAGCTAACACATTAGTTAAACAGTTCCCTCAGGGGCATCAGTAGATCTCTGCCTGATCTCTGATCTCTGATCTTCTGCTCCTTCCACCGTCCCAATCCTGGGTTTTTGAGCCACAACAAAAGTTTCCACTTTAAATGCTTTAGCCTGGTTGCTTTTTCTCCAGCATCTAAAAATGAGAGAGAAAACAAGAACCAAAATGTAAATGTTAAAAACAAACAAATAAACAAAAGAGTGGGATCTGACTTACAGCATGAGAACAATTTTCTAGAATTTTCAACACAGCTTTATGTCACTTCCTACATATGCATCGCAAATGTGGTAATATTAAAACGACTATGCAAGTACTAAAAAAAAATCAGTTGCTGAAATGTTAAATGGACAGTACATAAGAAACAGTGACCCCTAAAATGGTTATAAAAGCCGAAACATATATAAATACTGAGAACGTGTTTGACATTAAAAAAATAAAATAAAAAAGACAAAAGATGCAGTGACCTGTGGCTGAAAGGACTTTGGTTTTATTTACAGTTGTTCAAAATTATTCAACCCCCACTGAAATTGAGTGTTTTGGCCAGTTTGACATTGATTTTGATCATTTCAGTCATCTTGTTTACAATTAAATCAAAGAGGCACTTGTAAGTCAGACAAATATAACATAACTTTTATAATGAAATAACCACAAATGTCTTTTCTGTGCTCACATCATTATCAGTTTTATTCAACCCCCAAGTGACATTCAATCTTAGTACTTAGTACAATATCCTTTTCCAGTTATAACAGCTTTTAAACGTGAAGCATAGCTTGACACAAGTGTCTTGCAGCGATCTACGGGTATCTTCGCCCATTCTTCATGGGCAAAAGCCTCCAGTTCAGTCACATTCTTAGGCTTGCGCGCTGCAACTGCTTTCTTTAAGTCCCACCAGAGGTTCTCAATCGGATTTAAGTCTGGTGACTGCAATGGCCACTCCAAAATGTTCCAGCCTTTAATCTGCAACCATGCTCTAGTGGACTTGGCAGTATGCTTGGGATCATTGTCCTGTTGAAAGGTCCAACGTCTCCCAAGCCTCAGGTTTGTGACGGACTGCATCACATTTTCATCCAATATCTCCTGGTACTGAAGAGAATTCATGGTACCTTGCACACGCTGAAGCTTCCCTGTACCTGTAGAAGCAAAACAGCCCCAAAGCATGATTGACCCCCCACCATGCTTTACAGTAGGCAAGGTGTTCTTTTCTTCATAGGCCTTGTTCTTCCTCCTGCAAACATAGCGTTGATCCATGGGCCCAAACAGTTCTAATTTTGTTTCATCAGTCCACAGAACACTATCCCAAAACTTTTGTGGTTTGTCCACATGACTTTTGGCATAATGCAGTCGACTCTTCTTATTCTTTGGAGACAGCAAGGGGGTGCGCCTGGGAGTTCTGGCATGGAGGCCTTCATTACACAGTGTGCGCCTTATTGTCTGAGCTGAAACTTCAGTACCCGCATCTGACAAATCTTTTTTCAGTTCCTCAGCAGTCACACGGGGACTTTTCTCCACTTTGCGCTTCAGGTAGCGCACAACAGTCGAAGTCAGCATCTTCTTTCTGCCACGACCAGGTAGCGTTTCAACAGTGCCCTTTGCCTTGAATTTGCGAATGATGCTTCCTATGGTGTCTCTTGGTATGTTTAACATCTTTGCAATCTTCTTATAGCCATTGCCCTTCCTGTGAAGAGAAATCACCTGTTCTCTTGTCTTCCTGGACCATTTTCTTGACTTCACCATGTTTGTAAACACACCAGTAAATGTCTAGAAGGAGCTGAGTATCACAGTCATTTTAAATCTGCCTAATTGATGCTTATTATGCTTGATTGCTGCTCGTTGACATCCACAGGTGTTTTCAATACCTGATCGAAAACACTTGAATGAACCTCTGTTCTTAAGAGTGGTAGTCTTTAAGGGGTTGAATAATTGTGTCAATGAAGAAATCACAAAAAAAAACATTTACTGTATTACAAAAACAATTGATGTCATTTTAGGTGCATTTGGTTCTTTAAAAAGTCCTTGTAAGATTTCATTCTGAACACAATTACAAATGTACACTAAATTCCCTAAAACCCTTTACAGCATTGGGGGTTGAATAATTTTGAACACAACTGTAGCTGTGATTGACACACAACCAAAATGGAATAAAAAAAATAATAACATCACTGAATATGAGTCAAATATTGCATATTTCTGTTCAAATGAAAGTGTACTCATTCTTCATGAGTGATTATTAACTAATTAGTGTCTCAGGGGTTCTTCTCAACTCTGGCCCTCAAAGTCCCCTGCCATACAGAGGGTGCGTCTCAGTCACCTTAATAGTTTGCTAGGTTGTGAATTGATAAATTGTGTTCACAAATTCAGACATTGATAAGACAGTAACTCACTACACACTGGTGACGATTTCCATCCTCACTGTACAGCATCACTACTGATATTTACACAGCATTAAAATGAATATCTCTTTTAATGCTATTTACAGTACATTATGATAAATACTTTGTTACATGAATGTGCAAGATTCCATAAATAAATTGTAAATGTTTGCTAGATTAGACATTACCTGTCTAGAGATGTATGTTTAGGCTGAAATATGATATTGATTTGTGTTTTAAAATCGGTCAAATATCATTTTGTAGTAAATTATCTCTTATGTTTTGAGCTTCAGAACTTCCTATAAGGGAACGTAGTGAGCATTGATGCCTCCTGGTTTTCACAGCTATTTAGAGTGCACACATTTCAGTGCACAGTAAAAATTTTGTGATTAAGACATCCCTTTAAGGAGAATTCCGCTTCCAAAACAAAGATTCACAGATAATGTACTCACCCCCTTGTCATCCAAGATGTTCATGTCTTTCTTTTTCTTCAGTCGTTATTTTTTTTTGAGAAAAACATTTCTGCATTTGTCTTCATATAATGGACTGATATGGTGCCCCAATTTTTAAATTCCATAATGCAGTTTAAATGCGGCTTCAGACGATCCCAAATCCGGTTGTAAATGATTCCAGCTGAGGAAAAAGGGTCTTATCTAGCGAACCAATCGGTTATTTTTATTAAAAGAATACAATTTAACGATACTTTTTAATCTTAAACGCTCGCCTTGCCTTTCTCTCCCTGAACTCTGTGTATTCTGACAGTTAGGGTATGTCGAAAAACTCCAATCGTATTTTCTCCCTCAACTTGAAAAATAATTTTGAAATCATCCTACATCACTGCAGAAGTACCGACCCAGTCTTTGCGAAAGTGAACATGCAAAGAAGATCAAACACCCATAACAAAAAAGGTAAAACAGCGATATAGGACGATTTTGAAGTTGAGGGAGAACATGAGATGGGAGTTTTTCGACATACCCTAACTGCCATTAACCGGAACAAAAATAGTTCAGGCAGAGTAAGACAAGACGAGCTTTTGGCATTAAAAAGTATATAAATTGTATTATTTTTATTAAAATAACCAATCGTTTCACTAGATAAGACCCTTCTTTCTCGTCTGGGATCATTTACAACCCCATTTGGGATCGTTTGAAGCCGCATTTAAACTGCATTTTGGAATTTCAAACTCGGGGCACCATATCAGTCCATTATATGGAGAAAAATGCTGAAATGTTTTCCTCAAAAAACATAAGTTCTTTACGACTGAAGAAAGAAAGACATGAACATCTTGGATGAAAAGGGGGTGAGTACATTATTTGTAAATTGTTGCTCTGGAAGTGGACTTCTCCTTTAACCACTGACTAATGATCAAGGGACCTGGGAGATACACATCCATAGTTTATCTAAATTTATAGTTAAACTGAAGACCTTGATTAGTTTGTTCAGACACACTAGGTTGGAGCAAAACACATGTAAGTGGACCTCGAAAGACAATGTTGAGATCTCCTGCAATATGTTCTAAACATGACAATTCAGAGAGGCAGGATGAATGCTAGATTGATGACTTACCACTCTGGTTTCCAGTCCTGGGCATTGAGGACCAAAATTCTGAAGAGTTTCTGGTGATCCTTGATCAGCTGCTCAGGTCTGCTTAATTGGTGTGGGAGTAGGGCTGGGCGATAAATCGATAACGGTAATTATCGTGCGATATGAATTTCCTCGATAAACGATAACCAGAGTTTGATAAATGTTCGATATAATGTTTATGCGGCAAAGGCGGAACAAAAGAGCGCTAGTCAAAGCGCGCCACTCGGACCGTTTATCCGGATCATAGTTCAAACGGTGGCGGCACGGCGCAAACTTACTAGAGCAGGTGCGTTCATTTGCTTACGTTGAGTCTCGGTCACTAAACAGCGCCAGTGTGATACGCTTGAATTCAGTGAAGAACACAAATGACTCGGTTTAAAGCCAGACAAACAGGAGAAACACTGTGCGCAATGATACAGTCAGAAGGCTTTTAATCTACAAATCGCCGTCATTTACCATATAATTACTGTAGTAGTATTAACTGCACAGTGGTCAGAAATGTGGGTATATTTGTGTTGAATTTCATTATAGTATTAATGTAGACGTATTAAATGTATTGAAGGAGTAATGGAATATAATTACAATATTTTTTGTGATTTAAGCTATAGCATTTATGCATTATTTAGACTACTGTTTTTCATACAAATACCTAGGAACCATATTACATTTTTACTATGCTATTGAGATGCTATATGTGTGGTTTTTACTGTTATTATGATCTATGGATGATACTATAGAAGAGCAATGGTTAATTAAAAACCTCAAAGTCAGAATTTCACCATATAAAAATGAGGTTGCTACATATTTTACAGATATTAATGATTTTGTTAATAAACATAAATCTACATCTGCATCCGAACTCCGGCTACTATCAAATGTATATTTCTAAGAGACAAAAAAATATATATTATTATTATTAATTTTATCAGGTAACACAAACCTGTTTCTTGATTTGAAACACTATTACTCATTAAAACATGCAAAACTAAGAATTTTTTTTTTTTTTTTTTTTTTTTTTTTATATATTAAGATATTTATTCTGTTAAGGAAAAGTGACTGGCAAAAGTGTGAAGAATTAAAAAAACAAGAAGTGTTTGTCATGTTCTGACCATAAAGAATAATTTAAAGCCACTTTTAACCGTCTGATTTTTACAACTTTCACATTGTAGCAAAAATCTGCCTTTAAACTTAAAAGAAATCAAAATTTGACATTTATCGTGATAATTATCGATATCGACTCATATGAAAAAAAAAATATCGTGATCATTTTTTGGCCATATCGCCCAGCCCTATGGGAGCTATCAATCCACTGAAAAATAAGAAGCAATATGAAGTAGGGCTACAATTAATACACAATCTCATTCGATTATGAGCGTGATTTGGCGTAGCTTGTCAGTGATGTACGCCTCAGTGTATTAATTGCCGCTCCAGCTGAACGCACGTGATGGAGCTTTACTACTAATCAAAGTACCGGCTTCATTGACTAAGCGCGCCTCACAATATTGTGCAATTAATCGTGCAGCCCTAATATGAAGTCACAGATGAATTTTTATTTATTCTTGTTAGCCTTACTATATTCTTAAAATAAAGTTCAATTAGTTATGAATGGCATCATACCAGTTTTAACACTGTGAGCAAAATGCATACAAAATACGACACAATACGATAGAACCTATTATAATCAGTGATGCTGTCTACACTGGATGAGACACAGCGCAACACTACAAATCCCCAACAAAAAATGATTTTCAATGGTTGCTCTGGTTTGCATCCAGCATAGACAGACAATCTACGTCATTGTGCATTGCATTCTTGGTATACAATACAAATCACCAAAGGTAAAAAAAAAAAAAAAAAAAAAAAATATGTTTACATTAATATTTTTAAGAGCTTCTTGCACTTTGTTAGAATAAATGGACTAATATTTGTATCCCTTGTGTTATTAACATTTGTGGTCAGTTTTGTTTATGTTTTTGAAATAAGTCTCTCATGTTCACCAAGAAAACTGTATTTATTTGATCATAAATAAAACCAGTAATGTTTATTATTACAATTTAATATAACTGTTTTCTATGCGAATACATTGTAAAATGTGATTTATTCTTGTTTTCACAAAGCGGAATTTCAGCATAATTTGTGAAGGATCATGTGACACTGAAGATAACACCGTGTTTACAGTGATCGTTGCAAATAATTTGAACTGTGTGTGAGAACGTCATCAATAGAGTGCGGTAGCAGTTTACTGTAGGGGATTTGTTGTGTCGCCCCTCGCTGCATCCAGTGTAGACAGCATCAATGATTATAATGGGTTCTACTGTATTTTGTCGTGTCGTGCCACTCGCGTCCAGTGTAGACACGGTGTAAGCATAATGATGCTGCAAAATCAGGTTAGATCACTTTTTAAAACACTGAAATAGAAAATAGTTATTTAAAAATGGTAATTTCACAATATTACTGTTTTACTGTATTTTAATCAAATAAATACAGCAGTTATTGCCATAAAAGACTTATTTCAAATACATGTCAAATCTGACCCTTAAACTTTTGAATGGTAGTGTATGTTTAAGATATTACTTACTAGTCATATGGTTCATAATGTCTAGAGATGTTCTTCGACAGGTGATACGCTCTAACTCTGGTGCACGGCCATTAGCATGGAAGATTCTGGGAAGGAACATAAACAATCTGTCAACAATATTTATTATACAATGTCAGGTTTATTAGAAGTAAACTATAGCAAAGGTGAAATGCAGAAAAGAAAAATAAATAATATATAGAATATACAAAACAACACAATTTAATAACAGAATTTACATTTTTAGGTCCTTTTAAAATAACTAATAAGCAAACAAACATAAAAGTGTATATATATATATATATATATATATATGTATATGTGTGTGTGTGTATATATATATATATATATATATATATATATATATATATATATATAATATATATAATATATAATTTTGCAAAAGAAAATTACAGCTGCATGGTGATATAGGCTAAATATATTATGAAAGATACATATAAAGTAATTTAATTTAAGCTTTTTCAAACTTTACCTGTGTCGTAGAAGTTTTTTTCTGAAACTGCTGAAGTCACAGGACAAGTGGAATCAATATTTGTTTACCATGAAGTACCTTCAGCTCATTTTCACACTCCATGTTAATTTTGTATCTGATTAACCGTACATTGCATACTTCTAGGTTAAATAAATTAGCTTCCTTTCATCCAATGGCAAATTGCCTGCAAAACCTTTATAAAAAAAGCAAAACAGCAAGTAACCTTAATTAAGATGGTATTGAAAGCCCAGACTTTCATAAACAAGAGCTCAAGTCAATAGTTAACCTAACTTACCTCTTATAGTTAGCATTACAGTTCAGATGCTAACAGACTTTTTCTGAAGACAATAAACCATTTCTATAAAGTAAATATTCAACAGAAGTGTGTCATTTACATGAAAGAAAGTGTCAGGAACACATGTATGTACTATTTGTGTAATAATAGAGACTAAACTTACCTGAAACAGTGGGAGATGTTTTGCTGCTCAACAGTTGAGTTTCCGCCCCATTTCCATGGTAATTCCTTCCATTCCAGACTTGAATGTTCAGTGTGAGTCCATTAAAGCAAGTAGATGTCACGCAGAATGTATAAATGTCATCATAAACTAATATTATCTTATAAAATACTTAATGTAAATGAGGTAAAACACTTATTTAAATACATATTTTAAATAGAGATAAAACACTTACTTCTAGTGCTTCCCTTTAAAAATCGACATCCACCTCAGCACTGCATAACAATTCAGATCTATGAGAAATGTTTAAGTGCACACAACATATTAATATCATCATAAAGTAATATTACACATAATGTAAACTTAGTAAAACACTTACTTTTGGCATTTTCCTTGATAAAACCAACTTTCCTGTCTGCTCCGTTTAAGTTTAGGAGAGCACAGCACATAAATATCACTATAAATCAATATGATGTTATAAAATACATATTTTAAATGAGATAAAACATTTATTTCTAGTGTTTCCCTGTTAAAAGTGACCTCCACCTCAGCACTGCATAACAATTCAGATCTATGAGAAATGTTTAGGTGCACACAGAATATTAATATCATTATAAAGTAATATTACACATAATGTAAAGTAAAACATTTTTCCTGTCCGCTCTGCATCGTGATTGAAAGAAAATAATCTCTCTGAGAAAAAGTTCAGGAGAGCACAACACAGAAATATCACTGTGAGAAACGTTTAGGTGCACACAGGTGTTTCCTTGATAAAACCAACTGTCCTGTCAGCTCCGCATCGTGAGTGATGGGAAGTAACGTTATCTCTCTGAGAAACAGTTTAGGAGTAACGTTAATTCCACAGCGCTCTCGTCTGTTCCGCATCGTGAGTGGAAAAAAATGTCTTTGAGAAAAGTTTAGCGACATACAGCACATTAATCTCGTTATATAACGATATGATATTACAAAACACATTTTGTGCACAAGATTAACAACTTTCCGTTGTTTCCCGTCCTCATATGCTCCGCATCGCGAGGAAAGAAAATGGCATCTGTGAAAAATATTTCAAATGGGTGAGGTGCACACACGAGCAAATGTCCCGGATGTGAATTACGACTAAATCCGACGGACCGAACAATGACCAATTTTCAACGTCGATTTTTTTTATTTTTTATTTTTATTTTTTTTTATTTATTTTTTTTTTTTGGGCCAAATTGGGACCAAAATTAGACGGACTAAACAACGACCAATTTTCAACGTTGATTTTTGTCCATGACGACTTGATTTAGCCCAAAAAACTACGTCCAAATGACGTCTGGTGCTGGGTGGGTTATACATTGTATATTATTTGAATATTAAGTCAAGACATGAGAGCTGCTGCATGTGTAGCCCCTTTGAAAATGACAAAAACTTTAGCCACTCTAATAACTGGCCAGTTTTAGACATGCATAATAATATACATAAGGTAAAAAAAATTAAATGAAAAAGTATCCAAACATGTAAATTGCAAATAATTGCAGTTTTCTAGCAAAGTAACCAGCTGTGCACACTGAATGTCTTGCGTGAGGTCAAAGTAATGCTGTTTTATTGCCATTTTTTCCATGGTTGTAAAACTGATTGAAATTACGTGAGACATGAGATATTCGTTCATCTTTAATTTGCATTTTAACTACAAGAAAAGAGAAAGGGATGCTCGCATTTACTCGCTCTCATCGCTATTGCAGTAATTAAACAAGATAATGCCACCTTTATAGCTTGCTGTTTATATGGTCACAACTCCCGTGCATCTAACAGAGTAATGTTCTCTCATCTAGTGGATAAATTAAGAAAAGTAAATAAAAAAATATATTGATGCTTATTTTATTTTGGGAGGAGACTTTAACGAATGTATGGATGATTGTCTGGATAGATACCCCCATAGACTTGATGGTGGAATGAATAATGATTTAATCTTTTCTCTTTGCGCAGATCTCTCCCTGACTGATGCATGGCGGTTCTTTAACCCTTATACAAAAGAGTTTACCTGGTCAAATAAAACTTTGACTCTTAGATCTAGGATTGATCTCTTTTTAATTTCTTCTTCCATCCTCAACTACGTAAAAGATATTTCCCATACCATTGCCCCCTTATCAGATCATAAATTAGTTTGTATAAAGATGAGTGATATCCATGATAACCCAAGACTCAGGGGCTATTGGAAACTTAATAATACCTTGTTAAAAGACCAAAAATTTAATGATAGTATCATCTGTCTTATCAAAGAATTATTCACTGACTTAAATGGAGATTTAAAAAAAACATGGGAGTTCTTCAAATATAAAACTAGACATATAGCAGTTAAAAGAAGTAAAGAAATTAAAGAGAATAAACATCAATCTGATTCAGAATTGGTTAATAAGCTTATAGTTTTACTAACTAAAAATATAATTACAGAAGAGGACAATTTAGAAATAAAAAGATTAAACTTGGAGCTTGATGAAGCTTATTTAGATTTGGCTAAAAGTGCATATACAAGATCTTGTGCAAAATGGCTGGAGGAGGGGGAAAGGAAAAAGAAAAGCTCTTTCTGCACTTAATATTGACGGAGTCATTTCCAAAGACCAAAATATCAGATTTTGTTGTTCAATTTTATAGCAATCTTTATACCTCTAATTTCAACTACAATATTTGTGAAAATTTTATTGATTTAATTAAACACCATATTAAAGTTATTGATTTAGAGTATAGTAAAATCTGTGATTCTCCCTTAGAAATTGAAGAACTCATAAAAGTTACATAAAATGAAAAAAGGTAAATCCCCTGGGGTCGACAGGCTTTCAGTTGAATTTTATCTCCATTTTTGGGAGTTTATTAAATCGCCTTTATTTTACATGTTTAAGTAATGCATCAGTCAGGGAGATATGACTGCTACTATGAAACAGGGAGTCATCTCTCTTATACCTAAACCAGACAAGGATCCTTTAGTAATCGATAATTGGCGACTTATTACTTTGTTAACATTAGACTATAAAATATTAATAAATTAAATTGTGAATAAGTGTAGGACTAAATCTTGTAAAATGTTACACATTGCTTTTTGTATTGTAACATACATTCATGAAAAACAAGCAATATATTTATATATTAATATATACTATCAGTTCAAAGACATTTCTTTTAAATGTATAGCACAGTAATGAGGCAACAACATATGATAGATAAGATGAACAAGAAAGACTATCATTGCACAAAAGTATTATAAAACGAAAGGCTCCAAATACAGAGCGGCACAAATTGCTTGTGGTCAGAATGATGTGCATAGACACAGCGCTCCACTTAGAGAAGTTCAAAGCACAAAGGGAAGAGATATTGATGTGTAGTGCATTAAATCTGTGCCTAAGTTTATTGAGCCTTAATTTTAACAGTTTTAAATTTCAGTTACTGTGCTCGTGAAGCACAATTCATAGTGTCTCTACTCCAGTGTTGTGATCTAAAAGATACCCAGTAGAAATTAACACCATTTAGAAACGGCACGAAACTCCAGCAAGATAAAGTCAATTAATGCAAAACCATTTTATTTACAGATCAAGTATAATATTATTAGGAACATTTAATCATCTTGGATTTTATCGTCTTGACTGTCGTAACTGAATGTGACACACAGTTTGAATACTGAATGGAGGATGACAGACAGCCGCAGCAGAGAGTTTATGTGAACTTAAATATTCATCTGTACCTCACATTAAACTATGGAACGGCTTCAGAACACTTGAAATATAGTGCACAAAAACTTTATTGAGCTTCATAATGTTTTTGTGGCTTTCGTGAGGCTTAACAATAACACAATAGTATACGCAGAATATCAGATTTGGATGGGTCTCGTCTGACCAATACCTCGAACCAGAAGAAAATGACAGTTTTGGAGTGATACTGATACTGAATATAGGATCGGTGTCCCCTAGTAAGAAATCATTTTGGCATCAAGTGAGGACTCCAGTTGGGCATCAATTGCAATCTGACTCACTTGTAACCTTTATTAACAAGTGTTTCTACAGCACAAGTTGATCTTTGCTTGACCAATCAGTGGAAAAGTGTGTTTCATGTCCAACTACATGTGGAGATCAAATATTATCCATTTTCTATCAAGCCAAATTCCGAATTTTTTTTTTTTTTTTTTTTTTTTTTTTTTACAAAAATGAAAAAGGTGCTGCTTTCTCATATTTCTGCGTTGAGTATTAAATCAGGAAAACAAATTATCGCAGGCTGAATACAAATGAAAATACAAAATCCTCTTCAATAGTCAAGGTTGAACATTTTAAAGTAATATTTATAGTAATAAAATATTCTCTCAAGTAGTTTTAGGAATATTTATGGGAATATTTGGGTCCTATTTGCTAATTTGAGTCTGAAGTCTATTAAAATAGGTCTCGACTCTGAGTCACTCTCTGTGCCTGGTTTAATAATTGATATTTATGATATGTATTACATCTGTTTTTCAGCAATGACACTGGACACATGAGTCAAGCACTAATAACTCATCTTTAATTTTCTATATATTCCCTGCAGTTTTTACCGCTGTCGTATTACACAGAAAGGCTGTGCTGCTCTGATTTCAGCTCTGAGATCAAACCCCTCACACCTGAGAGAACTGAATCTGAGCTGTAATAAACCAGGAGACTCAGGAGTGAAGCTGCTCTCTGCTCTACTGGAGGATCCACACTGTAAACTAGAGAAACTACAGTGAGTCTCATCACATCTCAGTAACTATAAGGTTTCAAGTAAAAAGCAAAATTACTCAGATATGTTTTCTTTAGCAGTGGTTTTGATGGTTGTCCTCTCACCCTCAGTCCAAACCTCTTTTAAAAGAAATGTAAATCAATGTAAATTAATTAATTAATTGCGATCTTATTAATTGTGATATTTTGATGGAGCCTTTTTTCAAAACCAGCGCTGTAGTGTGTTTTTTTTTTTTGTGACTACTAGAATCTAGAAATCAATCAATCACCTTTATTTATATACCTCCTTTAACAATACAGAATTGTGACAAGGCGGCTGTACAGTATTAAATAGGAAATCAACATCAACAATTCAAAGGGCAACAGTAAACACTCAATTTTCAGGTAAAGGTAGTTAGTCAAATACAATAAAATAAAATACAATATATATAGAAATGCTTCTGTCATTACGGCACACCAGTATTAGAGTACAGTTGGGCTAAAAACATGAGTTGTCTCCGAGTTTTCAAGCAAATGAATATTGAATGCAACTTCCAAAGGGATAATAATAAATATATGAGGTGGCAATGATGGTCTCAGCAGTATGGGGCAAAATGTCCACAATATTGATACAAATATTTCAACTAAAGTAATATGTTTTGCAATTTGCATAAAAGTTAATTAAAAAAAAAAAAAAAAAAAACTTCAGCAATGCTTGTACCATATAATACCAAAATGATTTATGTTTTGATTATCATTCTGATAATTTACTTTTATTAACCGAGTACATTGCAAAATGGATTTATTTAAATAGAAATGCAGGTATTTTTTATTATAAAGAAGAAGATTGTGAAGGATTCTTACACTGCTTGAAGATCCCATAATAACTTAATATGGCTTTACAGTATTTCAGTAAAAAGATTGTTTATATGTTGTCAGTGATATCATATTTTTAAATCTAATTATTAAAATAATTATAGTGATTATCTCTTTTTTTTTTTTTTTTTTTACCCCAAATACCACCTTTTTATATTCTTCAGTTATTGAAAATCTGTTGATTTTAATTACATTGAATAAAAATATTAACAAGACATTTGTTTCAAAACAGAAGCCTGTAATTTTAATGATTCTCATTTGCTACATAAGTCTGTAATAATTTCAAATGTGCCTTTTCCATAGGTCCATCTTTAGCCCCATTGTAAACTACCACACACAAGTCACAAAATATAAATGATCAAATTGACAAATATTTCTGCAATTAATGTGTAACAGATTTACATGTACTCAGTGGCACCAATAAAGAGTATTTATATAAGAGGGGACAGCATTCATAAATGCTGTTTTACCTAATTCTGTGTGAGAAACTTTTATTACATTTTTTTTTTTTCCCTGCCCTCTCAACCACCCCACAATCTTAAAAAACAAACAAACACAAGAGTAATATATTACTCTTAATATGTGATGTGATCTGGGAAAACCAGTTGGATGTTGCGCTGGGACATTTTCAGAAAATACAAAAAAATAGGTCAATGTCTTTTTTTTTGTTGTTGTTGTCAAAATGAGGATTTTATTACATTATTATTCTATAACATCTTGTCTATCATCTTTGAAAATATCTTGGCAAAATTCACTTGTTTAGAGCAGAAAAATAGTGATTTATTGCAGCAAGCAGAAATGACTGTCTTTCTCATATGTTAAGAACACGCTGCAGAGGTGCTTTCTCTTAAAGGGGTCATCGGATGCAAACTTCACTTTTTCATGTTGTTTGAACATTAATGTGTGTTGGCAGTGTATGTACAAATCTACCCTATAATGATAAAAAATTTTAATTAATCTGTAAAAATAATATCCCCTTTTTTAAATCGAGCCATTCTTAGATGGCTGTGAGTGTGGTGTCACACCGACAGATGCCGCTCCCACGATAGTTGATTGACATGAGCGTCTTAACTCAGACCAGCTGTCACAGTCCAGTAACTTTCCTTGTTTCCATGCTGAAGCAGGAATGTAAGTTGGACAAGAAGATCTCCGATTGAGTGATTGAGGTGTTGTGTTGCTGGATGTAATAATGAACATAGTGGTCGTCATTTACTCCCGTCATCCGAGCCGCTGAAGATGCAGTAGATTACATTTGTTTGTGAATGGAATGCGCTTCCCGATCTACATATATCTGTCTATGTTAGCGCGAATCATTCATGATCCAGCTTCACTTACAGCAGAAGTGAGTATAAGTGTTTTTTTATGAATCTTTGCGATCGCCTTTCCTTATAACGTGGTAGTTAGGAAGTTTAGCAGCTAAATGCGGCTAAAGTAAACAAGATCGTCACTCCACAGAAAGTAGAGAGGGGCGGGGTGAGCAGAGCTCATTTGCATTTAAAGGAACAGCCCCTTTGACAAGGTAAAAAGGGTGTTGTTTTACAAAACCATTGAGAATTTTTATTCAAAGTATATTAGAGACTTTTCATTAAGACCCTAAAGAATCATATCAACTTGTGGAAAATAGGCATCCAATGACACCTTTAACACCACAAAAACAGTTAACCTATGAAAATAAACCACATAACATATTAAATAAAGGTGCATCAATGCACATTCTCCACCAGTCCTGTGTAAACTATGGCATGCAAAGTTTATTTTTTATTTTTTTAATATAGTGAGATGGTGGAACGCAAGAGTACAACACAGTCTGAAGGAGCTGCTCACTTAACGATCACTAAACGTTGGTCTGTTTGTGTAATGATGCAGTATAGCGCTGCTGACAGACAGCTCACGTTAAACCCGTGAAGTGAAAGTCGTCTCACTTTAATCTTTTTTTTTTTTTTTATTTAATTCCTGAAAATCATAACTATCAGCCAACTTAAGACAGTCATAACTTTTGTTATGGGCTTGAACCCAGCTTTCATATGGTATCAAAACCTAAAAAAGGGAAAATTTCACCATGTGTTGGGTTTTCCTAGATTTCATCACATTATTGTCTATATAGCACTACAAAAGGTTTGAAGAATGAAAATAATAAACTAGTTCAGTATTGGGAATCATGTGGGTAGAGTGCATTTAAATGAGTTTCTTAGCTTGTGCTTGTGTTGACAAATGTCTGTACCACTGATCCTGGTGTATAGAAAAAAATTGCTCATATAAACAAACACACAAACACACTCTCACCCTAAAATTTAAACACAATCTCTGAGATCATTCATGTTCTTCACTCTTTGCAGGCTGTTTGACTGCAGTATTGGAGAGGAAGGCTGTGCTGCTCTGATTTCAGCTCTGAGATCAAACCCCTCACACCTGAGAGAACTGGATCTGAGCTACAATAAACCAGGAGACTCAGGAGTGAATCTGATCTCTGCTCTACTGGAGGATCCACACTGTAAACTAGAGAAACTATGGTGAGTGTTATTATATTATTGAACACAATAACTATGTGAAAATATAAAATATATTTTTGGGATAGTTCACCCAAAAATGAAAAATCTGTCGTCACTTTAAGTCATTTCAAAACAGTATGACTTTCTTCTGTGGAAAATAAAAGAAGATATTTTGAAAAATGTCTTTTGTCCACACAATGGAAAACAATGGTACCAAAACTTTGGTTGCCAACAATATTCAAATATCATCTTTTGTGTTTCACAGAATAAAGAAGGTCATACAGGTTAGGAACGAAAGAGACATAAATTATGACAGTTATACAGAAACAGCAACACAAACAGTCTTTTTAACCACACATCATTATTTCTGTGTTACAGACATTTAGTCTCTTCAGCTCTGTGGCATATTTTGAATTTTTTACTGATTTTGGCAAACCTGAATTTAAAAAAGCACCGTACTCACATACATTGTAGTAAATTGATAAAAATGGTCTCATTTCACAGAAAACATCCAAAATTTTAACACACTGGTGGAATAATTGTATAATTTTATTGTATTTTTTAATAATTTTATGATAAATTAAAATCAAAAATCTTTTTTTTTTTTTTTTTTTTTTTTTATTAAGTTTTACTTTGAAAGATATGTTTTGTTTACATTGATGCAAATTCTTTTGATTCCACTAGGTGCCAGAAAACAGAGGAAAAGATAATTTTCTTTGTATCATTTTGTTTAAAAAAAAGTTATTGAGATTTAATTGAAAGGAGGCAATATGTCCTCTAGGGGTCTCCATTCTGCAAGATAAGGAATACCTGAATTCAGAAGAGTCCTATTCCCACATACATTGGGCTAAATGGATAAAAAAATGGTCTCATTTTACAAAAAACATCCTAAATTTTAAAACGTGTGGAATAATTCATAATCATTATTGTATTTGTTCATAATACATCATTTTCCAACTCTGTATTGAGCTGTTATCTAGTGCGCTAGGGGGTGGTGTGCATTCCACGTTCACTGCATCCTCCTACCTCGTGTTTGGAAAGGCATAAATCGATATCGGATTGGCCTAGGAGTTTGATCATGTCTCTTTGGACAGATCTGATTAGGGCTTTTCAGACATATGACACATTACGTGATGATGCAATTGCCCGTCAACACAAACGTGTTAAGGCAAAACTAAATAAAGATGCATCATTCAGCTGTACCACATGCATTGAACGGCGCATCTAAGGCATTTTAAGGTGTAAGGATAGAAAAGTAAGTGTAGTCTCATTTTAAAAATAACAACCTAATCTAAGAGCTGATATAAAGTTTTTGGCCACTTCTTGCATGAGAGCTTTCATTTGATAAATGACTCATCTATGTTTGGGAAGGTTGAGCGGTGTGAAAATGAATATGAATATTATCAGATTCAGACCTTATTATGTTATTTCTTTGTAACATAAATGCAAAAGTGATGGATGGATTAGAAAGCTGAGGTTCTAAGCTTTCAAATGATACCATATTTGTCTAGTTCACTGCTCCTCAGCTTATTAATTTTTACAATAACTTTGGTGCAATTTTGGACCGCGGGGGAGTGTAGAGGTGAAGAGGCTTAGATAACAGAAGTACTGGGATAAAAGTTTATAGTTTGTGTATAAACACTTATTGTCTACAGTAGCGATCAAAACAAAAGTATCTTAACACATATGTATTATGTATCTATTGTAACGCTTATCCTCTTCCAATAGTGAAACAAGTCTTTATGAATTGAGACACTGACTCCTTCATTGGATTTTCTTTTTTTTGTTCAAATTAATATATATATTTAAAAGCCTTAAGCAATGAACATTTTGTCAGAAACACTAGTAAATTACGTTATTTTGTTTACTTTTTATTTATTTATTTTCAGAATCGTGAGAGAATCGTAATCTCCAATTTATTAAAAAACAAATTGTGCTTCTCAATTTATCCAGAATTGTGAAGCTCTAGTTTACATGTTGTTTATTACTGCATATAATTCATTAAAATAGAAGTTTAATTTCACGAAGAACAAGTTGATTGCAAAATGCACCTACTTTTTTTGCATTTTGTGTTTTTCAGTTGAATAAAAGACTATATTTCCCTGTATTTTTCATTTCTTTAAAAAAAGTGTAAAAATATTGTCTCATCTCGTTCTTGTGAACCCAGTCTCATTACCTGAACTTTATTATTTTATTTGCACTTATTATTTTTGCTTTACACTACAGTAGGGAATTACAATACTTGTAAATCCTAATTTCTACACTTCAGAGAGATGTGTTGAATTTAGACTGCAGTAACGTTACCCATTTAAACTGCTAGTTGTCAGCAATTCATACTGCACTTTTAAGCTTTCATTTTGACAGAAACAGCAGTAGAGCTTTTATTTTGCTGGAAAACTCCAGCTTCAGTGAAAACAGACTTACAAAAAACAACTTGTGTCTCGCTACAAATCTAGTGAAATGCTGTAATATAAAAATTCCCAAATCCAAACCATATATTAATATTATTATTATACGTGATATGAAACATTTTATGGAACAAACCTTTTGCATGATTTATATCATTTTAATTGGGGAAAAATTAATCTTATTCCAGACGTTGAAAGTGCATTATTATAAAAGTTATTTTTATAAAAGTTTTACCCATCTTATAAATAAGTATGCTCCAGAAAGTTTTGAGTTAAAGGCAGACATAATGTATGGTTTACCCCTGAATTGTCAAATTTACTTTGAGAACGTGATATGGCTTGATTTACAGCTAGAAGTACTAATCTAAAGGAAGATTGGTTGATTTTCAGACAGTTGTATAATGTGTCTACAGCTGTGATTAGAAAAGCTAAGGTTGATTACTTTCTTTTAGAAACTGCTACAACAACTTTTTGGAAAAAATATTAAAAGTCTCATTGGAAATAAATCAAATTCAGATTTTCTGTCATGTATTATAAAGGATTCATGTAAAACTGTGGATAAAGCTAAAATAATAGACTGTTTAAACAAAACCTTTTGTGGCCTCTGGTTCACTTCATGAGTCAAATAATTGGACCCGTGATAACTTCTTAACTGTTTACTCTAGTGTAAATCATTTTAAGGTAGATCAAGTATTTGATTTTAGTGCAGTAACAGTTTCAGAGGTAAATAAGGCACTTAAATCTTCAGATAGTAAGAAACAGACTGGTGATAAGTTGGATCCACATTTTTTTTTAACAGCGATTTAAAAAAAAAAAAAAAAAAAAAAAAAAAAAAAAAAAAAAGTTTAACTAAAATTACATGGTTTTAAGGCCCTATGAAATACGTTTTATTATTTGTTTCTTAAATTAAGTTTTGTTTTTATTGTTATTAGTAGTAATATCTTTACATTTAAGTAATATATTTCTGACTCAACAGAAATACAGCTCTTATTAATATGCCTTCTTAAAGTACCGGTACTAGTAAAATGTGGAATCATACCATTTATAAAAGCAGGGTATCGCAATACTTTTTAAGTACCAGTATATCGTGCAACACCAGTTGGCAGCTGGTTTTATTGCGCCACCACTAACTTATCTTTTCAATCTTTCTTTATCTACAAATGAAATTCCTTCTATCTGGGAAACTGCTTATGTTCAGCCATTATTTAAAGGGGTTGATCCAACTGTATTGAATAATTATAGGTTTATTTTGAAATTGTCTATTTTAACAAAGGTTTTTGAATCGCTTGTGAATGATCAATTAAGAGTTTCTATCTACTAAAAATGTCTAATCAGATTTCCAATCCGGTTTTAGGAAAAAAAAAACAGCAATTTTAAAAGTATTAAATGATTTAATGGTTTTATTGGATAATAAAAACTAGGGATGCACGATATTATCGGACTAATATGGCTGTGGTAAATTAATTCGTTAATTAATTATGAATTAATTATGTCCTGTTTGTGTCCAGCATAGTATTCTTGTGTGTGTGTGTGTGTGTGTGTGTGTGTGTGTGTGTGTGTGTGTATATATATATATATATATATATATATATATATATATATATATATATATATATATATATATATATATATATATATATATATATATATATAGTTTATTTGATTCCTCATGTGTTTGCTAAATGTTTTGTAATTTATTAGTCAGTATATAATACAGCATGTGGTGTATGCCTTGTCTGTTTTTTTTGTTTTGTTTTTGTTAAATATTATGTATAAGCTAGTTTGTCATTGTAGCCTACTGTTTTACTGTTGTTGTGCTTTTTAATTAAGCATAACAATTATTCCATCTTTTGCTTTAGACTTATAAAGTGAAAGGTGTATAGATGTAAGCAAAACAGACAATTTTCTTTATAACGTGACAAGATTGCAAATTCGAAAGTGAAATCATCCAAAGCTCGGCTTATAATACAGCAAAAGTGCACTTCTTTCACAAAATTCAAATCATAAATAATACTAGCCTACTGATGAAAAAGAAGGGGTTGAACGTTAAACACTTATTGTTGTTTATTTAATCCTAACAAATAAGTTCTTGTTAAAAACTAACTTTCCAAACAAAAGGATATATATCAGTATCAGTATCAGTCAAAATGAGACGAAAAATATCGGCGAAAATCCAATATCGTGCATCCCTCTTAAAAACCATAGTGCTGCTCTTTTTATCAGTTTAACCAAAGCTTTTGATTCTGTAGATCATGAAATTCTGAATCAGAGGCTATTAGTGCAGGTTTATCAGTAAATGCTGTTGGATGGTTTGTTAATTACTTATCGGATTGATCTCAATGTATATAGAGGTGCTCACTTCTGTAAATAAATATGGGCATACCACAGGGATCGGTCCTTGGGCCATTATTATTTATTTTATATGTTAATAATATTGGTAATAATCTCGTACATTATAGTTTTAATTTATATGCTGATGATGGTGATTTACTCTGCATAAACATTGGATAAGGCTTTGATTCATCTTCAGTTTGATTTTGATGTAGTTCAGCAAACACTGAGAGATTTGAAACTTGTTTTAAATGTGAAGACATCTAAATGTATGATGTTCACAAAAAAAAAGCCTGCACTCTTAAACTCGTGCTCAATTACTACTCTACAAGGTTTGGAGGTTGAAGTAGTATCTAAGTATAAATACCTGTGATTTTTAACTGATTATTCTCTTTCTTTTGGGCCTCATATTCAGTACCTAGTGAGTTAATTTAAGTTGAAACTGGGACTTTTTTTTTTTTTTTTTTTTTTTTTAAAGAGTTAAATCTTTTCTTTCTTTTGAAGCAAGGAAGAGATTGGTAGCAGCTACATTTTTGTCAGTGTTGTATTACTGTGATATCATTTATATTCAGGCACCTAAGTATCGTTTACAGACGTTGGATTTGGTTTATCATGGAGCATTAAGGTTTATCACAAATTCAAGAGCCCTTATTCATCACTGTTTATTGTACTCTCAGGTTGGTTGGTCAGCGTTGTCAACCAGTAGACTTAAGCACTGGTACTTATATCTAAAATAATTTTAGGTTTACTTAGTTTGTATTTACAGCAGAATATCATTCAAAAAAAAGATGTACAGGATTATGGGCTTCACTCACAAGACTATTATCTTTTAATCATCACTAAAGTCTGTACTAATATGAGTCAGTGGGCATTTAGTTATGCTGCTCCATTTGACTGGAATCAGTTACAAGATAAGTTATGGTTAAAAGAGTTGGTATCAATAAATGATTTTAAATGTATTTTAACGGATCTAGTTTTAGAGTCATTTGATTGTAAATGTTCTGTGATTTGTGTATAATTCTGTATAATGTATTTGTTTTATGTGTAACTGAATGTGCTCATTTATCTTGGCCAGGATCCTCTTGTGAATGAGATTGTAAATCTCAAGAGTTTTACTTTCTGGTTAATTAATGTGCTAAAGCATAATGGCCCAAAACACAACTTTAAAGATGTTTTATGTAAGACTAAGAAGTTTAAATATATTTTTAAAACTACACTTTTTACCCAGAAGACCTATCGTTTCATATCGTCATATGACTACAATAATATTGAGACAGTTTTGCTCTCGCCATAACATGATATTGATAATACTGTTGTGAATTTTTCTTAGAAACCAGGAGACATTTTGGATATCTTGAAGTAGAAGTTTCTCTTTATTCAGATACTCAGTGCTGCAGTCATCAAAATAGTCGTCTGACAAAATCTCAGCACAGCAGAGTATATAGGTTTGAAGGAGGCGGAGTACATAGAGGTGGAATCAATCTAAACAAAGCATGCAAATGTGGTACAGGAAATCAGCCCAGTAAGATGTTTCCCAGCCTTGATCTATTTAGCATACAAGTGTCATTCAAATGCAAAGGTGCTTAAACAAAAGGCATGATTGCACCTTGAGCTTAGACTTCACACTTAACTTGGGAAACCTGCCAGATGTTCAGGTGCTCCATAAAGACAAAAGGTTGCTGTCTCAGGGCTTGGGCTGTCTGCTAAATGACAATATACATAACCTTTTAGAAATTTGTAATCCAACAATACGTTACTTCCCTAGTATTTTATTATCTCTGAATTGGATTCTTATTGTTTTAATTATATAATTAGCATGATACTGTCACACATAGTTGTGCAAGCAGACGAGGATAAAGGAGATTTAGCCAAAGGTCTTTAATGACACATTCAGAAGGTAAATGCAATAACGACCAACACAAACATACAACTGATGTATTACTGAGAACAGACAAACTGAACTGAAACAAGAGGAACTTAAATACCAAGAAAATGAGGGAAATAATGACAAACACTTGTGAGATCAAATGAATCACCATGACAACTGATAAGAGAGCGAGAAAACTGAACAAAGGAGCACAGGAACTAAAGAATACAAACTGTAGGAGCAGTAGAAACGCCATCGGAGACCTTTTTATTTTTTTTATGTCACTGACTTGGCAAGTTGTACTGAAGTGACCTGACAAACTACACTTTTTGTTATGAGCAAGCAGTAGGCGGCCGACAGTATAAGTTAACCTTGCACCTCTGACTAAGTTCAGACTGGTGAGTTTGTGACTGTGAGATCCACGACCTCTGGTCGGTGTGAGACTCAAATCTAGCAACAGGTCCCTGATGAATGAATAATTGAAAGTATCCACCTTATTCTTCAATGCAGAAGTAAGCATATGGGTGAGACTTCCAGTTCATTAGGCGCTATAGAGAAATAGCACAAAGAATTACAACGTGCAATAAACAGTTGAACACAGTGTGTTCATAATTAGGAAAATACATTAAAATAATATGGTAAGACACACCAAATTTGCAATGTCAAGCAACAAATCAAGCTGTTTTTACAGCTAAAAATAGCTGGAAGGGAATGAGCCCAGAAACAAGAAAAATAAAATGTTTTCATTTTTATGGGAATAATAAGGTGGATAGGATGACCAGAATAATTAAATACCTCAATTAATATTATCTGATATTTGTGATTAGTTACTAATTAGAAACTCAATCTAAATGTAAAGATCACTTGAAAATTGGAGTCAGATTAAACACAGAGCAACAATAAAATTTTGAACTCAATCCCAACTTTGCAGAAGTGCTAGTAAAAGATATGACATAGTTATACTATAATGTTACTCTCATTTTATCATTATCACCTGTATAGTACTAAAACCTTGTTCAGCATCACAGTCGGGAATCATGTGGGTCGAGTGCATTTAAATTAATGTTTTAGCTGCTGGCAAGTTAAAATCTCTATCGCGCTGATCCTGGTGTATAGAAAAAGTAGTGCTCATACAAACACACACACAAACACTCTCACACTAAAGATTAAACACAATCTCAGAGATCATCATGTTCTTCACTCTCTGCAGGCTATTTAACTGTAGTATTGGAGAGGAAGGCTGTGCTGCTCTGATTTCAGCTCTGAGATCAAATTCACACCTGAGAGAACTGAATCTGAGCGGTAATACACCAGAAGACTCAGGAGTGAAGCTGCGCTCTGCTCTACTGGAGGATCCACACTGTAAACACAAGAAACTAGTGTAAGTAATTGAGTCAATGCTGTCAGTTATTATCTTCTATTAAAGCAGATCTTAGTGTATTTTATCTTTCTCTGTATTTTACAGCATTTGACAGTGGAAACTTCACAAGCTCCAAACATGTGAATCAAAACAACACGTCCTGAACAAGACTTTCAACTGGACAAATGCAGATATTGATCCAGCAGTTTCATATGTGAAGGATTGTTGTTAATAATTTTCATGCAGCCTACTTTTTTCCCAGTCTTAAAAACAAACAAACAGAAAAGTAGATTGGACATACTAACTGCACTGTACAATTTTTTTAGTGTGAAATTACAATATATTTTGGGTTAATAATTGCACACTGTAAAACTTTTCACTATAAATTTGCAGGAACCTATAAAGTATTTTTGTACCAGTAAAGTACTGTGTATTTTTATAAAGTTTATACTGTATACACTTTGTATATTTTCTCATTTTTATTGTATTTTTTTCTGTATAGAGAATTACAGTGTAATAAAAGTTGTCCTGTAAATTCACAGTAAAATACTGGCAGCATATTTCGTCGCCTTGGAACTATAAGGTTCTGTCTGACATTTTTGTCAAAATTGAGTCACATATTCTTATTTTGTGACAACTTATTTACATTATGTGATGGTTTTAAGTTTACATTTAGTGTACATTTTAGGACTTTTTATTTAGAAAACAAAAAGGTTCTATTCTAGAAAGTCGAACTCTAACTTGGTTCTATAAGGTTGTATCTGTGAGCCAATCAGCTCTTCAAATGCACACAAGAGGATCAATCAGGATCAACTTTCTTTGTCATGTCGCCGGACTGCACCGTAACAGGGTTATGGCTAGAAGAGATAAATCAAAACAACTTGTTTTATAATTATTTTTGTGGTAATTAATAAAATTGTTAAATTGTGTTTGTATGAGAGTACTCATGTCAAAGCCTCGTGGATTACACCCTTACACTTCCCAACATAAATGTCTTCAAATGTAAAGTAAGCTGTGTGTGCTGTTATTGCAGACTAGACTTACAATTACTAGTATCTACACAATAGGGGGGAGAAAAAAAATTAAAAAAGAGCAAAACCACAATTTTTAGGCACAAAACATTTTTATTTTTACTCAAACACAAATGCACACATACACAAACACAGTGCCAACCGTAATAACAACAACATTCATTTTATTTCAATAAATTTGAAACAAGGTTGGATTTGATTTAATAATCTCCAAATGATTGGATAATGAAGAGAACTATATGATATTTGCATTTAAATCTTGAAGCTTGCTTTCTTTGCTTCAGCACGACGGCCAAACCTTCCAGAAGATGGATGTTTTCTGTGGATCATGCTGAGGGGTTTGAGGTATCTACATTTTTTGGATGGAGGTTTGTAAGAAAGAGGAAGTGTGTCATCATGAGAGATATGACGCCTCACATCCTCCAAAAGGTCATTCAATCAAACAATCAAGGAGTCCAGAAATGGCTCATCCTGCAGACAGCAAGTAAAAAAAAAAAAAAAAAAAAAAAATTGATTTTTCAAGTTAAGAAGGAGGATACTTTGAGATTAACTGGAATTGTAATCATTAAATTTTCTTGTTTCAATGCTCGTCCCTTGCCTTGGTGTGTGAATATTAACCTGTGCTCACAGGAACAAATATATCAGTGTCAGATTCAGCACCAACAGTATCCGAGACCTGAGAGAATAAAAACAGATAATCGTGAGCTCATAGTTGTGGTTTGGTTTCTTCTATTTCAGCTCCACTGCACTAACCAGTGAGGGAGGATCAGCATTTGTTCACTTTATTGTCATGTAAATACATTATAAATATAGCTAATACCACCATTACAATAAAGAGACAAAATATCAAAATATTGTCCCTTTTCTTTTGTTCATTGAACACAACAGAATACAGCGTTTCATAATAGCAAACAAATACTGTACAATTTAATAGTGAATGGGTCATGACAACATTTCTGTAGAAAGTTTGCATGTTAGTCAGTGTGATATTTTGTGAAAATTTAAGATTATCAACATTATCAAAAGATCTTCTACAACATGAGGTACATTTGTATGTGTTTAATCTGTCATGATGTTTTTTAAGGACCTGACTGCAGGTTTCAGGAAGTCTTGAGTCTTTAACACAGTCTGTGTCTTTAACCGTCAGTCATCAATCAGTCAGTATGGAGCTCAGTCAACTTCCTCTTGTGCTCTGTGAGTATTATTTTCTCTAAATGTTTTTCGGTGGTATTGCTGTTATATTAGTAAATTATCAAGTGTTTTAGTATTTTTAGATTTATGTTTTGTTGCTGCTCTCAGAGTTAGAAAGAAGAAACTCTTTCTTTGCTGTAAAAAAAGAAGAATACAGTCTTCATGGATAATTTTTTAGTTATGATGTGTTTTCATATTACAGTAGCTCACAACACTTTAGCCATTTATAAATGTTCAGATGAAGAACAGTGTTGCCAGATTGGTGTGTTTTCCAGTAATTGTTCAGAATCCACACAAAAGTATATAGTAAACCAGGGGTCACCAAACTTGTTCCTGGAGGGCCGGTGTCCCGCAGAGTTTACCTCCAACTTTCCTCAACACACCTGCCTGGAAGTTTCAAGTATACCTAGTAAGACCTAGATTAGCTGGTTCAAGTGTGTTTGATTAGGGTTGGAGCTAAACTCTCCAGGACCGGTTCTGGTGACCCCTGTAGTAAACACACAAATCTTGCCAGCTTCCAACATTCTCCTTTATTTTAACCCCACTCCACACACGGACACATACACACAAAAACCAAAGTCACTTTTTAGAGCCACGTTCGTCTTGTTAACCTCTTGTTAACCTTGTCTTTCTGTAGCTTGCGCACTCTCTCTCTCTTTATCTCTCTCTCTTTCTACTGTATATTTCTTGTCAAGTTATGACAAGGCCCAAATTCAGGCCCTGCCCATCTTGCCAGACTCCCAATCAGGCAAGCAGGAAAACTTGTTATGTCTGCTTAAAAAATAAAAGACAAAATGGTGTCACTGGATAGCCCGTGGGAACAATCTGTCATAAAGAAAAGCAGAAATACTGGGCGTATAATTGATTCTGCCCGTATTGCAGTAAGTAAAAATGCTAATTTTTCATAAGTGTTATTTGAAGTGTAGCTGTAAGCCCATGTTTGTCACATAGTGAATATCATAGACTAGTTCCAGTATGATGTGGCCTTTATAAACTTTATAAACTATAAACTTTTTATCTTTAAATTGTGTTAAAGAGAAACAAATGTGTCAAATAATGAGTCAGTCATTTTGACAATGTTAGAAACTGAAATCTGACCTTATCTGCAACTGAACTTTGATCGTATAAAATACAAGACGTGGTAATGTTTTTCTCAAATAATCTTTATGAAACAGATTAAGGCTCATTTTCTTGCATTGCACTCCAATAAATGACTTTAAAATAAAATTGCTTTATAAAGTACTAAAGTATCTAATTCAGTGGGTGTTCTGCCCCTGTTAGGGGCTGTGTACAATTTATGATGGACATTTGCATTAACCAATATTATATTTTTTGTGATACTTTAATGTTCAGTATAAGTTTCATTTTCGCCTGCCGCTAGGTGGCAGTGTGGACTCTCATTTTGACGTGTTTTCGCGAGTGACGCAGACTTGGTATCGGGAAGCAGCGAGCTCTTGAGGCAGCGAGCCTTGACATGTTTGTACCTTCGTCTAAATCCTTTTGAAAGCACTGGCTGTAAGTTCATTTAAATCATTATTATGTCCAGTTTATATTGCAGAAGCGTATGTTCAGTTTAAAGGTGATGTAATCAACTGTGTTGTGATTGCCGATCTCAAATTGCACTATTGCTCTGCGTTGAGAATGCTCCTAACTAGCGATGTATCTGTATTTTACTTGTTAAACAGATAAGTTGTTACAGTTAGATAATTTTCTATATTTCTTTCATTTCATTTACAGTTTTACTCGGTTCATTGGCCGCAGAGTGATTGTGTAAACCACACATTGAACTATTAAAGGAGCAAGGCGCTCATATCCTGGCTCTTGAACAGAGTTTGGCTTGTTGTTTATTTATATCACACGCTTGGAAAGCAAAACATATAAAGAGAACAGTACAGTAAAAAGCCATGGATCAGCAGGTGCAAGAGAAACTCTTAGAAGCAAACATGCGAACTGAAGGGAGCAGAGGGAAAGAAAGGGCACCTTCAGAGGTCAGTTCTAAACGCTCATCATCTTCCTCTAAGTCTTCAGTTGCTAGTGCTGCTGCAAAAGCTAGAGCCTCAGCAGAAGCTGCACGTGCCAAGATGGCATTCGCAAAAAGACAGCTTGAAATGAAAAAGGAGAAAGCCAGGCTGGAACAAGAAAGAGCTACGGTAGAAGCAAATCTGGAAGCATTGGAATTAGAAAGGGAAGCTGCTGCTGCTCTGGCGGAAGCGGAAGTGTTAGAGGTGGCAGCAATGGAACGTGATGATAATCGCAGTGAAATAAGCGCACTTTCATCACATGTGATTTCAAAGAGAACGGAGGAATATGTAAAACAGCACACTCAGATGAGCTCAGACTTTTCTACACTACCTCTGATTATCTCTTCAGCAACCTGTGCACAAGAATCGGTTCCATGTTTGATTGATAAGTCTCAGAGCATGAATGTTGCATATGATGCAGACACAAATACAGTTCAAGAGCGGAACAGATTATACGATAGCGAACGTCTACAGAGCACAAGATTGTCAGAGTCCCCATACAATCTGCCTCATTCCCTCCCGAATGCTGCATTTAAAGCATCTCCACATCAAGATCCTGCTCCAAAAGTGTGTACGGCCCAATCAGATACACAGTATTACTCTCAAAGCCAAGCCACGCCTATGCTAGACTTTGCTAAATTCATAGCACGTAGAGAGCTAGTCACCACAGGGCTTACAAAGTTTGACGATAATCCAGAAAACTTCAGAGCCTGGGAGTCTTCATTTGTTAACGCTACACAAGACTTACAGCTGTCAGCTAGTGAAGAGTTAGATTTGTTAGTTAAGTGGCTGGGGAAGGAATCGTCAGATCATGTGAGGAGGATCCGAGCAGTGTATGTTACTAATCCACAAGCTGCTCTCCAGATGTCGAGGACAAGACTTCATGAATGCTACGCCACCCCGGAAGTGATTGAAAGTGCCTTATTTATGCGCCTGGATAATTTTCCCCGTCTATCTCCGAAAGACAATGTGAAACTCCGGGAGCTTGCAGACCTACTCATGGAGATACTTGCAGCAAAAGGAGATGCATATTTACCTGGATTAGCTTACCTTGATACCCCTCGCGGTATTACTCCTATTGTGGAGAAGTTACCATCGAGTCTGCAGGAGAAATGGCTGTACGCTGGCTCACGCTTCAAGGAAGAAAACAAGGTCAGTTTTCCTCCATTCTCGTTCTTCACTCATTTTGTTGGCAGTGAAGCTAAAGCAAGGAATGATCCTAGTTTCAAGTTTTCAAACAGTAGCCACACAGTCGTCCGAAATGAAAGACCCCTCTATAAACATGGTGCTAGTAGAGTTCCTGTGTTGGTGCATAAGACAGATGTTTCTAAAAATGATGAGTCTGACTCAGTGAGCTTGAAAGAGGCTGTTAAAAGAGACTTGATGAAGCACTGCCCTATTCACAATAAGTCACATCCCCTGTGGAAATGTAGAGACTTCAGAAAAAAGTTGTTGGTAGAACGCAATAACCTTCTGAAAGAACATAAGAGATGTTTCAGGTGTTGCTCTCCGAATCGTGTAGCCAGAGAATGTCGTGCAATCCTCAAATGTGCTGAGTGTGATTCTGATAGACACTGCACAGTAATGCATCCAGACATAGCTCTGCCTCTCTTCACACCTCCAATGCAAGAACTAGACACAGATCAACAGGATGTCACTACCCCTGAGGTAACCTCAAAGTGTACAGAAGTCTGTGGAGAAAGTGCTTCAATGCGATCCTGTGCAAAAATGTGCTTGGTGCGTGTCTTTCCTCGAGAACAACGGGAACGAGCTATCAGGATGTATGTCATAATTGATGATCAGAGCAACCGCTCACTAGTTAAAGGAGAATTCTTTCAAATTTTCGGGATCCAAAGTAACCCTTCTCCGTATTTGTTGAGAACATGTGCAGGTTCCATGGAAACAGCTGGAAGGAAAGCAGTTGGCTTCCAAATAGAGACCCTGGATGGTAAGACCTGTCTCGATCTCCCACCACTGATTGAGTGTAATGAGATAATGAGTAACAGATCTGAAATCCCCACTCCAGAAGTCGCTCTTGCCCATCCACACTTGAAAACTGTAGCACAGTTTATCCCAAAACTAGATCCTGATGCTCAGATCTTAGTATTACTGGGAAGAGACATGATTCGTGTACACAAAGTGAGACAACAAATCAATGGGCCTCATGATGCACCTTTTGCACAAAGGTTAGATTTAGGCTGGGTGATTGTAGGTGATGTCTGCATTGAGAGAGCCCATAAGCCGATGGTGAGTGTCTTCAAAACTCACATCCTGGACAATGGCCGCCCATCACTTCTCACTCCATGCCAGAGTCACATTAAAGTGAAGGAGAAATTGTGCTATGGCGGGGAGCATAAGTCTGGTGTTTTTCCCCATGCATTCAATCACGCTACTGAAGGTGTGCAAACAGAAGACAAACTTGGACTCAAGGTATTTGACAGGACCAAAAATGATAATAAACCTGCCATGTCTTTCGAGGATGAGACCTTCTTGAAGATCATGCAAACAGAGTTCCACCAAGACAAACAGCAAAACTGGGTCACTCCTTTGCCATTCAGGTCGCCCAGACCATTACTCCCAAATAATCGGGAACAAGCTTTGTCTCGTCTTAATTCTTTGCGTCGCAGAAACCCTGAGATGAGAGAGCAGAGATGAGAGAGCAGTTTTCTGCCTTCATGGAGAAACTCTTCCAAAACCACCATGCAGAAAGAGCACCACCTATCTACGAGGATGAAGAATGTTGGTACTTACCCATCTTCGGAGTGTATCATCCGCACACTGACACTGCACACTTTGTTAACAGGCACTTCTATGTGGACGACGGCCTTGTGTCCTTTCCCACAGAAGCTGAAGCGATCGACCTGCTTAAGCGCACTCAAGAATCGCTTTCCAAGTCGAATATTAAGCTCCACAAGATAGCCACAAACAGTGTCAAAGTCATGCAAGCTTTTCTCAGAATAAACCTTCTATGTCTTTCGAGGATGAGACCTTCTTGAAGATCATGCAAGCAGAGTTCCACCAAGACGAACAGCAAAACTGGGTCGCTCCTTTGCCATTCAGGTCGCCCAGACCATTACTCCCAAATAATCGGGAACAAGCTTTGTCTCGTCTTAATTGTTTGCATCGCACGCTGAGTAGAAACCCTGAGATAAGAGAGCAGTTTTCTGCCTTCATGGATAAACTCTTCCAAAACCACCATGCAGAAAGAGCACCACCTATCTACGAGGATGAAGAATGTTGGTACTTACCCATCTTCGGAGTGTATCATTCGCAAAAGCCGGGACAAATACGGGTGGTATTTGATTCCAGCGCGCAATACCAAGGTATTTCTTTGAACAACGTGCTCCTCTCAGGCCCTGACTTAAACAACTCACTGTTAGGTGTGCTGCTACGGTTCCGGAAGGATCGCATTGCAATTATGGCGGACATCAAACAGATGTTCTATGGTTTCCTGGTGAAAGAGGACCACAGAAACTATTTGAGATTCCTCTGGTACTGCGATGGCAACTTGAGCAAGGAGGTGGTAGACTACCGTATGAGGGTGCATGTTTTTGGAAACAGTCCTTTGCCGTCAGTGGCTATATTCAATTCAATTCAATTCAAATTTATTTGTATAGCGCTTTTCACGATACATATCGTTGCAAAGCAGCTTTACACCAAATTGACATTTTTACAATATATGTAGTAGTAGCTTGATGTACATATGGTAGAGATGTGTGGTAAAGATCAAGTAATGATGTAATCAAACAGACAAAGAACACTATAAATTAGTAGCAGAATTCGGTAGTGCTGTATGTTTTCAGGGTTGGCATCATCTGAAGTCCTCTGAGGGGTTGGCATCATCTTTTCTTAAGTGTTCTGGATCCAGACTGGAGCTTGTGAATTCCTAGATACCATGGGATGTCAATCCCATGGCAGAAACAGAGAACAAATAGGAACATAATTAGCGTAGCTGCTGTTCAAACTAAGAAAAGAAAGATTTGTTAACCAGAGCTTAAAGATTGATAATGAACATTTGATCAGATATAGCTGCAGAAAAAGTTTATGAGATGCATTATTTGAATGCTTGGCTAAAAAGATGTGTCTTTAATCTAGATTTAAACAGAGAGAGTGTGTCCGAACCCCGAACGTTATCAGGAAGGCTGTTCCAGAGTTTGGGTGCCAAATGTGAAAAAGTTCTGCCTCCTTTAGTGGACTTTGCTATCCTAGGAACTACCAACAGTCCAGAGTTTTGTGATCTTAGGGAGCGTGATGGATTGTAGCGTGGTAGAAGACTAGTTAGGTACGCAGGAGCTAAACCGTTAAGTGCCTTATAGGTAAGAAGTGCTATTTTGTAGCTGATGCGGAACTTAATAGGTAGCCAGTGCAGAGACTTTAAAATTGGGGTAATATGATCATATTTTCTTGACCTGGTAAGGACTCTAGCAGCTGCATTTTGGACTATCTGTAGCTTGTTTATTGAAGATGCAGGACAACCACCTAATAGTGCATTACAATAGTCCAGTCTAGAGGTCATGAATGCATGAACTAGCTTTTCTGCATCAGAAACAGGTAACATGTTTCGCAGCTTGGCAATGTTTCTAAGATGGAAGAATGCTGTTTTTGTAACATGAGAAATATGATTTTCAAAAGACAAGTTGCTGTCTAATATAACACCCAGGCTTTTGACTGTAGTGGAAGTAACAGTACATCCGTCTAGTTGTAAATTGTAAGTCAAAAGATTCTGTGTATTGTTTTTAGGTCCAATAAGTAATATCTCTGTCTTATCTGAATTTAATAGCAGAAAATTGTTGGTCATCCAATCTTTTACATTTTTAACGCACTCTGTTAACTTGGATAATTCGGAAGTTTCATCTGGTCTTGTTGAGATATATAGTTGAGTATCATCAGCATAACAATGGAAACTAATCCCGTGTTTTCTAATAATATTACCAAGGGGCAGCATGTATATTGAAAATAGTAGAGGACCTAGAACAGATCCTTGTGGCACTCCATACTTTACTGGTGATAACTGAGATGACTCCCCATTTAAATAAACAAAGTGGTAGCGATCAGACAGGTAGGATCTAAACCATTTTAAAGCCTGCCCTTGGATACCTGCATAATTTTGTAATCGATCTATTAGTATGTCATGATCTATAGTGTCGAACGCAGCACTAAGATCAAGTAAAACTAGCAATGAGATGCAGCCCTGGTCTGACGCAAGAAGCAAGTCATTAGTGATTTTAACAAGTGCAGTTTCTGTGCTGTGATGGGGCCTGAAACCTGACTGAAATTCTTCATAGATATCATTTTTTTGCAAGAATGAGCACAGTTGAACAGATATAACTTTCTCTAAAATTTTAGACATAAATGGAAGATTAGAAATGGGTCTATAATTTGCCAGTTCACTAGGGTCTAGTTGTGGTTTCTTAATATGAGGCTTCATAACCGCTAACTTGAATGGTTTTGGGACGTGACCTAAAGATAACGATGAGTTGATAATATTGAGAAGCGGTTCTTCTGCCACAGGTAACAATTCTTTTAGTAATTTAGTGGGTACGGGATCTAATAGGCATGTTGTTGGTTTAGACACAGTGATGAGTTTATTTAACTCTTCCTGTCCTATAGCGGTAAAGTACTGCAGTTTTTCTTTGGGTGCGACGAAAGAAGTTGACATATTAGACGCAGTATAATCTACATTGGTTATTGTATTTCTGATGTTATCTATTTTATCAGTGAAGAAATTCATAAAGTCATTACTATTAAACTGTAAAGGAATATTTAGATCAGGTGGCGTCTGGTTATTTGTTAATCTAGCCACTGTACTAAATAAAAACCTAGGATTGTTTTGGTTATTTTCTATGAGTTCGCGGAAATGCTCAGCCCTAGCAGCTTTTAAAGCCTGTCTGTATCTGGACATACAGTTTTTCCATGCAATTCTAAAAACTTCCAAGTTAGTTTTTCTCCATTTGCACTCAAGATTGCGAGTTTCTTTTTTGAGGGAATGGGTATTACTGTTGTACCATGGTGCAATACGTTTTTCTCTAACTTTTTTCAATTTGATGGGGGCAACAGCTTCTAACGTATCGGAGAAGATGGTGCCCATATTGCTAGTCATTTTGTCTAGATCCTGTGTATTAAGGGGTACACAGAGCAGTTGAGATAAATCAGGCAGGTTATTTGTAAATCTATCTTTGGTGGCTGGAACAATAGTTCTGCCAAGACGATAACGCGGAGCCATATAGTTAATATCAGTGATACGCAGCATGCACGATACAAGGAAATGGTCAGAAACATCATAACTTTGAGGTATGATATCTATATTAGTAAGATCAATTCCATGCGATATAATTAAATCTAGCGTATGATTAAAACGATGAGTGGGCCCGGTGACATTTTGCTTGACTCCAAAAGAGTTTATTAGGTCAGTAAACGCAAGTCCTAACGCCTCATTTGTATTATCAACGTGAATGTTAAAATCGCCAACAATTAGCACTTTATCAAAATTAACCAATAGTTCTGAAAGGAATTCTGCAAATTCTTTTAGGAAATCTGTATATGGACCTGGCGGTCTATACACAGTAGCTAAAACAAGAGATAGGAGAGATTTCTTTTGCATATCTGGCAGAGTAACATTAAGCAAAAGTATTTCAAATGAAGTAAACCGGTATCCTGTTTTCTGAGTAACACTGAAAATATCACTATATATTGTTGCAACACCACCACCACGACCAGTCTGACGGGGCTCATGCTTATAATAGTAGTTTGGTGGAGTAGACCCATTTAGACCAATATAATCATTAGGTTTTACCCAGGTTTCAGTTAAGCAGAATACATCAAAACTATTATCTGTGATCATTTCATTCACAATAACTGCTTTGGGTGCAAGTGATCTAATGTTTAGGAGCCCGAGCTTTAAAAATGGTTTCTGTTCCTGTATTTTGATTTTTTTTGGTTTAATTACGATCAGATTTTTTCTAGATCCTGCATTAAATGTATGTTTTGATCTCACTATTCGAGGAACAGACACAGTCTTTATAGGTTTGACAGTGCAAGTACTATCATGTAAGCGTTCAGAACAAAAGCCATCGTAGCAATCATTTGAGAATGTACTTACTAGTCAAATGGAGCGTAGCGTCCTGGAGATGTTGTCCGACAGCAGCTCCGCTCCGACTCTGCTGGGGTGCAGGCCATCAGCACGGAAAAGCCTAGGACGTTCCCAAAAAAGATTCCAATTATTAACAAAGAGCAGTTTCTGTTCTTTACACCATGTCAATAACCATTCATTTAGAGCAAGAAGTCTACTGAACCTTTCGTGCCCACGTCGATACGTGGGAAGCGGTCCTGACACGATGATCCTCGTCGCGGGCGACGTGCTGCGAACCGTCTCGATCAGGCTGCTGAAGTCCGTCTTCAGAACCTCCGTCTGCCGCAGCCTGGTGTCGTTCACCCCCGCGTGCAGGACGATCGCGCCGACGCTCTCGCCGTCTTTCAGGATTGCGGGTATCTGCGCAGAAACATCGAGAACGCGAGCACCAGGAAAACAGTGGGTGTGGACTTTACCTTTAGCTAAAGTAGCACGTACGTACCGGACAATGGAGTCTCCGACGATCACAGCGTCGCGTTCCGTCTCGCGGAGGGGAGCGAAGCGGTTCCAGGTGGAGATCTCGAAGACTGGAGGCGGCGGAGGGGGCGAGGTCCTCGGCCGGGGCCTGGCTCGCGTCTTCCGCTGCTGCTGCACCCAGGGTCCGTGGTGTCCCGGCGCCGGAGTGAAGGACATCTGGGAAGATCGCGTCCAGGGTGCACGGGAGCTGTGCAGAGAAGCACACGGAGTAGAGGTGGTCAGAGTGTTAGTATCGCGCTGTATACTTACCCGGGAGGATTCCAGAGCGGCCCTCCGCTCTCTCAGCTCCGTCTGCCGCACCAACAGCTCCTGGATCTTCTCCACGGCCTCCAGCTCGAGCTGCAACGAGTGCAGCTCGAACGTGTCCTCTGAGGGGTAGTAGTGATAGCAAAGCAATCCGAATGTTTTAGTTGTAGAATACAATAGGGGGTATATTCACACGTTATAAGAAACGAGAATGATGGTGTATAAAATTGATTTTGAATTGAAAAACAGACAATAAGAAATTAACTTGACGGAGCTCAAACTCTAAGCGTGCGACCGCTATATACGGTCTACAGTTAGCTGCAAAGCGAGGTGAACAAGAGTATGGAACTGACACTGCACACTTTGTTAACAGGCACTTCTATGTGGACGACGGCCTTGTGTCCTTTCCCACAGAAGCTGAAACGATCGACCTGCTTAAGCGCACTCAAGAATCGCTTTCCAAGTCGAATATTAAGCTCCACAAGATAGCCTCAAACAGTGTCAAAGTCATGCAAGCTTTCCTGCCTGAAGATCTTGCTTCTGGACTCCAAGATCTGAATTTTGGAAATGAGAGTTGGCCTGCACAAAGAAGTTTGGGTTTGTACTGGGACATAAAAACTAGGGATGCACGATATTATCGGACTGATATCGGAATCGGCCGATAATGGCTTTAAATGTAAATATCGGCATCGGCCCGATATGAAAAATTATGCCGATATGTTTTGCCGATAAGAGGAATGCATTAACCCACATGTGCTGAGGGTGTGCTAGGAATTAGATCATGTCAGCAGTGTGAATCATTCTTGAAGCATCGTTTTGCCTGAATGGGGAGTAGATTCACTGTTTTGGATCCTGCATTTCAACTGAGAATGCACATATAGCACGTGCAGTGGCAGCAGCTGCCATTGGAGAAAGCGTGCCGTTGATCCATTTGGGATCATTTACCTGTTTCATATCCAGTCACTAGACCGCTAAATGCATCTTTTAAATGGTTTCATGGTGCTCTTTGTTGTATTTTGAAACACTATGGCAATGTTTGCACAAGACATGATCGGCATTTAAAATAAAATGATCCCAAAGGTAATTACGGCGCGCGGTCAGTGAATTCTCTTTCCGGCGGCGCAATGGCAGAACACACTGTTGCTCATATGAAACATTTTTACGTGAATATTATGACACAAGTGAGGTACAAATCATTCTTTATCAGGGGTGCGTTTCCCAAAAGCATCCTAAGCTAACTATGGTCGTTAGTTCCATTGAAATCTATTGGTAACGACGGAACTTACGAACATAGTTGCTTTCGGGAAACGCACCCCAGATAAATAATTGGTTAGCTGGCAAATGTTAGTAGCAACTATGCTTTTGGATTCATGCCGTTCGAACCCATACATTTAAAGCCATATGCGGCTGTGTGTCCTGTTTTCCCGGTTGGTCACGAATTTCCACGAACTTAATATTTATAGTTTCTTTTCCCAAATCATCACCGTCTCACCCTTTAATTTCGCAGGTTTATTTTCTTGTCATTCAGTTTTAATCCACGTTTTCGTATCTTTTATTGTGGTAAACTGCGGGTGGGAAATAAAAGATTTCATGGCAAAAAAAAAAAAGGAATTCGTTAAAAGACTTTTTAATTTCGTTCCCTCATTTTACAAACTAATAAATTAATAAATTGTAGGAACGAATTAACAAGTTGTAGGAATGAATTATGTCCTGTTCTTGTCCCGCAGCCCGGTCAAAGCGCAGTGCAACATATAAAATAAATATCTGGTGAAATTATAATTAAACATGACGTATATAGTGACTATATTTCTATTACTTTCCATGTTGACTGCTTTTGTATTGCAGGGCTTTAGACTGCGACCAAAACTGTTGCATTTTAGATAATTTTTTGAGAATGTGCACATTATAATTTGACGTGATCGCATTTGTGCGAGTATATGATATGCAGTGCTTCAAAGCGTCTGCTCCATGCAGCGGGAGTTACAGAGCAGTCGCATATTGCGGCAACAGATTTCACTGATCAGGCGAAGAGGCGCTTTTGGTGTGAGCGCTTTGGATGTAGAGTCTGGTTTGTATTTGCCGTGTCAGCACGAGCGCGGTGGTGACGGCAAAAATGATGCGAATATTGAGGAAACTATGGCGGACGGAGGATTTGATTTTCAAGTAAAGTAAAAGACCGCTTGTTAAACCAGAGGTGGTGAACATGTTGGTGTTCTTGTGCAAAAAAAATGTGTTCTGTTTTGCCAGTTGGTCACGAAGCTTAATAATATTTTTATTTTCCCAAATCCTCACCGTCTCACCCTTTAATTTCGCAGGTTTATTTTCTTGTCATTCACTGTTAATCCATGTTTTCCTATCTCTTACTGTGATAAATTCGTTAATATGACGTATTAATTCGTTCCCTCATTTTACAAATTAACAAATTAATACATGGTAGGAACGAATTAACACATTGTAGGAATGAATTATGTCCTGTTCATGTCCCACATGGTATTCTTGAGCAAAAAAACAAAACAAAAACAAAACAAACAAACAAACAAACAAAAAAAGAAAAATAAAAATAAACAAAACAACACAGACATGCAAAGCACCATCATGGTCAGCCAGTTTAGTTTTACTTTTATTTTTGTTTTCGTTTTGAAAATCGTGTCATCTTTGTTCTTCTTAAAAACGAACTTTCCAAACAAAAGGATCTATATATCGGTATCGGTATCGGCCAAAATGAGATGGAAAAATATCGGCATATCGGATATCGGCAAAAATCCAATATCGTATATATACCTAATAAAAACAGATACTTTCACCTTCAAAGTTGCAGCAAACGACAGGCCCTACACTCATCGCGGAGTGCTCTCTGTCGTGAATAGCCTCTTTGACCCTTTGGGCTTTGTGGCACCAGTGACAATCCGGGGCAGAGCATTGGTACGTGAGCTGACCAAAGAGGTACATGATTGGGACACGGTCCTTCCTGAAGAGAAGAAAAACATGTGGGAGGAATGGAAAACCTCACTTCAAAAGCTAAGTAACCTTCACATCACACGCACATACTTAGACTATTCACTTTCTAACACTCCATACACTGAGTTGTGTGTCTTTTCAGATGCCTCGAGCTGGGCCATAGGAGCTGTGGCTTACCTCAGAGCTCTGACTAATGAAGGCGAAGTCAAAGTGGGATTTGTGCTGGGCAAAGCAAAGCTGTCACCTCGTCCTGAGCCTTCTATCCCTCGCCTGGAGCTATGCGGTGCAGTGCTGGCTGTAGAGATGGCTGAACACATTCTCGATGAGCTAGACCACAAGCCAAATGCAGTGAAATTCTTTTGTGATAGCAAAGTGGTCCTAGGATATATTTACAATCAGTCCTGACGCTTCTTTGTTTATGTGCACAACCGTGTTCAGCAGATACGTCAGTCGACTTCTCCAGACCAGTGGAGTTATGTGCCTACGGTTCAGAATCCAGCTGACTTGGCGACAAGATCTGTGATTACGTCACAGCTGAGTGACACCATATGGTTCACAGGACCCAGCTTCCTCTACCAACCGCCCCAAGAGCAACAGTGTGAGTTCTTCGAAATGGTTAATCCTGAGACAGATGCAGAGATCAGACCTTGTGTAACCAGCTTCGCTACTCGTGTTGAAAGAAGCCTCTTTTCAGAACGATTTCAACACTTTTCTACCTGGGAATCTTTGCTTAGAGCAGTTTCTTTTCTGATTCATCAAGCATGCTCTCACACATCAAGTTCCATCAGTACATCCCACACATGCAAAGGATGGCATCAGTGCAGCAAAATACGCACACCTGAAGAGCAGACAGCAGCAAAGAGACTAATACTTCTACACGCCCAGAAAGAACTATATCCAGAGGAGTATACTGCTTTGCAAAGAAACGAAAAAAAGTTTCACATTCAAGTGCACTGTGGAATCTCGACCCCTACATCGGTGACGGTCTCTTGAGGGTTGGAGGACATTTGAAACATGCTTCAATCGAGTCAGAGGTAAAGAATCCAATCATCATCCCGAAGCAAAGTCATGTTGCTAAACTGTTGGTGAGTTACCACCACTCCAAAGTGCACCATCAAGGGAGACAGTTCACAGAAGGAGCAATCCGACAGGCTGGCTTGTGGATTGTAGGGGGGAAAAGACTGATAAACTCAATCCTTCACTGTTGTGTGGTATGCCGCAGACTGAGAGGAATGCAGGAAGGTCAAAAGATGGCAGATCTTCCCCTTGAGCGCCTCAGTACATCTCCTCCATTTACATACGTGGGGTTAGATGGTTTTGGTCCCTGGACAGTGGTCACTCGACGCACCAGAGGTGGTGTAGCTGAAAACAAAAGGTGGGCTATACTCTTCACATGTATGAGTACACGAGCAGTACACATAGAAGTCATAGAGTCAATGAACACTGCCAGTTGCATCAATGCTCTGCGAAGGTTTTTTGCTGTGAGAGGACCAGCAAAACAGCTCAGATCAGACAGAGGAACCAACTTCATCGGAGCAAGTCAAGAACTAGGCATGCAACCAGCAAAGGAAAACCAGACTAGTCTTCTGAAATACCTTCATGAGAATGGCTGTACGTGGGAATTCAATCCACCACATGCATCCCACATGGGTGGAGCATGGGAACGTATGATCGGCGTAACCCGCAGGATTCTAGACGGTATGCTTTTGCAGAAGAAACATGCTCACTTGACCCATGAGGTACTTTGCACTCTGATGGCAGAGGTGTCAGCAATTATAAATGCGAGACCTCTGGTTCCTGTCTCGGCGGATCCCTATTCTCCATGCATACTCACTCCAGTGATGCTCTTAACCCAAAAGCCTTGTACCTGATGAAAAGCCTGATGCTCTTGTACCTGTTCAGTTTGAGAACTACACTGAAAAAGACCTCTTGAAATGTCAGTGGAAGTGAGTGCAGGCATTGGTTAACGAGTTCTGGAGCCGATGGAGAAAAGAATACATTAGTACACTCCAACCTCGACACAAGTGGCATGAGACTCACCGAAATCTGCACCCTGGAGATGTTGTGCTGTTGAAGCAAAGTCAGTCCCCAAGAAACGACTGGCCTTTGGGCCTAATAACATCCGTCTTCCCGGGTAATGACGGAAGGGTCCGCAAGGTAGAGGTTAGAACAACCTCAGGCGGTAACGTGAAAACATTCTTAAGACCCATTTCCGATGTTATCTTACTGCTAGCCAAAGAGGAATAAATAAGACTGAACACAGACTGTTATAGTGGCATTAATAATGCCAGGCGAGGAGTGTTCTGCCCCTGTTAGGGGCTGTGTACAATTTATGATGGACGTTTGCATTAACCAATATTATATTTTTTGTGATACTTTAATGTTCAGTATAAGTTTCATTTTCGCCTGCTGCTAGGTGGCAGTGTGGACTCTTATTTTGACGTGTTTTCGCGAGTGACGCAGACTTGGTATCGGGAAGCAGCGAGCTCTTGAGGCAGCGAGCCTTGACATGTTTGTACCTTCGTTTAAATCCTTTTGAAAGCACTGGCTGTAAGTTCATTTAAATCATTATTATGTCCAGTTTATATTGCAGAAGCGTATGTTCAGTTTAAAGGTGATGTAATCAACTGTGTTGTGATTGCCGATCTCAAATTGCACTATTGCTCTGCGTTGAGAATGCTCCTAACTAACGATGTATCTGTATTTTACTTGTTAAATGGATAAGTTGTTACAGTTAGATAATTTTCTATATTTCTTTCATTTCATTTACAGTTTTACTCGGTTCATTGGCCGCAGAGTGATTGTGTAAACCACACATTGAAAGGAGCAAGGCGCTCATATCCTGGCTCTTGAACAGAGTTTGGCTTGCTGTTTATTTATATCACACGCTTCGAAAGCAAAACATATAAAGAGAACAGTACAGTGGGTGTAACTTATGTATAGTAACTGCTTTTGTTCATTTTAACTTTTTTGGAGAAGATTGTTCAGAAATAATAATTATTATTTCAAATGCATGTATTTTTCTTTGTTAATGTACAGATTTGAAATTAATGTAAACTTGTATTAAAGCAACCTCCACAGCACAGCAGCTGGACAATGACATCCCCATAGCAGAGCAGCACAACAGCCCCAGTCAGGAGCAGTGCAACAGTTCCATTTTGGAGCCGGAGAGCCTCACCATGGAGCAGCTGGAGAGTGTCACCATGAAGCTGTCGGAGAGCCTCACAGTGAAACAGTCGGAGAGCTTTACCGTGAAACAGGAGAGCCTCACCATGGAGCAGCTGTGTGAAACAGTCGGAGAGCCTCACCGTGGAGCAAGATATCTCTAACTGGGTTTTTACTAGTCATAATCCATAATTCCTGTAAAAGTAACTATGTAAGTTAACACTGTAATTGTAACTGCATTATTTGCAAATCACGGGCTTGTTTCGCGTTCATTGCGTTGTCAATTAACAGCTTGTAAGGTAATATATTATTAGTTGTAAGAGATAGTATATATTCCGGCACTATCTTTAGCCCCCTAATAATTTACGTTTATGTTTTTCATTTTGTCGTAATGTTGTTTAAATTCATAAATTGCCATGTCAAACTTATATAGCCTATCAGGCATAAGTTATATGGTGTAGCCATAGGCTATTTATTAGGTTTTAAATCGGATTTGCTGTGCTTCATGTAGTCATTAAATGTCAGTGGAAATGTCTTCAGAACACGTGTAGTAACGTAAACGAGTCTTTTATAGACCAGTTCTCTTATTAATAAAATAGCTATTTTGTTTGGCTCCATCTCCATTATCGATGGTAATGTATAATTTTCTTTTATCTTTAATTATGAAAATGTGGCGTTGCTGCTACCAAGGTATGTGCTGGTGTCATCTGGAAATGAAGAATTCCACATTGCAATTTACAATATGCTGTTCTGTAGAGTGACTGTACGTGCCGTTTTTTTCCTTGGACGTGTTGTGGCCAGGATTTCTACGTCTAATATTCAGGTTTTGTTTTTCTTTTGCTTACGTTAATGTCGTGTGCTGATCGGTCTGTGCAGACTTGCTTCATTACAAAAGCAAGTATGAAAAAAAAAAAAAATCTGGATATTTTAGGCAATATTAAATTCCTGGCCTTGATGCGTTTGGGGAAAATGGCACGTATGTTTACCGTATGTTCTTTTTTCTAAAAGTTTTAAGCCAATTATGGCATCTTTACACAGCAAAGGCGGCACAGAAACCGAATCTGAAGCGGCATAAATGTGCATTTACACAGACCGTTTAATGCGGTTCTGAAGCGGCATAAATGCATTTACACAGGAATTCAAATAGTGGGAAACATATTTTAAAACAACTACAATTTTAAAATTAGTTTTTAAAATTGTATTTTCAAAAACAAATGCTATAAAATTACATAAATATAAAAAAGAACAAATAATATAAAACACAAGATGAATAAAAACACAACATTTCAACTGGCTTAAAACTTTTGGAAAAAAACGCATCAAGGCCAGGAATTTAATATTGCCTAAAATATCCAGATTTTTTTTTTTTTCATACTTGCCTTTTCCGGCGTCAGGTCTAACGACTTAACAGTAAGTTGGGTTGTGCTATGTAACTATTTGCATAATTAACAGTGATTTGCCAATGTTTAAGATATTATTTAACTGTGTATTTCAATGTGTGTGGGAAGGCAAGAAAATTCTGTCTGGCAGACACACCTTTTCCTGCTCTCAGGCCCAGATATTGCAATTTTACCATCTGCAACAGATCTTGAGCGGTTTGCAAACATAGGATTAGGTAAATATATACTTGATATATAAGGATTTCAGATGTACCACAATGTTATATTTTGGAATTACCAATTCAAATATTTCAAATTCATTTTTACGATTAGCTTATCCTGTTTATTCATAAAAGGAAATTACTGTCGGGGCAGATAATAAAAACAAGTATTTAGAACTATTTTATACTTTATTTAACTATTGTATTTTTTTTTTTTTTTTTTAGCTTTTACACTCAAAGACTTTCACAGATCATTTGACACACCGTATCCGATTGTTTTGCTCCATCCATTGCTATGGTTATCATAGTCTCTTGGATTCACCTGCACATTTAAATTAATGCAGAAACTTTTTATTTTGTAGTTAGTAGCATGAAAAACATTAATACAGCTTTAATACAGAAAGTGAGCAAAGATTGCTGGCATAATAATCACTGAACCTGTTCAGGTCTTCAGGTCAATGCGAGGTATGCAAAGTATTACTCTTTCAAAAACTCGTCATCAATGGAGCTGTCTACACGGCAATGATTTCCTTGTTATACTTCGTTAGTAATGAATGGATTTGTGAGTGTGCAGACACGAAGAAGCAGTGAACAAAAAGTCATTTTTGCCATTCCTGGTGGTGTAGATACTGATTAAATGAAACATCTGTTTGGACGTTGTGTTTTTGCAACAGATAGGTCAGTGACTACCTACAAATGTTAATGCAGCAAAGACACGTTGTAAACTGAAACCTTTGACAGTCTTCACAGAGTGCCTATGCAAACGCTCATAGGAGCGTTTAAAAAGCAGTCAGCTATCAGAGGGACAATTTTTAATCTTGGTGGGCATTAAAGTGATTTAAATACAAGAAAAAAATCCTTTTAAAAACAGGAAATGTTACTTATTGTTACCCAAACTTGGTAGTGAGCTGTATTATATTAACACTAGAACCGCCACGGGGTAAATTTTACCTGTACCTGTTATTCAAATGTACATAACAGATTTTCAATAAAACACTCAACTCTCCCAGTCATTGACTTTTACTAAAATTATGTAATTTAAAATCCCCTGGTGTTAAAAAGTGTTTAGATAACACCAGATCGAAAAACTGAGCATTTATACCTAAATTTACCCACTATATAATGCCTGCAGGTTTATATTGAATTTAGTCTTTTTCATCTTAGTCCGTTTTGCCACATTAAGCGTTTGCTGGGCAAGTATGAAAGTGAAAATTTGCATTCATGGCCATATGCTTGATAGTAGTACATTAAATTAGTAAACTATATTACAAATTTGATCGTTTAATGGCATTTAATGTATCTTAATACAATAAGCCATATCAAGAGTTAATGGTTTTCTACGGGAGGAAAAAGCTTAACGAGAGACTTTGCGCATTGCGTTCATATTCTGCTGTTCTGTGGCCACGGATTTGCGGGTCTTGTTTTTATCTCCTGCAGATGACGTCAGGACCCTGTAGGTTATGCTATTAAATCAGTTTTAATCGTTTAACGACCACAGCGTCTTGTCTCCATTGGCAACACGCACCATTTGTGTGGATTGCAAGTGATGTGCAGGTAGCAGAGAGTGCAGGTGGCGATTGGGAGTGGCATTGTAATTTAGTTTCTTTTTTCATGTTTTCACCACTTGGCTACTGTTGTAAAATGTTGAGAGATTTAATTAAAAAAATAAAGTAAAAATAAAAACGACTGCAGGTGACGTCACTTCCGGAAGTGCGGTTGTCTGAGAGTGCAGGTGCAGATGTCTGCAGCCAGACCCTTCTCAACTGAACAGCCCACTGTTCCACTAACAACTAATTTGACACATGACCCCATGTAACGTGACGCAGAAACACTGAAATAATTAAAACAGATCATTCAAAGCAATCATTTCCCTCACCAACTTTATTATTCTCTTGTTTATATCTCCTTGTTTTCTGATCAATCGAATCAATTCCCTTAGTTTAAACACCATCTTCTGACGTTTCCTCGTTTCCTCTTTCTTATTCCGCTTGATTTGCCGCTTTTGTAGCATCTTTATAAACAAATCGTGAGGTTAATTTCAAGATTTTCTAGTTCATTATTCCTCCTGTAAGATTGTTCGGGAAATGGCACATTACCGTTGCCAGCTGTTACGGCTGATACAACATTTAGCATGTGTGTTTTACTGCAAAGTAACTGTGTTCATGCAGTAAAAGTAGCACATTATTTTTTTTATTGTGAATTGTTGTCATTGTACAGAAAAACCAAAAGCCAAAGTGACCATTAAACCTGCTCAACATGTATTCAGAGGAGAGACAGTCACTCTCAGATGTGACATATATGATGAAGGAGTCACTAGATGGCAGTACAGCTGGTATAAAGAAGGTTTAATCGGTGTTTTCAGTGATCTACAGGAAAACACATTCAGTTTGATGCAGGTAAATACTCCTGTTATGGAGTAGAGACAGAAGGATCACGAACATCAAACAGTGATGAAGTTACACTGACAGTATCAGGTGAGTTTGATCATCTCTGCATAAACACACACAAGTTTAACATGTTATTAATGAGTGATTTCTCAACTTCTGTTCCCAGAGCAGTTTTAAGTGTTTCTCCACAGATGTGGTACACTGTCAGTTCTGCTGCTCTAAATCACACAGGAGTTTATGTGTGCAGAGCAGAGAGAGAAAAACCAGACTATAACACACAGTACAGCAACACAGAGTTAATATGGGTCACTGGTGAGTTCAACTGAACCACAGAACGAGTGAAACACTCTTGACATTTCCATTGATGTTTTTAAAGCTTGATGTGTTTTGAAATTTTGTCTTGTCATAATATGCGGCTAGAGATGCTTTTTACTGCATTCACTAGCAGGACCTAAATAGGCCAAACTAACCAGCAAAACTATGACTCCTGAGTTGCAAAAATGTTAGACGATTAATTCTATTGGAGGAAAATTCATACAAAACTAAAATGTAACTATTGTGGCACAAATGTTTTATTTACATAGCTGAACTTGAGGAAATATAATCAAACAGGTGTGATTAAAAAGTATAATCTGACTATTTTAATAAATGTTTATTAAGTTTTAAATAGAAATACTTAGTGATGACTTATGGTTTTTTTGATATTACAACCTAAATATCTTTCTGAAATGCTGCTTTGAAACAATTTAAGTTGTGTAAAGTGTTATATCAATAAAACTATCCTGACTTGATTTCCAAATTGTATCTGTAATTGTCTTCTCAGGTGTTTCTCCTCCAGTCTCTCTGATCATCAGTCCCAACAGAACTCAACACTTCACATCTGTCTCTCTCTATCTGAGCTGTGAGGACCAGAGTGACTCTACTGGATGGAGAGTAAGCAGATATATGGACAGATGGGGGCTGGAAGATTGTTCATCATCAGAGTCGGGATCACAAACTGGATCTACATGTACAATCAACTCCACCATGATATGGGACACTGGAGTGTACTGGTGTGAGTCTGAATCTGGGGATAAATATCATCCTCTTAACATCACTGTACACTGCGAGTCTGTTTCTGTGTTTATTTATTTCACAAAGACCTCATTTTATGTTTCGGGTTTAAAATAGCTGGATTTTGATCTTAAATTCAATCACCCATTCAATCTTATTCCTAAATGGCAACGAATCTGCTAGACTGTTAAACCTTTGACTATTAATCCATTGCTCAAACTTTGATTGTTGTCCTGAAAAAGACATATTATTGTGATTCTCTAATTATTTATTTATTATTGTTCTTGTTGTCACATTGTCGACACATTCTTACTATATTCTTACTCTTTGTCAGTTGATGTTTGCTCTGTTTCTGTAGTTGGTGTGATTCTGGAGAGTCCTGTTCATCCTGTGACTGAAGGAGATACTCTGACTCTACACTGTTTATATCAACATACAACACCACCAAACCTCAGAGCTGATTTCTATAAAGATGAATCACTCATCCAGAGTCAAACTACAGAGATGATCATCTCTACTGTCTCAAAGTCACATGAGGGTTTCTACTACTGCAAACACACAGAGAGAGGAGAGTCACCCAAGAGCTGGATCTCAGTCACAGGTGAGAGTCAGTGAAACTGTGAGCTGATTTATTTCTTCTTATGTCCTTGTTCAGATATGGTGCTAAATATATGGTGCTATGGTGATAAAGTGATTGTGTGTCTCTTCTTCAGTGTCTCAGTTTCATTCTGAATCTCAGATCTCTGTTCTCCACATACTCACTTCTGTACTGGCAGTTTCTCCATATTTGTTAGTGACAGTCGTGCTGATTTTCAGATGCTGCAGGATGAGAGGTAAATGTCTGTCTGATTTATTACATTATATTCAGTTAAACATCAAAATGTTCATCATTATCATTAATACTGTGTAGCTTGTCATCCTTTGGGTTTGTAAGGTGCTTACTAAAGCTGCTTTGAAACAGCATGTATTGTGAAAATTGCTGTAATAGAAATCAGTTAAATCAGTTTTGCTCCTCCTGTTTATCTTTTACTTTTCAAATACACATCATTCCTCACTGACAAAACAAATGATTTTTTTCTAGCCAAATTTGTTTATATACAGTTAAAAGATGATGGTAGGTAGTTCATAAAAACAATAAACAGAGAAAAAACATACATACCTGTTTAAATAAAGGTTTGATTGTTTTGTGTGTATTTAACAGTTGCATCTGTTGAAGAGCAAGAAACTGAAATCTGATCTTAATCTGTTGTGATGGTGAGAAACTTCAGCTTCATCCTGGAATCTCTCAGTATCTCAGTTCAGACTGAACATGTTTACTTACTGTTAAAGTCACGTTTTGGGTGTGACTTCTTTCGGCATCTCACAGTTAAAGTGAACATGAACCAGCATCACAACTCTTTTGACTTCTGAGTAAAGCAGGATATTCAACAAGAAAATGTGTATATCACAGGAAGAACTTGAAATACTTTTGCTGAGTGTATTTTTGTTCTGGTGCTTTGGCTGGTTTGGGCCTGTCATGAACAGCTGGCTCATATTCTTCATATTTTGTGTGATGGTTGGTTCACAGAAGTGACAGAAATGAACTTTTCCATTTAGGGGTGATATTTGCCTCTTCAGGCTTCATGAGACAGTGAATGTGTGGACTCTCAAGGCATGTTCAACAGTGTCAGCTCACGTACTGTTAACATTTTTACTTTATACAGTACATTACAATATAAGTCTGATGATGAGAAAATTCATTACATTTCTAAAAACAGTGCATGGTATGTTGGTATAGTTTATGTTTAAATGCAGCCTCAAGAAGGCGCCATGAGATAAGACTTCACAGTTTACCAGATGTTTTGGTTGTGACTCCTTTTGGCATTTCACAGTTAAAGTGAACAATGTACTGTTAACATTTTTTATAATACAGTATTACAATATAAGCCTGATAATAAGAAAATTCATTAAATTTAATTCTAAAAATTGTATATGATCTTGGTATAATTTAAGTCTTAATGCAGCCTCAAGAGGACACCATGAGATAAGACGTCACAGTTCACCAGTAGAGTCACAAGAGGAGAGTTTGACATAAAACGTACTGTAATAAATGAACTAAATTAAATTAAACATGTTAAATATGAATAATAGTAAAATAGATCTTTATTTTTAAATAGATCTAACTATGACCCCTCTGGAATTTCACAAATTTTGGTAAATCTTTGCTTACAATATTTATTGCCCAGCTTTCTTCCAATGTATATTATTCAATAAGAAACACATACTTTAGTTTTTCTTTTGGGGTAACTTTATTTTTGTAATGGAAATAAAAAAAATACTGTTTAATATATTTATTAGGACACATTGGGTCAAATATATCTTTACCCCTGAAAAAGCATATTGTATTAATAAACACTAAGATTAATACTTCAGTTGTTCCAAGCCATCAGGCTAAATTAACAACTGCAACAATGTTTTCCCATGATCATGCCATTTCCCTAGAAATATACAATATACAATATAACTAGTTGGTTAAAATCACTCACCTTAGACTGAGTTTGATGGCTTGGAACGTCAGCTGTTGAGGTGTTGTGGCACATGAATTGAGAGATTTTCGGGATTGTGGATATCCCTCATCTAGAAAGAGTGCAAAAGAAAAAGAACCAGTACACAATACAAACAAATCCAACAAGTTTCAAGCCCAAATTTGATCATCCATGAAGCAATTTTTTTAATGCCATATGTGACAAGGCTGTATCTCAGCTCACTGTATCACCTGGAGGAAGTAGTGAAATGTTATTTTTTTACTTTGTGTGTGTTCAGCATTTTACAAGAACAGTAGAGCAACAGAAAGAAATAAATCACAGCTCTTATCACATTGCACAGAATAGAGAAACATGACTCAGGAAAATGTGAATTTTGAAAATGAAAATGACATGTAACTTCTTACAATATCTTACAATATCTGACAGCAACAGAGGACGATAAGATGATATAGTTTAGTCCATAATTCATCTTATCAGTTACTTATTACCAGTTACATAAAACTCCTTAAAAGAAAGAAGGGATTTCTGGTCTAGATACAACCAATGGGATTTTTGAAAAAAAATAAAAAAACAACAACAACAACAACAACAAAAATAAAATAAAAATAAATAAATAAATATAGCTGCAAGCAGCAATTGCGGGGCCAAGCACAAAAGAGGCAGAATGAGGAGTTAAGCACGGCAAGGAGCAGCAGACCGACTACAACAGTGAGTAACTTAAGCCATTTTAGGATAATATCAGTTGAAATGGCTGAAAAATCATAAATACAACCAATCGTAATAAAATTTAATGGCTTATCACTTTTGAGCAACAGGTGGTGCTGTTTTCAAATTGATGTGACGTGTTCTGTGTGAAATGACAATGACACACACAAAGTTTGCCGTCATTATGTCAAAGCTTTGCAGAGATACAGCCTCAGATGTAGTTTGGCATCTTTCCAGCAAATTTGTTGATGCGCTAAACGAAGACGGTTTCGTATATCGACACGAAATTCATAACTTTTTGCCAGCATAGTCTGAAGATGATCTGAGTCAAATTTGGTGAAGATCGGACTAACAGTCTGGGAGGAGTTCGAAAAAGTAGGTTTTGTATTTTGTAACATTAATCAAAATGGCGGACAGGAAGTTTGGCCAATTTCGGCATAATGGGTATCAATGTTCTCGACTTGACCCAAGGAATCTATTGGCATCAGTTTCATTCCAATAGGCTAATGTAAACAGAAGTTATTAGCATTTTTGTAAATTTCATTATTAATGTTTAGTGAATGGCGTATTACTTCTGACCCATAGGTGGCACTGTTACCAAATTGATGTGGCTTGGTCAGAGTGTGGTGACAATAGCACATATAAAATTTGGTGTCAATATGTCAAAGCTTTGCAGAGATACAGACTCGGATGCAATTTGGCATCTTTCCAGTAAATTCGTTGATGCGCTAAACGAAAACGGTTTCGTGTATCGACACAAAATCCATAACTTTTTGTCAGCATGGTCTGAAGATGATCTGAGTCAAATTTGGTGAAAATTGGACTAACGGTCTAGGAGGAGTTCGAAAAAGTAGGTGTCCAACATGAATCAAAATGGCGGACAGGAAGTTCAGCCAAAATTGGCAAAATTGGTATCGGTGTTCTCAGCATGACCGAAGGAATCTATCAAAATCAGTTTCATTTCAATAGGCTAATGTACGCAAAAGTTATTAGCATTTTTTGAAATTTCGTTATAACTTTTGACCACAAGGTGGCGCTGGCCCCAAAATTTTTATGTACATTCAGGGCATGGTGCCGAACATTGTTGTAATTAATGTCGAAACGATACGCTAATCCGTTCTCAAGATACAGCATTTTAAAGCTAAATTAAAAATGGCCGACACCCAAAATGGCTGACATGGGAAAATTGGATATGGTTCGACTCGGTATGACACACCGAATCTAAAGAGACCAGTTTTGTGATTTTTGGACAAATCATTCAGCCGTTATAAAGAAAAATAGCCATTTTTCGTATCTCCTGACCACTAGGGGGCACTGCACCGAAACACTGCAGGTAGGCTCAGGTCATGCTTGTTATAACACACACCAAGTTTGGTGTCAATATGACAAACTATTACGGAGATATAGCCTCACATTGATTTTTGCTAGCTTTTCGTAAAATTTTTTCGCGTGTTATTCGTGAACGGCTGGACGAATCGACTTGAATTCCATAACTTTTTGCCAGCGTGGTCTGAAGATGATCTGGATCAATTTTTGTGACAATCGGTGCAACGGCCTAGGACGAGTTCGAAAAAGTAGGTTTTACGAACAATTGAGAATAGCGAAAAAACTAAACCTTACGATTTTTGAATTTTGGTGTCCATTCCACTCGGCATAAGCCAAGGAATCAGAGGGGAAAAAAATTTTGTTGTGTGGCTTACGGTTCAAACGTTATTAGCATAAATCTTTTGAAAGTTTGGACAAGTGGTGGTGCTAGAGAGTTTGAGTTAGAGACTCCAAACTTGCTATGGTTAATGTTGGGACTGTCCTCTATCAGTGTGCAAAATTATACAACTTTCCCGCAAGCGGTTCTATGGGCTGCCATAGACTTGCGGCGGAAGAGGAAGAAGAAGAAGAAGCGGAGTAATAATAACGCCAACGGATACAATAGGTGCCACCGCACCTCTGGTGCTTGGCCCCTAAATATATATATATATATATATATATATACATATATATAAATAACTGCATTCTCGACACTGTTATAATATTCCACTCGTATCCTGTAGAGGGAGCAAGTGATGAGAAAGTTGACAGAGAGACATAAGTTACAGAGAGCTGCCTTTATATATTAAGTCAAACAACACTCAGAGTAAACCTGTGAGGGAAATACATGAATGGGTTATAACTGAATAATGAAGAATGAAATTCAATATTAAGATATTTAGATTTTAAGATATGAAGATTTTAAACACTTTATGGTTTGTTTTGGACACAAACTCCTCCTTGTCATGTGACACATGAAAGTGAAACTATTACAGCAGGTACAGCAGGTTTTGTCATATGAGGAAGTAAACTACATTAAGAGAGAAAACAGAGTATATCAGGATTTCACATCATATTTGATAGCCAAAATCAATCCTGACTGGTTTAAAGTTAAGTACAACATTAAGTAGTTTCATATAATTTGAAAGTAGTTTAAATGACATTAGGAGAGAAAAAACAGATTTTGTAAATCATCAGATTGCACCTTTACTTTCATTTTAACACAGTGCTTGTCTGAATTTGTTATGCTGTTTGTGAATAATTTGATTCTGTGTAAATAATGTCAGGATAAACTTGTTTTTCATGTGTGCAGGTCATTACTGTGGACTGACTGATGAGACAGAGGTGGATTTGAGAAAATTAAATGCTGAGATGATTCATAACTCACTCTGTGGATCAACATCTGTATCTGTTTTTAGATGAAACCATGACCTCCAGAATGAATCTCTCTGAAGAACATGAAACAAAGATAAAGACAGTAAAGAGGTGAGAGAACTTGAAATGTTTCACATTTTTAATGCTCAGAAACAATAAATGCATACTACAATAGCATTTTCATTTATAGTCTGATTCAAGGGGGTGAATCAGATTCACCTGAACACATCAATGTGTCTGTGAGGAAAAAACAACCGATGGATCTTTCAGATCTCTGCAGAGATGAAGACTCTTCTGTTGAGTCCATATGAGATATTATGAGTGTCATATATACTGTAGGTGTGGTGTATTATAGACATTGTCATCAGGTGTCCCTGTTACTGCTGGATGTTTCTGTGTCCGTCTTTATATGTGTGTATTGGTCTATTTTTTATAATGCATGAATGAAAAGGGCACATGTGGCCATGGGCGTAAATTCCATTTAACAGTAGGGGGGGACAATAAATATAAAATTTCTCATGAGCAATTTTTGAAGGGGACACAAATAATACAGTCAAATAGTACTTATAAAGATATGTCCCCACAGTGGAAAAACTTTGCTTCTATCATTATTATTGTAGCATGGAGACTGCGCCATTATGGTTATTTTCAAAGTTTTTCTCATTGTTTCATTGTTTGTTATGTTGTTTACAGTCAAGCCATCAACATACAATAAAATTTAAACATGACTGTTATTGTGAAAAAGATATATAAAATAAGTAATGTTTTGTAACAAAATCAATTATTAAATAATCAATTTACAGTAACTGCTCTATGTAAAAAAAAAAAAAATTATCTTATGTCCATTTTTCTTTTCTCTGTCATTTTATCTATGACACTGCAAAGCAAGGCAAGGCAAGTTTATTTATACTGTAGCACATTTCATATACAATGGTAATTCAAATTGCTTTACATAAAGAAAGTAAAACTATCATAAAAAATAATCACAACAATAAAAACAAGGAATTAAAAAAAGGTTTAAAATTGTATTTAAAATTAATTAAGACACTTAGAACAGAATAGATATTGATTATACAAAAAAATACAGTGGGGTCAGTTCGGACGTAGCACAGTGCTCATTTAGTAAATGCACAGCTAACCAATATGCTAATTGTGGCCGTTAATGTTAAGTTAACATTATGCCAAGTCGTCACAAATAAAACAATGCATGGGAAACGGCTTTGTCGTGTTAGTTGCAGTGCACTATGCAACAAGCTATTGTAAACAAGCTAACGTTAACTAGATAAGTAATAATTTAATCGCTAATATAGCAGATTGATGGAAAATTACACCGGTAATCAGCATTTTTGCCGCAACTAATTTATGAATGAGTCTGCATCAACTACATTAAAGAGAATCGCTTTATTTAAAGTGAATAAAATACCCTACTTACTGGAGTTCAACATTAATTGAGCCACACACCTGACTTGAACTGGGAAAGCAGGCAGTGGGCCAAACCACTGTGAGGAAGGGGAGGGGGAACTCAACTGTTTCTAAATGCAGTTTTTGCCGGGGGGGGGGGGTTCTACTTCCACAATTATTTTAGGTATACATACAAATATTTTTCACAACAGAGAGTGCGATTTTTTTTTTTTTTTTTTTTTTTTTTTTGGGGGGGGACAACCCTCGGATGGATCCCCCCGGGATTTACGCCCATGCATGTGGCAGATTCCTTTTATTTATAGAAATTTAATCTTTTAACTCTCAAGTCACAAAAGACTCCTCAAGTGAAAGAAATGAGCATTTAAAGGAGTTTGAAACAGTAAAAGGTGTTTCTGTCAGAGCAGTGTGAGATTTTCTGAAACAGTTTTTATTGTTGTTATATTTTAGTCTGCGGCAGAATGAATCTCCTGAACCCAGCTGTGTGTCCATGAAGAGTGACCGGTCAATGGGTCATCCACTTGAATTCAGCTCAGGAGAATCATCTGCTGATCTGAGGTGATGTTTAGTTTACAGTATGAGAAACATATACAGTATATGATATTCATTTACTGATGTGTATTAAATACATTAACACGTATTTAAAAATATTTAATATTTGTTTAACTACAGTCAAAAACATGAAGGACCAGAATCACATACAGCAAAGAAGAACTTAGACTCCATTTTCAAGGTTGGTTTTGTGTGTGTGTTTATCAAAACAATGACCCTCTGGGTAAAAGTATTTAGAAATGGAAGAATCTGTGAAATTCTCTCTATAATAGTCATATTTACTTTCCTACACATGTAAGATAATTTGTAGGCCACTATAAAGCAGATCAATGACCACTAAAGTAGAGAAGCTGAATCCATATGTAACCTGACTGCTGCACAAAGATGAACATCAATCTAGCAAACAGACAATCCAGTCAAACTCCCTCTTTTAACCTCAGTATCTGTAGACGCTGATGTTTGAGCATACAGTCGAAGTTATTATATAATTGTGATATAATTCAGTAATGTTTACTACTGTACATTCCTTTTACTTAACTACAAAATTATTGGCTTAACATTTGAATATTTACTGTGATTTCAGGAGATTGAGCACAAAATCATTTCTGAGTTAAAAAGTTTTAAGAGACTACTGAGTCCAGATTACCCAGAATGCTCTGAAAGAGACCATCATGTTGATGAGGGTCATAACAGAATCAGAGAGGGGCTTCTGAAGATCACACTGATCATCCTGAGGAAGATGAACCAGACAGACCTCGCTAACACACTACAGACCAGTAAGAGCTCTGGATCAGCAGATTATAGCCTGTATTTTTATTATGAACCTTCTGTCTTCAGTTAGTAATGTTCCTGAATGTCATGACACATCTAACATATCAAACCTAAAAATACATTTCTAAAATATTGTTTATTAAAATTATTTCCTTTACTCAGAACTGATGCCTGTGTATCAACAAAAACTCAAATCCAGACTACAGGACAAATATCAGAGAATCAGTGAAGGAATGTCCAATCATGGAGACTCAACACGTCTGAATGAGATCTACACAGAGCTCTACATCACAGAGGGAGGGAGTGGAGAGATCAATAATGAACATGAGGTGAGACAGATTGAGACAGTGTCCAGGAGACCAGAGACACAGGAAACACCAATCAACTGCAATGACATATTTAAACCCTCACCTGGACAAGACAAACCCATCAGGACTGTGCTGACTAAAGGAGTCGCTGGAATTGGAAAAACAGTCTCTGTGCAGAAGTTCATCCTGGACTGGGCTGAAGGAAAAGCCAATCAGGATGTTCATTTCATATTTCCACTTCCTTTCAGGGAGCTAAATTTGATACAGAAAAATCTCAGTCTTGTGGATCTTCTAAATCACCTTCATACTGAAACCAAAGAATTTAAGTCAGAAGATTATGATGATTACAAAGTCATGTTCATATTTGATGGTCTGGATGAGTGTCGACTACGTCTAGATTTCCAAAACAATCGGAGCTTGTCTGATGTAACAGAATCAGCCTCAGTGGATGTGCTGCTGACCAACCTCATCAAGGGGAATCTACTTCCTTCTGCTCTCCTCTGGATCACCTCTCGACCAGCAGCAGCCAATCAGATCCCTCCTGAGTGTGTCGACCAGGTCACAGAGGTACGAGGATTCAACGACCCTCAGAAGTATGAATATTTCAGGAAGAGAATAAACGATCAGAGTCTGGCTGATAGAATCGTCACACACATCCGATCATCAAGAAGTCTGTTCATCATGTGTCACATACCAGTCTTCTGCTGGATTTCAGCCACTGTTCTAGAGAGGATGATGGGTAAAGCAGAGAGTGCAGAGATTCCCAAGACTCTCACACAAATGTTCACACACTTCCTGATCTTTCAGACCAAACTGAAGACACAGAAGTATGATGGAAAATATGAAATCAATCCTGATCAGGCTAGAAAGACTATTCTGTCTCTAGGAAAACTGGCTTTTGAACAGCTGGAAAAAGGGAACCTGATCTTCTATGAGAAGGACCTGAAAGAGAGCGGCATTGATGTCAGAGAAGTGTCAGTGTACTCAGGAGTTTGTACCCAGATCTTCAGACAGGAGTTTGGACTGCAGCTGGGGAAGGTGTACAGCTTTGTTCATCTGAGTATTCAGGAGTTTCTTGCTGCTTTATTCAAGCTGCTGTCCTTTTCTGAACAAAACACAGGACTGATGAATGTGTTCAGGTCACCAATGACCAGTTTACTGAAGGGAGAAGTGGACAAGGCCTTACAGAGTGAGAACGGACACTGGGATCTTTTCCTCCGGTTTCTTCTCGGTCTCTCACTAGAGTCTAATCAGACTCTCTTACAAGGCCTCCTGAGAAAGACAGTAAGCAGCTCTGATATCAATCAGGAAACAGCTAAATACATTAAACAGAAGATCAGGGAGAATCACTCTCCAGAGAAATCCATCAACCTGTTTCACTGTCTGAATGAACTGAATGATCGTTCACTAGAGCAGGAAGTCCAAACATACCTGAGCAAAACAAGTGTCTATCGTCTCTCTGGAGTCAAACTGTCTGCTGCTCAGTGGTCGGCTCTGGTGTTTGTGCTGTTGAACTCAGAAGAAGAGCTGGATGAGTTTATACTGGATAAATATGATCAATCAGAAGAATGTCTCCTGAGGCTGCTGCCAGTGATCAAAGCATCTAGAAAGGCTGAGTGAGTATTTTACAGTGTCTTTGTTTTATTGTCTTTATTGTATACAGTAGGCCTTTGTTTCTCTACCATGTTTCTGTATATTTTGAGGTCTTTCTTATGTGACACACTGAGCTAACATCATAGAGTGCTCTACTAATGACCTGATGAGTTGAATCAAGTGTGTTTGATAAGAGAGATTCATCCAAAATGTGTAAAGTTGAGGTGCCTTCAGGAACAGGGTTGTGACTCTCTGATACTACAAATATTGGATTGTAGTGATGTTACGAATGACACTGAAGCTTGGATGTGTGTATCACGCATGAGACACAATTTCTAATGAAGCCCCGTATCGATCGACGACAAATGAAGCCTCACTTTCTGTCTAATCACGTGAACGATTCACTTCACGCGTCTGAATGTTTGAACCGGTTCGAACCCCCAGATCTTACTTTACTAGTAAGTTTTTATTCAGACATATTCAATTATATTTTTAAGTACCCGTCACACAAGTAATATGAAGAATACTAATTATTTCAGGAAGATTAAATATCTGCCATAAGCAATTCATATATGTGTACATTATTCATCATATTGTAATTCGTACTGGCATTAAATGTCACAGTTTAATAGGTAGATGAATTTATCAGAGACAGAAATTCAACACATACTGTTAGGCTTTTATTTATGCACGTAACATGTATTGATATATGAATGTGCGGTGGCTGCTTTTTTACTAACCACCAGATGGTGCTGTTTTTGACCCCTCGATGCTTCAAATCTTTTCCCCAACAGTTAGAGGAAAGACTCAGTGCTTCACGAGACTTCATTTGCCCATCATTATTGGATTGGGATCAATCTGATAATACACATGTATAAATTAATTTCATTAAATTAAAATAGTAGACAAAATGCATCTTAGTAAAACTGCAGAAAAGTACAAGTGTTTTAGTTAATGCCACTCGAGGAACAGATGTATGTTGTTCTTCTTCTTCTTTGGAGTTTAACGGCGGCTTTCATTCGTAAGTGTTGCACTACCGCCACCTTCTGGTTGATTCTCCTCCGATGTTTCTCCCTCTATTTCCAGATTATTTTCTACAGATTATATTCTACACATCAAACCAGTATTAACTAAGAAATTACAAATATTTTTCTTGCCTTGCCCAGTCACCCCACTTTTCAGTACATCTTTTATCTCTGCCCCACCAACCCATCTTTTCTTAATTCTTCCATAATTTGTCTTTTTAATTTTTTATGCAATAAATGAACAATTACAAATACAAAAACAAAAGAACAACAATGAGGGTCACATACAGTAATCCAGAGCGTATTATGTTGGTTTATAGGATTTACACCATGAAAGTGTCTTGATTGCGAAAGAGTTCACATACACATCTTTTCTCAAAATAAAAATGTAAGGGGTTTTCTTTGAAAACTTACATTTATGAATGTATAATTTTTCAAGGAATAGCAATAAATTAATAATAAATTTACAGTGAGAAGGGTCTACATTCAAAGAGTAACCAAAAAAACACAATTTTGGGAGATATACAGAAGTTTGGTTGTTTTTTTAAACAAAATTCCCAAAATACTTTACAATAAGCACAGTCCCAAAATAAATGATTGATTGTTTCTATAGACTGAAGACAAAAAGAGCAACTGGGGGAAACACTATTATGAAATTTAGAAAGTTTGTAATTTACCGGGTAGCAATTATGGATAATTTTAATAGAGACTTCAGCAACTTTATTAGTTAAGAAAAATTTCTGTTGAAGAAGACAAAACTCTTCCCATTGTATATCACTAAATATGTTATTCCAAAAGCTTACACAAGCAGGTCGAGAAATCTGAGATCTATTAATAATTGAACAAATGTCTTTGTTTGACATGGTATTGAGAAGACTTTGATTAACAAATAAGTTAGTGTTATCAAAGATTGGAGAGACTAAAAAACCTTTAGGGCCACACTTGACTAAAGGTGTAATACAATCAGGAATTGCACCAAAAACAATGGCATATTCTCTTGGGGACTGGAAAAGAAAATTCTTGCATAAATTGTTTATAAGTGAAAAGCACACCACAATCATCTAAAAGCTGACTAACTAAAAGTATATTTTTATTAAGTCGATTATGAAAAAAAAAAAGACATTTGTTTTTATATTCAATATTTGTATTGTTCCAAATAAAATAACCATGTGGAGAAAAGTTATAATTATATATAAGTGACCGACTTATTAAAACCTGTTTATGAAAACAAGATAAAGTTAAAGGTATTTTAGAGATGTCAAAGTTGCAGCGCAACAAAAAATGTAAACCTCCAACTGAATTAAATATATGGTTTGGAATAAAATTCCAACAGGACGTGGGGTTGTTTAAAAAAGTCTTTATCCATTTAACTTTAAACTAATTATTAAGAGTGGAAAAATCCACTAACTCAAAACCCCCCATAGCCCGATCAGCATAACGCTTTTTTTAATTGAGTTTTAGAATTCCAAACAAAATCAACTATAATTTTGTCTCGTGTTCTACAAATTTCCACAGAAACATCCAGTGCCAATGCAGGATAGAAAACCCGAGATAATCCATCTACTTTAGAAAGCAACACTCGACCTGTTATTGACAGATCACGCTGTAACCAAGAGTTTCATTTATGTCGGACAGAGAGTATAAGGGGTTCAAAATTAAGCTTTGATCTCTTTTTCTGATCTTTACATATAGTTATACCTACATATTTGACTTCAGATTTTACTGGGGCGTCACAAATGTTAACATCAGTAGAATCTTTTACAGATAAAAGTTCACATTTATGAATATTAAGACATAAACCAGAAGCAGAGGAAAAAAGAAATCTGGTCTAAAGCTAAAAAAAACTTGATCTTTATTTTTTTATAAAAAGAGTTTTGTCATCACCAATTGGCTTATTAATATTGATCGATTTGCCACAGAGATAACTTTCAAATGACTATTTTAAATGTGGATGGCTAAAAGTTGCATAGGAAGCAGAAAAAGATAAGGCGAGACAGGGCAGCCTTGACGGACGCTTCTATCTGTGTTAAACCTATGAGTAGCACCATGTTGTAATTTAATTGAAGCATTGGCATTACTGTACAAAGTTTGAACTGCACTAATAAAATTAGGGCCAAAACCAAAAATACTCAAGGACTTAAGAATAAAAGGAAATTCAGTCGAATCAAAAGCTTTATAGAAATCAAGAAAAAGCAGAAAACTGTCATCTGGGATCAGATCGGAGTAATCTAAGATACCAAGAACAAGTCTAATATTGTTTGAAATAAGTCTTTCTGTCATAAAGCCCGACTGACATTCATCTATTATGTCATCTAGAACACATTTCATTTTCTTAGCAAAAATCATGGCTAGTATTTTGTAGTCATTATTTAAAAGACTTATAGGTCACCAGTTTTCCAACTGAGAGAGGCCTTTTTGAGGTTTAGGGATCAAATTTATAACACGCTGGGTCATAGAGGCGGGAGAAAACCCTTTTTAAGACTTTCTAAATAAACATTTAAGAGAAACGGTGAAAGATAATTAAAAAAAATTCCTATAAAACTCTGTGGTCAAACCATCATTTCCAGGTGATTATTTAGTTTTAACTTATCAATAGCCTCTGAAATATCTTTAATTTGAATAAGAGCTTCACATAAATTCTTGCCATTATCATCAATTTCAGAAATGATAAGTAAGTCCAAATAAGTCCAAATTCTGTTGAGAGTATCTGGAACGATAAAGGTCTTTATAAAACTCTTCACAATAGTTTGATATTTCTTTATAATTCTTTAAAACCACTCCATTTACCTTAAGGCTACTTATAGAATTTAGATGATTTTGCTGTTTCTCTAATCTAAAAAAATAGTTGGAGTTACGTTCTCCCTCCTCCAACCACCTTCTTCTCGAGCGAACAAAAGCACCCTTTGCTTTTTGTATATACAAGTGATCTAATGAATTCTGACGTTCAACCAGTTCTGATTTCTGATCAACAGATAAATTGTCAAATGGAGCACTGGAGAGGCAGACAAGTCTTTTAACAAGATCAAGTTCCTCTGCTTTATATTGTTTAGCTTTTTGAGTTCCAGCTTTAACTAAGATTAATCTAATATTATATTTTAACAGCTCCCAATTAGAACTAAAATTATCCTCGGCTTGAGCTTTAAGAAAAAAATGAATCCCTGATATCACAGACCGACAAATTTCTGCATCCTCTAATAAAACAGAATGAAGTTTCCAGTATGAGTGATATGTTCTTGAATAAGCAGATGGTTATCAAAAGAGAGAATGATGGACTTATGATCAGACAATGGAGAAGGCAGGATTTCAGCCTTAGTAACATAATTGGATAAAGAGTCCAATATTAACCAAAAATCAGTTCTAGACCTAAGTGAACCAGAACTGTTAGACCAAGTAAACTGTAAAACATGAGGATGTCAAATGTCAATTAGGCCAAATCAGGAGATCAAACCACAAAGGCCTGATGAACTATGGGAAAGTCTAGGTGGTGATCTGTCCAAATTATTATTTATCGTTTGATTAAAGTCTCCACCCAAAAGAATAAACAAATTAGGATACTTAGATTTAAAATATTCTAAATTAATTTCTGTTGAATTAAATAACCTGAGGTTATTTTTGTGGCATTAAATCCATAAATGTTACCAAGGACAAAAAGATATTTTAAAGATCATTTAAAGTAACCAATAAAAAAAGAAAATGGCCTTCAGGATCAGATATTGTCTCTATTATTTTACCCCTAAACTTGTGCTTCAAAGTTAAAAATTAGAACCACATGAAGAAAATAACTCATCACCCCATTGTGATTTCCAAAACTTAAAATCACTAGAATTTGCATGTGACTCTTGTATAAAACAAAAATCAGTATTAAGCGATTTGGCCTATAAGAAGATAGCTTTGTGTTTAACATCACTACACAACCCTCTTAACATTAACTGAGCAAATAGAAAAATTTGGAAACATTGGACAATGTGACACCAGAACTGTAACAACAAGTGAGTCAGACCATGAGATCCTTAAAGATTAAAAGATAGGGGTCTTTTCAAGAAGAAAAAAAAAATTTAAAACTAATTACTAATTATTATTATTGACAATAATAATATTAATAATACGAAGAAGAATAATAACAAATAACACGTAAGCGTTGTGCAAGTGTACATAAGACTGTAAGTGTAAATTAGCATGCACAAGAGAAGCTTTGTAAAAGTGTAAATCACGTTTCAAGCGTAAGAAAAAATGATTTGCAGCATTTTACTGTTACTCGTAAGTGTAATTCATGTATTGTGAAACTGCAGCTTCATGCTTTCATGAAATAAATACAATCTGCATTGTTCTGACTTCATTTCTTCGCGCTTACACTTTTGGCACATAGTTTTCATAAAAATGCAGTCAAAAGCACTGCAAGCCTGTGAACATTGATTTGCACACGAAAACAACAGTTTAAAGAATTGCAGAATGAATTGACTGTGTAGAATCAATCTGTATGTGTAAAAACACAAACTGTTACAAATGTCTGAATGACTTGTTGTGTATGTAGGGCACAAAGTTGCGGAAATAATCTGATATGTACAGCTCCGTCTTTCTTTTATCTGCACTTACACTTTTGGCACGATTCTCTCACTCACTGAGTTTTGCAAGCGTGAGGGGGAGGGCGGGTCCACCACCTTTTTGTAGCCAATCAAATGAGACTCTCGCGGACTCCATTTACTCTTATCTGATTGGTTCGATAAACACATCACACGCCAAAACATTTATCTTCATTTAGTTCTCGCTGCCGGTGGAATGATACTTTTAATGTAGACATACATTAAAAATAATATAAAATAAATAAATAAAAACATGATATAAGTTGTGTAGAGTATGTGTTCATACTGAATTTTGAGCTGTGTCCTTTTCCTCTGTAGGGTCTGGACCAATCAAACACACAATTGTTCAGTAGAGTATCAAACAATCACAAGACCCCCCCCTTCACCCGGCAAGTCTCAGATGGCCCACAAGGCCTCCGGTTGCTATAGCGACCAGGACACCTCTGCCAGACCAGATAAACTTTACGACTCAAAAGTATGTGAATCAAAACTCCCCCAACCAACTCTCTCTTAAACAGACTGCAATAGTAACGGACTTCTTTCCTTAATTCTTTGACAACCCTTCCTATGAATGAACACACCAATCCTCAAGTCAGTGTGTATGTCATTGTGGTTTGGGTATCTTGTCTTTTGTATTGCGTAATGTTTTTATGCATGTGTTACTATAGATATGGATGGATGTGTTGTGTGGTGTGACCACATGGTCATGTTTGGTATCTCTGAATTCGTATTTTGATGGTCCAAAGGATGATGCATATTATGCGTCGATACACATGTAACATATTAGAGTTTCATGAATCCCTAGTAGATTTGCATGAATACCCACATGCAAAGTACCTTGCTCTCAGACAAAGGGTCATAAAAAGCCCCCTTTTGGTCAAGCCCATCCTGAGGGCGTGACTCTTGAAGACTTTAAAGGGCTCACACACAGTTCCGCTCACCTAGCATTGGCCATGAGGCCTACGCACCTTTCTGAAAAGGAACTGGAAAAGGACTTTCTGAACTGAACACATACGGAACCAATGCACAACAACAAGAGCTTGCAAGTATCCGTTCTTTCTACAAACGTAGATAGCTGCGTTTAAGGCGTTTTTATGAAAAACGATTTCAGGTTGTTCAGAACCGTTCATTCCTGTACCATGCAACTCTCTCTCTCTCTCTCTCCCTCTCTCTCTGAGAGGTGCATGCTGGGAGTGCGTATGCGTGGGAGTGGAGCGCGTTTGTGACTGCGAGTGTAAAACTTGGTGTTTCTCACCCTTTTTTAATTTTCTTTTCCCCCTTTTTTTTTGGCTGACATTCTTTCAGATTAGATTGGCGGTAGTGTAAACGTGTCCGCGCTTAGCGCGGCCCTTTTTTGTTGGCCGGCATGGCTGCCCCCGGTCAAAGTGTATCACACCTGACTCGGCGTAATGGGTGCAGGTGTGTGCCAGATTCTGGTGTAAGCGTGGAAGAGGTACTTGTAATAGTGGGAGAACAAATCGGATTCGACAATATTATATCAGCTTCACGAATGAACAAGGCAATTGTTGTGTTTCTCAAAACGGAACAGTTAGTTAATCAACTAACTGAGAGTGGTTTATGGGTAAGAGAAACGTTTGTGCCCGTGACACCTTTAGCTTCACCTGCAACAAAAATAACTATATCTAATGTTCCGCCCTTTGTCTCAAATGATGCTATTGTTAAGGAATTGGTGCGATATGGAAAAATTGCAAGTCCAATTAGGATGATCCCGCTAGGATGCAAAAACACTGCTCTTAAACATGTACTTTCGTTTCGACGGCAAATATTTATGTTTTTGACTTCACCTGAACGCACTTTGGAGATTTCTTTCCGTGTTAATCACGGAGAGGATTCTTATATGGTATACGCGAGCACGGATAACCTTAAGTGTTTTGAATGTGGTGTTTTAGGACACAAACGGTTCTCCTGTCCACATAAAAACGCGAGTAATGATCAACAACAGTCAGCCGCTGACATGCCTCAAAATGAATCGAATGTTAATAACAAGAGACTGGAAGTTACTGTAACACCGCATGCAAAAGGAGCAGAGGAGCAGGCTGAAACGTCATTAAAAGAAGTAGATGCGTCAGATGAGGTGAGTGGAAGCGATAATAATGCAAACAGTGATGAGAGAGCTGGATGTAGTTCTGCTTTTGATATGTGTCTGAATAATAATCCTGATAAAGTTAATTTTTTGGATGATACTGAGGTAAGGGATCAAACAAACATACAGGCTGTTGAGGGAGGCTCTGGAGATGAGTTTGATGGATTGTCACAATGCACTGATGATAGTATGAGTCTGAGAGATGAGGAACAGTGGTCTGAAGAGTATGAGATGACAAAAGCTAATAAAGGAGATATGTATACTGTAGAACAAATCAATGCATTTCTTGATGAAACAAAGGGGAAAAGTGTTGAAGTGAGTGATTTCTTTCCAGATTTGGATAAGTTTGTGGCTTCTGTTATGTGGGCAAGGAAAGTAAGTAGTGACAAAGAGCTTTCACAACAGAAGCGTTACAGATTAAGGAAACACATCACCGCTATACGAAAAGGAAAGGGTAAAGCGATGCCGAAAAGGGGGAAAAATAACTAGTCACTATGGGTAATAGGTGCACTTTTTTCCTGACTTCCTTCTTTCTTTTCTTTCTTTTTCCTATGGAGTTTTTCTGGGTGGGATCTCTTAACGTGAATGGGATGAGGGAAAAGAAGAAAGCTGAAACAATTTTAGAATTTATTAAATTGAAACATTTAGATGTGATCTTTTTACAAGAGATCCATAGTGATTCTAAAAATGAGACTGATTGGAGACTGTGGTGGAGAAATGATCTGTTTTTAAGTCATGGATCTAATCTGAGTGCTGGGGTTGGCATACTTTTTTCGCCATCAATTAAGGCAAAATGTTTGTTTAAGAAAGAAATTGAGCCAGGGAGATTATTAGCAGTAAAAGTAGAAATTAGCAACCTTTGTTTTGTTTTTATTAATATGTATGCACCTAATGGGGGATCTGATCGAATAAACATTTTTAACAAATTGCAGTTTTTTTTGAGGCAACAGAAAGATGGAGATTTAATCATTGTTGGAGGAGACTGGAATTGCACTCTTGATTATAATGTTGATAGGAATGGAGAGGAACCGTGTATTCAGTCTTCACGTCTCTTATCTAGTATTGTTAAAAAATATAATTTATCAGATATATGGAGAGAAAATAATCCCTTAATAAGACAATACACTTGGGTAAAGGTTAATGCTGAGAGAATCTCAGCTGCTCGTTTGGATAGATTGTATTCATCAAAGAATATGAGAAACAGAGTTGTACACACAGCTATTGTCCCCACACCGAGTACTGATCATAAATTGGTTACTGTTGATGTTTTATTAGCATTGAGAAGATATAACAGTGTTTACTGGCATTTTAATGTTAAGTTATTGCAAGAAAAAATGTTTTGTGAAAATTTTAAGTATTTTTGGGAAACATGGAAAAAAGAAAAGTACAGATATGACAATGTAGTTTTATGGTGGGAGGTTGGTAAAGCTCATATTAGAGAATTTTGTCAACAGTACACATCCTATTCAGCTGCATGTTTGAAATGGACTCTGGAAGGGCTTGAGAAAGAAATTCTTGTTACTGAGAATGATATGATTGAAAGTCATTCCGTTAATGTACAGCGGTGGACTGAAAAGAAACAAAGATTGAGTTCTATTTTAAATGAAAAGGTTAAAAATGTTCTTGTGAAAAATCGATTTTTATCATTGAGAGATATAGATGGTCCAACTTCTTATTTTTTTAACTTGGAATGTAAGACGGTACAGGAAAAACAAATGTTAAGTTTGAAGAACTGTGATGGACTGGTTACAGCTGATCCTGTAGAGATGCGTAGAACAGCAGTGGACTTCTATTCTCGACTCTTTGCTGCTGAGAAAACAGATGATGAGAGTCAAAATGAACTATTACAGAATCTTCCCTGCTTAAATTCTGAACATAAAGAAAACCTAGAGTCTGGACTTTCGTTCGAAGTGCTGCAGTGATGGGACTTTCTTCAGGTCGTACCCCTGGAATAGATGGACTTCCTGGTGAATTTTATAAACATTTTTGGAATATAATTGGGATTGATTTGTTTGAGGTACTCCAAAAATGTCTTAAAGAGGGCTGTCTACCCAAGAGTTGTCAACGAGCAATAGTAACTTTGCTGCCCAAGAAAGGAGACCTTACATTATTGAAGAATTGGAGACCAGTTGCCTTGTTGTGTTCAGATTATAAAATTTTATCAAAATGTCTTGCTACCAGATTGAATAAAGTGTTACATAGTATCGTATACAAGGATCAATCATACTGTATAAAAGACAGATATATTACTGATAATCTGCATTTAATGCGTGATACTATTGATTTAGCCTTGTATGATAATATTGACATGGGCATTGTGTCATTAGATCAAGAGAAAGCTTTTGATCGAATTGATCACACATATCTTTTCAGTGTCATGAAAGCTTTTGGGTTTGGTGATAATTTTATTTCAATGGTTAAGTTACTGTATAAAGATGCAACATGTATGATAAAAATGGCAGGTGGTCTTAGTGTCCCTGTTAAGGTGCAAAGGGGTATAAGACAGGGCTGTCCAATTTCAGGACAGCTCTACACTTTAGCTATTGAACCTCTCCTTTGTAAATTGAGGACAGAGTTAATGGGCTTGCAGATTACGACAGATTTGAATATCAACATAAAAGTTTCAGCATATGCTGACGATATTACAGTCATTATAAGAGACGATAATGATGTTCAGATACTGAAAAGAGTCTTGGAGTGTTATAACAAAGCTTCATCTGGCAAAGTAAACTGGGAAAAAAGTGATGCCCTTTGGTGTGGTGTGGAACATAAAAGACCTTTGCTTCCAGGCAAATTGCAATGGGGAAGATCTGGTTTTAAATATTTAGGGGTCTATTTGGGAAGAGAAGAGTACAGAAGACAGAATTGGGAGGGACTTGTGGAGAAAGTATGTGCTCGGTTGTCTCGCTGGCAATGGCTGCTACCCCAGTTATCTTACAGGGGAAGGGTGCTTGTTTGCAACAACCTTGTTGCTTCTTCTTTATGGCATAAAATGACTGTTTTAGAACCTCCTGAAGAATTGCTGAATGTTATTCAAAAGCATATAGTAAATTTTTTCTGGTCTGGTCAACACTGGCTTAAAGCTCCAGTATTGTCTTTACCCAGACAAGAAGGAGGACAAGGATTGGTGGACATTAAAAGTAGGCTAATGGCTTTTAGGCTCCAGTCAGCTAAAAGGCTACTCTATGGAGACAACATAAGCTGGACTGAAGTAGCCTGTGCCCTCTTGAAAAAAGTGGGTAATTTGGGGCTTGACCGACATCTTTTTCTCATGAATACCCAAAGCCTTGACTTGTCTGGTTTGACATCTTTTTACTACTCAATGATGAAAGCATGGAGGATTTTTAAGATTTCAAGGAAATTAAATGGTGCTGAAGGACTTTGGGCCAATGAAGAACCTTTGCTGTATAATCATGTGTTGGATTTTGAAATCTTGCAATCACAATGTGTAAGAAATGCTTTGAGGGATGCAGGAATTCTCAAAATTGGAGACCTAGTTACAGCAGAAGGTTGGATTTCAGCTGAGAGACTTGCAACCAGGATGGGTGTCAGGTCAGTTCGACTGGCACAGAGGTTATTGAAAAGTCTTGTGGAACTGTTGCCAGCAGACTACATATCTGCCTTGAATAGAGCGGATGATGACAAGGAACATTCTTTCCCAGGGCTTGAAATTTCACTTGCTGTTGATGAGTTTCAAGAACAAGAGGGGAGTTTGCTCACTTTAAAAACTCCCCAACTTGGACTTTTTAGCAGTGCTGGGAAACGAGCACTGTATATTGCGTGCATCAAAGAATTACATTTTCATTCCTTGAAAGGACTTAAGGAGTCTAAATGGCAGGAGTTTTTTAGACTAGACGCTTCCCCTAAAGGTAGCTGGAGGACCTTGTACAAACCTCCAATCGAGAAAAGGTCTGGAGACCTTCAGTGGAGGATTGTGCATGGTATAATAGCTACAAACAGATACAGAGCACATATTGATCCACAGGTAGGGGAGGGGTGTCCTTTTTGTGGAGCAACAGAGACAATTTTTCATTTATTTTGTCAATGTATGAGACTACAACAACTGTTTGCCCAAATAGAGGAATGGTGTCAAATTTTGGGGGAGGTGTTCTCTATGATGTTTTTTATTTATGGACCCAGATACAGCTTAAATAATAAACAAGTTCATGTTTTAACCAATTTTTTGTTTGGACAAGCTAAAATGGCAATATGGCTGTCCCGTAAAAGTAAACTTAATGGTGTGGGGTCAACTGATGCTGTGTTAATTTTAAAGGGTTTAGTAAAAGCAAGATTGAAAGTAGAATATGCTTTTTATTATCTAGTGGAAGATTTAGAAACTTTTAAGAATATATGGGGAATAAATCAATGTATTTGTGGAATTGATTATGATGGATCCCTTAAGATATGTATTTGAATGTATATGCTTTTATTTTTTCTATGTATATGATGCTAATTAATGTATGATGGTTTCACTTTTTGGTAATTAAAGTGGCTTGAAAGGTCTCTCTCTCTCTCTCTCTCTCTCTCTCTCTCTCTCTCTCTCTCACTCTCTCTCTCTCTCTCTCTCTCTATTTGTGTTTTATGTACGTTATCTATGTGCGATCGTTTGTAAATAGAATAGTTTAATAAACAACCATATTTTCACATATAATGATTCTCTGTGCTGAATGCTCACATTACAATAGTCACTTAAACTGTGTTTCGATCTCATATTGCTACCTTAAGCCCTATTTTGTTCAATTGTTTTAACTCCGTTCTGATTAGTAAAACGCGTTGCCGTGACGACGAGCTGACGTAAGAGTAAACCGATATCACTGAAGAATTTGCTGGACAAAGAAACAGTCGATATCATCATTACTGTTACTAATCAGAAACTGGAAATTGCGTATATTTAATGACGATTATTATACACAATTTCCTGTGAGTTAAACTACTTTCCCTGACTGAAATGTGTGTTTTAAATAACTCATTTCATTATATTTATTGGTCAAAAGACCTGGTGGAGATTTACAACGTACATGTGATGAGAGAAACATAGTCTCATTCATGTACACACACATATTGATCATTTTAAATTCTTTGAGCCAACACAATTCCTACACCTCCTCAACAGGCAATATATGGTAGTTTATTGTAATATTGTAATTTTGATGATATTTAACACTAAAACTGCCACTGGGTATATTTTACCTGTGGCTGTTTTTCAAATGTAGCCACATAACAGACTTTGAATAAAACATTCAGTTCTCCCAGTCATTAACTTTTACTAAAATTGTATAATTTACAATCCCCTAAAAAATGGTTTAGATAAAAAAAAAAAGATAAAAAAACGTGGCATTTATATTATACCTATATTTTCGTGCTGTCATTATCTTATGTTTTAATTGTAAGTACATTGCTAGGCAGCGCCTTTTACTCACTGAATTAGCAGTTGAGATTCATAAATAAAGTCAAAATTAGTAAAAAGTGATTTATGGATGCTGAAGAGGTTAGAAGCACAAAAACTTTATTGAGCATCGTAATGTTTTTGTGGCTTTCGTGAGGCTTAACAATAACACAATAGTATACGCAGAATATCAGATTTGGATGGGTCTCGTCTGACCAATACCTCGATCCAGAAGAAAATGACAGTTTTGGAGTGATACTGATACTGAATATGGGATCAGCGCACCCCTAGTAAGAAATCATTTTGACATCAAGTGAGGACTCCAGTTGGGCATCAGTTGCAATCTGACTCACTTATAACCTTTATTAACAAGTGATTGTACAGCACAAGTTGATCTTTGCTTGACCAATCAGTGGAAAGGTGTGTTTCATGTCCACCTACATGTGCAGATCAAATATTATCCATTTTCTATCAAGCCAAATTCAGAGGGTTTTTTTTTTTTTACAAAAATGAAAAAAGGTGCTGCTTTCTCACATTTCTGCTTTGAGTATTAAATCAGGAAAACAACAAATTGTCACAGGCTGAATACAAATGAAATGACAAAATCCTCTTCAATAGTCAAGGTTGAAAATTTTATAGTAATAAAATATTTATTTATAGTAATAAAATAAAATAGTAGTTTTGGGAATATTTATGGGAATATTTGGGTCCTATTTGTTGAGTTAAATCTGAAGTCATTTCAGTTTGAGTCTGAAGTCTATTAAAATGGGTCTCGACTCTGAGTCACTCTCTGTGCCTGGTTTAATAATTGATATCTATGATATGTATTACATCCGTTTTTCAGCAATTACATTGGACACATGAGTCAAGCACTAATAACTCATCTTTCATTTTCTATATATTCTCTGCAGTGTTTCCGACTGTCGTATTACACAGAAAGGCTGTGCTGCTCTGAGTTCAGCTCTGGAGGATCCACACAGTAAACTGGAGAAACTACAGTGAGTCTCATCACATCTCAGTAACTATAAGGTTTCAAGTAATAAGCAAAATTACTCATATGTTTTCTATAGCAGTGGTTTTGATTGTTGTCCTCTCACTCTCAGCCCAAACCTTTTATTTTTCTTTAAACAAATGTAAATTAATTAATTAATTAATTGTGATCTTAATTAAGATTACTTAATCCATTAATTATGATATTTTTATGGAGCCTTTTTTCAAAACCTTTTTTTTTTTTTTTTTTTTTTTTTTAACAGCTACAGCTACAGTGACTGTTAGAATCTAGAAATGCTTCTGTCATTACTGCACACCAGTATTAGAGTACAATCAGGCTAAAGACACGAGTCTCCTCTGAGTTTTCAGGCAAATGAATATTGAATGCAACTTCCAAAGGGAAAATATAGAAATATTTGAGGTGGCAACAATGGCCTCACCAGTATGGGGCAAAATGTCCACAATATTGATACACATATTTCAACTAAAGTAATATGTTTTGCATAATATCTAAGTTAATTCTAAAAAAAAAAAAAAATCTTTAGCAATGCTTGTACCATATAATACCAAAATAATTTATGTATGTTTTCATTCTGATAATTTACTTTTATTAACTGAGTGAGTCCATTGCAAAATTGATTTATTTAATGATTTATTTAAATAAAAATACAGGTATGTTTTATTATAAAGAAAAAGATTGTGAAAGATTCTCACACAGCTTGAAGATCCCATAATAACTTAATATGACTTTACAGTATCTCAATTAAAAGATTGTTTATATCTTGTGAGTGGGATCATATTTTTAAATATAATTTTTAATTAAAATAATTATGGTGATTATCTCTTTTTTTACCCCAAATACCACCTTTTTATATTCTTCAGTTACTGAAAATCTGTTGATTTATATAATAATAAAATTATAAAATTTTAAACAAGACTTTTGTTTCAAAACCGAAGCCTGTAATTTTAACGATTCTCATTTGCTACATAAGTCTGTAATAATTTCAAATGTGACTTTTACACAGGTCCATCTTTAGCCCCATTGTAAACTACCACACACAAGTCACAAAATATAAATTATCAAATTGACAAATATTTCTCCAATTAATGAGTAACAGATTTACAAGTACTCATTGGCACCAAGACTTGAATATTTTAATCTGTTTGAAGTGTATTTATATAAGAGGGGACAGCATTCATAAATGCTATTTTACCTAATTCTGTGTGAGAAAAGAAAAAAAAAGATTGATGTATATTTGACAAATTTCCCTGCCCTCTCAACCACCCCACAATCTTAAAAAAAAAAAAAAAACACGAGTAATATGTTACTCTTAATATGTGATGTGATCTGGGAAAACCAGTTGAATGTTGCGCTGGGACATTTTTAGATAATACAAAAATAGGTCAATGTGTTTCCCCTTCGGGAACTCGAGCTGCGTCCATAAACGCTAGGGGAACGTCCTTGGCGGAACCACGCTCTGAACACATGTGTAATCTGACCAATGAGAAAGCGGGACGTCACAGGCGGGTGACGTCACCGACCAGGAAGCATAAAAGCACGTGCGAAGCCGGCCGGCGTCAGCTTCTGTCTTTCAGCGGAGCGCTCTGTGTGTGAATTGTCTGTCTACATCGACCCTGTTTTTCTGTGCCAGTTTGCACAACTTTCTTTTGAGGGCGATGTCTAAGAAAGCGTTAGTTAAGAGTGGCTCTAGTGATAAAAGCGGACCGCGTTACAGGCTGTGTGTTCCTCCCTGCAAAAGATATATCACTAGCGGGGATACACACAGCATGTGCGTGGTCTGCTTGGGAGCGGAGCATGCAGCGTCAGCCCTTGAGAGGGCTGATTGCCCGCATTGCGAAGAGCTTCCTTTGCGGACGCTCCGCTCCCGGAAGGATCTCTTTGAGGAGGGATCCTTCATCAGCGTTCCTCAGGATGCTGGTCCCGCTTCCGCCGAGGCGGAGTGGGTACTGCATTCCTGGGGTTCGCAGTTGGATCTGTTGGAGGGAATGGAGACGGGTGACCCCCTATCTCCCTCCTCACCCAGCAGATCCGTAGCCCGTTCCGTGGGTTCGGAAGCCCGCTCTGCGGCTACTTCCTCCCAGGGGACGGGCTCCTCTCTCCTTGTGTCATCCTCTGGCGAGGGTGACTTGGAGAATGTCACCGAGTCACTCCCTCAATCCCCACAGTACGAGGAGCTCTTGGAGGTGGTTACTCGTGCGGTAGCCAAATTAAATATCAGTTGGCCCGCAGAGGAAGTAGCAGCTCCGCAGAGAAGCAAGTTAGATGAGCGCTTTTTGCGGAGTAAAAATCCACCTCCAAGAAGGAGCCTTCCCTTCTTCCCCGACCTCCACGATGAGATCTCGAGGTTGTGGGTTAGACCATTTTCGGCTCGTCTCTTCGTCCCCGCCTCTGACTACTATGGAAATGTGGTGGGGCTCGATGAGTGAGCCTATAAGGCGATGCCCCGGGTGGAACAGACGCTTGCGAGCTATCTGTCCCCCGGCGAGGCATCGTCACTGAAGGCTCCTACCTTACCCTCGAAGCCGCTACGCACTACATCAGCGCTTCTGGGTAAGGGGTACACGTCAGCAGGTCAGGCCGGAGCGTGTCTTCACACTATGTCACTGCTCCAAGCCTATCAGGCCGACCTGCTGAAAGAGCTAGCAGAAGGCGAAAAAGTAGATTTGGAGGAACTTAGGGAAACAGCTGATTTAGCTTTCCGCGCCACCAAGGAGACCGCCCGTGCAGTGGGGCGGTCTATGGCAGCCATGGTGGCGGCGGAGAGGCACCTGTGGTTGACCCTGTCCGATATGAAAGAGAAGGACAGGGTCTTCCTCCTGGACGCCCCGCTTGAGTCTTCTGGCCTGTTTGGCGACGCAGTAGATTCTGTCGTCAACAGGTACCAGGAGGCACGCAAACAAGCGGCGGCGTTCCAGAAGTTCCTCCCTCGCCGTTCGCTAGCTCATGTGGCTGCTGGGCGTGAGCAGCCACAACCGTGTACCAGCTCCTCGTACCGTGAGGTTCAGAAGTTGAGTGTCGCCTCTCGTGCTCCCCCGTCCCGGGGCCGAGACTCGCGGCACTCTAGACCGGGGTCCTCTAAGGCGAGGCCCGACCTGCGGGTCGTGCTTCAGGCGAAGAGGGCCCCGGCCCAAAAGCCGTCCTGACGCCAAGCCAGGACCGCCGAGGGTAGCCCCTGCCGGGGAAGGGTGGGTTTTACCGCATTACACGGTACCCACCTCTCCTCGGTGCCCTCGGGGGGTCAGTCTGATGTTTCTGCCAAGGTTACAGAACACAACGGCCTCCGACGAGCGCATGCCCTGGATCTTTCCGCCCGGTCTCGTAGCGGAGCCAGGACGCTCGTCACCCCCACGGGGGTCTCTAGAACAGTTAGTTCGGCAGTCTCCTGCCGGTCCGCCGTTACAGGTCTCCGAGCTAGCAGTTCAGTCAACACCAGAGGCCAGCCTCGAGCGGCTGGTTCCCTTAGTAGACTATTTGGCAGCGTGGAAGCTACTGCCAAACGTGTCTGCATGGGTCCTGCGTACAGTAGAAAAAGGCTACTCCATTCAGTTCGGCGCTCCGCCGCCGCCCTTCGACGGGGTTTTTCCCACAGTGGTGGGCCCCGAGCAGGCTCTGGTTATGGAGCAAGAAGTAGTCACCCTTCTGAGGAAGGAGGCCATCGAGGTGGTCCCTCCTCACGTCAGGGAATCCGGGTTTTACAGCCGGTACTTCATTGTTCCAAAGAAGAATGGAGGGTTGCGTCCCATTATAGACCTTCGTCGTGTAGCGTCTGCTTAGGATCATTGATGATCGTTTAGGATTTACATTGTAGAGAACCTTTTAGCCTTTTGACATTTGCATATAAATTACAGACCTGGCCTCACGTTCTACATTTATATGGGTGTTTAATGGTCTATGGTTCCCTCCTCACTCTCACGAAGATGCTAAGCAGATCAACTCTTGTCTCCCCATTGGACTTCAAAGGCATTCCATGAGGGAGGCAATCACCAGCACCAAGCACCTCAGATCCTTGGTGGCTGGCAGACTGTTCCCAATACACATAACGCACACACATAGAAACCTTTTTCTTTATTTAGACTATATTTAACCAGTTATAAATGTACTTGGTATATGCATGTGTTGCTTGTATGTTTCTATGTTATATTAGCCCAGTTAGCCCTCGTTATTGGTACTAGTTAATCTCTAAATGCGTATTTTCAATGTATGAATGTATCTCTGGTTTAATACCTTCTAGATGTTTCATTCTTGGTATCAAAACGATCTGCACTTTATTTTCTGAACAATGGTGTACACCATGTGATTAGAAAATGCATCATACTGTTTGTACTATATTGTGGGTAAAACTGCATCAATTCCCCAGGCCAGCAATAAACATGCAAATGGGCCATAAATGGAGACAAAGAAAAGTTCTCCCGCTCAGCAATCCAAACTTTGTATTGGCCAATTCACCCAAAGGTGGGTGTGGTAGGGAAACTATCAAAAGACCCTAACACCAACCCATCCATGCTCAAACCCTTCGAGACACTCTCCAAGACTCATCCTTTGAGTCAATTTCCGGTAGTTTATCTTCAAGTAACTTTGTCGACTCGCTGTGGATTTTCCTATCTTCGAACGAACTAGAGAAAACCTCCAGAACACCTAAAGGAATTCATCGAGAACTTCCATTGTCTACCGCATCAGGACTCTTGTTCAGCAACAAGCCAATGCAAGTAACCTTTACAACTATTTAGATGCGCGTTTTAAGTTGAGCCCCTGTTTAAGGTGATTTTGCTTCTCTGATGATTCTCATGTGGTCGCTGGTTAACTGATGCTAAATACTGCCATTCTTGCCTTCTCTCTCTCTCTCTCTTTTCTCACTCTCTTTCTTTATGTATGTGTACACGTGTTTTGCTTAGTTAGTTGTATGTTAACTGCAGTTCCATCTATTAAATTGCATATATTCACAATTGATTGTCTCCGTGTGCTGCTCACAATTTGAAGTCACTGAATATTTGATCTTGCTACATGCTACATTTTGAGTTTACTACAAGTTAAGTTACTGCTAGTACTAACTGAAGTAGGAAAGTTATTCTTCCTTGGCCAGAAAGTAACCTTTCCTAGAATTGATGAATGATTATACTGTCTATTCGGTGGACGAACAGATCAAATAATTGTAACGTTAATTCTGCTACAGTTAATTCTAAGATCTGATTAAAATATTCATAATTAATTATAACCAGTTATAATTAATCATAAATATTTCCCTTTTGAGCTAATTTATTACAGTCGTCTCAATCGTTCAGTAATGAAACTGAAGTTCAAAATGCTTACAATCAAGCAAGTCGTCTCACAGATCAGGTCCGAGGACTGGTTTGTGACGATAGACCTGAAAGACGCATACTTTCATGTCTCCATCCTTCCTCAACATCGGAAGTTCCTGAGGTTTGCTTTCAGGGGCGAAGCTTATCAGTATCGGGTTCTTCCGTTCGGCCTAGCACTCTCCCCCCGCACTTTTACGAAATTCGTAGATGCTTCCTCTTCGGCTCCAGGGCATTCGCATATTAAACTACATCGACGACTGGCTGATCTTAGCAGCGTCCGAGAGTTTAGCGGTTCAACATCGAGATGTTGTTCTCGCACACATGAAAGCGTTGGGGTTAAGGCTAAACGGCAAGAAAAGTGTGCTTTCTCCATCACAGAGGACCACTTATCTGGGCGTGGTTTGGGATTCGACCACGATGCAGGCACGTCTGTCCCCTGCTCGGATCGAGTCGATCCTTGCCGCAGTCAAGAGAGTCAAAGAAGGCCGGTCACTCACTGTCAAGCAGTTCCTACAACTGCTGGGTCTGATGGCAGCTGCGTCCAACGTGATACCTTTTGGCCTGCTGTACATGAGACCCCTTCAGTGGTGGCTCAAAACCAAGGGGTTCTCCCCGAGGGGAAACCCGCTCCGCATGATCAAAGTCACGCGCCGAGGGCTACGTGCCTTAGATATGTGGAGGAAGCCTTGGTTCCTGAATCAGGGCCTGGTGTTGGGAGCTCCTTGCCGCCGTGTCTCACTAGCGACGGATGCATCCCTCACCGGTTGGGGGGCGGTCATGAGTGGCCGCTCCGCCCGGGGTCTGTGGAGTGGTCGCCATCTCAGTTGGCACATCAACTGCCTCGAGATGCTGGCCGTATTTCGAGCTCTGAAGTACTTTCTTCCAGACCTGAAAGATCGCCATGTGCTAGTACACACCGACAGCACAGCCGTGGTCTACTACATCAACCACCAGGGAGGTCTGCGTTCGCGCCCCTTATACAAGCTGGCGCACCAGATCCTTGTGTGGTCCCAGGACAAACTCCTCTCACTTCGAGCAGTTCACATTCCTGGGCATCTAAATGTGGGAGCAGACATCCTGTCGAGGCAGGGGCCGTGGCCCGGGGAATGGATGCTTCACCCCGAGGTGGTGAAGCAGATATGGAGAATCTTTGGTTCAGCCCAAGTAGATCTCTTCGCCACGAGGGAGAATGCTCAATGTCCCCTCTGGTTCTCTCTAGTTCATCCAGCTCCTCTGGGACTGGATGCCATGGTACAGACAATTGCTCTGCTCCCAGGAGTTCTGGAGAGAGTACGCCGGGACAGAGTCAGTCTACTGTTAGTTGCCCCGCACTGGCCGGGCCGAGTATGGTTCTCGGACCTGATATCTCTCCTCGACGGCTCTCCATGGGAGATTCCCGTCAGGAGGGATCTCCTCTCACAGGGGGGGGGTACCATCTTTCACCCCCGCCCGGAGCTATGGAAGCTGTGGGTGTGGCCTTTGAGGGGGCACAACTCATAGCTTCCGGTCTCTCAGCCGAGGTTGTTGAGACCATCCTCCAATCCAGAGCTCCCTCGACGAGGAAACTGTACGCCCTGAAGTGGAAGCTTTTCACTTCATGGTGTGGAGAACGCCAGCAAGACCCAGCTAACTGCCCAGTTGGTACAGTACTGGAGTTCCTGCAGGCCCGTTTCTCCACAGGGTTAGCCCACTCCACCCTGAAGGTCTACGTGGCGGCAATTTCGGCCTACCACGCCCCTCTTGGTGGCATGTCAGTGGGTAGGAATCCCCTGGTTACACGTTTCCTCCGCGGTGCACTGAGGCTGAGGCCTCCGACACGACCACATATCCCTACTTGGGATCTGGCTGTGGTGCTTGAGGCTCTCTGTAGGCCTCCATTCGAGCCTATAGAACAGATACCTGATCGTCTTCTCACTATTAAGACAGCTTTGTTGCTAGCTCTTACTTCCCTCAAGCGGGTAGGGGACCTGCAGGCCCTTTCGGTGGCCCCTTCTCATTTAGAGTTTGCTCCTGGTATGACCAAGGCATTTCTGTACCCCAGACCAGGGTACGTACCTAAGGTCCCCACCAACACACCTCAGCCGGTCGTGCTCCAGGCTTTCTGTCCTCCTCCCTTCCGGGAGCCCGACCAACAGTAGCAAAATTGTATCTAGCTACCAAGCAAACTATCAGTAGATGGATCGTTGATGCCATTTCTACTTCTTATGAGTCTTCGGACCTTCCTTCACCTATGGGTCTTAGAGCCCATTCTACTCGTGCTACGGCTGCTTCCAAAGCACTCATGTTAGGTGTTCCAATTCAGGACATCTGTAATGCTGCGGGGTGGTCTACGCCACTTACCTTTGTCAGGTTCTATAACCTAGACACCAGAGCCACTCCTGGCTCTTCTGTCCTTGTGTCCTAGCAATTCACTAGGCAGGGACTTCGAAGTCTGGTGGCGTGGGCATCTCGTTCCCCTAGCGTTTACGGACGCAGCTCGAGTTCCCGAAGGGGAACGTCCCAGGTTACGTATGTAACGTGCTTTTATGCTTCCTGGTCGGTGACGTCACCCGCCCGTGACGTCCCGCTCTCTCATTGGTCAGATTACACATGTGTTCAGAGCGTGGTTCCGCCAAGGACGTTCCCCTAGCGTTTACGGACGCAGCGTCTCGTTCCCTCGGGGAACCATGGTTACATATGTAACCTGGGACGTTTTGTTGCTGTTGTCAAAATTAGGATTTCATTACATTATTATTCTATAACATCTTGTCTATCATCTTCGAAAATATCTTGTCAAAATTCACTTGTTTAGAGCAGAAAAATAGCGATTTCTTGCAGCAAGCAGAAATGACTGTCTTTCTCTTATCTTGAACACGCTGCTGAGGTATTTTCTTTTAACACCACAAAAACAGTTAACCTATCAAAATAAACCACGTAACACATTAAATAAATGTGCATCAATGCACATTCTCCACCAGTCCTGTGTAAACTATGGTTTTATTTATTTATTTATTTTTTAATATCGTGAGATGGTGGAGCGCAAGAGAACAACACAGTCTGAAGGAGCTGCTCACTTAACGATCACTAAACGTTGGTCTGTTTGTGTAATGATCCAGTATAGCGCTGCTGACAGACAGCTCTTGTTCAACCCGTGAAGTGAAAGTGAAAATCGTCTCACTTTAAACTCATTTTTCTCAAAATTACATTCCTGAAAATCATAACTATCAGCCAACTTAAGATAGTCATAACTTTTGTTACATTCGAGCTATGGACAAAATAAAAAAGGGCTTGAACCCAGCTTTCATATGGTATCAAAAAAACACCATGTGTTGGGTTTTCCTAGATTTCATCACATTATTGTCTATATAGCACTACAAAGGGTTTGAAGAATGAGAATGATAAACTAGTTCAGTATTGGGAATCATGTGGGTCGAGTGCATTTAAATCAGTTTCTTAGTTTGTGCTTGTGTTGGCAAGTTGAAATGTCTGTACCACTGATCCTGGTGTATAGAAAACATTTTGCTCATATAAACAAACACACAAACACACTCTCATCCTAAAATTTAAACACAATCTGTGAGATCATTCATGTTCTTCACTCTCTGCAGGCTGATTTACTGCAGTATTGGAGAGGAAGGCTGTGCTGCTCTGATTTCAGCTCTGAGATCAAACCCCTCACACCTGAGAGAACTGAATCTGAGTGAGAATAAACCAGGAGACTCAGGAGTGAATCTGATCTCTGCTCTACTACAGGATCCACACTGTAAACTACAGAAACTACGGTGAGTGTTATTATATTATTGAACTCAATAACTGTGTGAAAATATAAACATTTAGTTCACCCAAAAATGAAAATTCTGTCGTCACTTCAAGTCATTTCAAAACAGTATGACTTTCTTCTGTGGAAAATAAGAGAAGATATTTTGAAAAATGTCTTTTGTTCACACAATGGAAAACAATGGTACCAAAACTTTGGTTGCCAACAATATTCAAATATCAAAAAAAAAGGTATATTTGTATATACACTTATAGACCATTGAACAACAAAATACAAGTGTAAAGCCAAAATTAATTACATTTGCAGTGATTAATTGGCAGCAGCTTCACCTATAAATTACTGTATATTTTAGTTTTTTGCTGTATATACAATCACAGTGTAGTAAAATAATATATATATATATATATATATATATATATATATATTAGTGATGTGACGAGATCCGATGTGTCCAATGTGAGATCGTGACAATCCTCGCAAAACATTTCGCAGCGTTTACATTAGAGCTGCACAATTAAAGATCACGATCTCGATTGAAACACCCACATGATCTTATTCCTAAATGACAGTGATTCAGCTATGTCTATTACGACTGTTTCACATCACGAGTGTCAGTGGAGCGTGAGAAGCAGGTTTTGTTGCTGGTCATGTTAATGAATCAGAGGGTCGGCCATCATCATGTTTCAGATGTGAACGCTGTCATTCACTGATATGGACGGTGACAAAACACGCTGCTCACGCTCCACTGACACTTACGATGTGAAACAGGTGTTAAAGACATAGAAATCTGCATTCATGCTGCTACTGATCCAGAAACAGCAACACAAACTGTCTTTTTAACCACACATCATTATTTCTGTGTTACAGACATTTAGCCTCTTCAGCTCTGTGGCATATTGTGAATTTTTGACTGATTTTGGCAAACCTGAATTTAAAAGAGCACCGTACTCACATACAGTGGAGTAAATGGATAAAAAATGGTCTCATTTTACAAAAAAAAAAAAAAAAAAACCCTAAATATTAACACATGGGTGGAATAATTCATAATTATTGTATTTGTTCATAATACATCGTTTTCCAACTCTGCATTGAGCTGGCAGCTAGCGCGCTAGTTATTCTGTGTTCACTGCACCCTCCTCCCTCGTGTTTGGAAAGACATAAATGGACATCGGATTGGGCTAGGAGTTTGATCACGTCTCTTTGGACAGATTTTTTTTTTTTTTTTGTATTATAACTTTTTTTAGATTATTATTACTGCTGAAAACAAGAACATACAAATCAATACAAAATACAAAATATCAACGAAATTGAAACTTAAAAGAGACAACAACAATAATAAAACAGTACAAAAAATACAATAAATAATAATAAAAGAAATAAAAATAAAGTAAAATAAAATGCAATAAAGGGCCATTGTTTTCTACACAAAAACCTTAAGGGCAGAACAAATTTTAACAGTCTTCATTGCTTTCTTATTAGTAAATACTGAAATCAAATGAATATAATTTTCCATATCTCTTAGAAAGACCACAAAGACAGGTTTACAGTTTGAGAATTTGCACTTGTGAATGTAAAATTTGCTTAAGAAAAGAATTAAATTTATAATAAAACAAACATTTTCTTTAGTGGGGTCTGAGTCAAAGTACCCAAATATAATGTTTCTCATTTGTAAAGAAAATTCTGGCAAAATCTTCAACTTAACAAAAGCACCAATATCATACCAAAACTCCTGAGTGTAGTGACATGACAAAACAAGTGTCCCACAGTTTCATCAGCATTCAAACAAAAGGAACATGTTTGCTCTACATCAGCTCTAAACTTTTGGATAAATTTCTTGACAGGATAAAACCTGTGGATCAGTTTAAAAGACACTGCTTTCACTTTATTTGTGAGAAAGAATTTTTGCTGTAGTGACCAGATTTTTTTCCAGTTAAGATTTTCAAATAGATTATTCCAAAACAAGGTTACATGTGGAGCAGAAATAAAATTCTCAAGAAATAATGATTTTACAGTTTTTGTTTCTTGATGTGGAAAAACCAATTTGACCAACAAGAGTGTCACAGGGATTGATAAGAGATGCAGTAACTGTTGAAGAATACCTACAGTTTATAAGAAGCATACACGGAGCAGAAGGAACAGCTCCCATAACTACAGCGAATTCTTTTGGAGTTACAGGTATTTGGTATTTGGAAATTCTGAATACCTGAGCAAAAGACCTTGATTGTTAAACAACTGCTGTACCAAAACCAAACCATTACTAAACCAGTTATCATAATATAAAGATTTGTTCTTAAATAAAATATTCTTATTGTTCCAAATAAAACACCTCTGTGGCGAAAAACTGTGTTTATAAATTAAAGTCCATGCTAGGAGAGCCTGTCGATGAAAGTTGGAGAGTTTGATTGGGAGTTTGGATATATCATAATTACAGACTAAGACAAAATGAAGACCACCAAGCTGTGAAAAAATAAGGTGAGGAAAAGCATCCAAATAGAAGTTGGTTTAGATTCAGCCAATTAAATTTAAATGTATTGTTAAGGGAATCAAAATCAATGAAATTCAAACCACCGTTTTTATAGGAATTTAATATGACTGATTTTCTTATATAATGTGTTCTGTTTTTCCACAAAAATGTATTAAGACCTCATTAATTAGTTTACATGTGGGCTTATCCACAAAGAGAGATTGAGCTGCGTGTGCCAAACGAGATAAACCTTCTGCATTAGTAAGCAGTGTTCTGCCTTTTAAAGACAAATCTCTTTGGAGCAGCAATTGCATCTTCTTTGTGTTTTTGCAGTAATAGGTTTAAAGTTGGCAGAGCACCTATACTCATCTTTAGTTATTTGTATCCCAAGATATGTTAGACTGTTTTTGACAGCATTACCTTCAATTGAGGCAACAGAGCAATTTTTAAGTGAGAGCAATTCACATTTATTAATATTCAGATTTAACCCTGAAGCCTCAGAAAAGGGTTGGAGAATACTCAATGCTACAGGGACTTGTGAAGAATCATACAAAAATATGAATCTGACTCCTCGATTTAAAAAGAATCTAGGTGACGTACCATTACTTAGTTTAATTGAACTGTTTCCATTATGTATAGCATTTTAACCATTCTACAAAACAAATCGCCAAAGCCAATTTTTTCAAGAGCCTGAAATAAAAAAGCGTGTTCCAATGTATCAAAAGCTTTGTAATAATCTAGAAAGAAAATGAAGCCATCACTATTAATATAATCTGAATAGTCCATCATATCTAATACCAGCCATATGTTATTAGAAATATGCCTTTTCTGCATGAACCCTGACTGCGTTTTATCAATGATAGAATTCAAAACATGTTTTAATCTTTTTGCCAGAACTGAAGCTAATATTTTATAATCATTGTTCAACAGTGTGATTGGACGCCAGTTATCTAAGAAGAGAGGATCTTTTTTTGATTTCAGAATAAGAGTTATCAGGCCTTGGCATAACGTTGCTGGAAGTACCATCTTCTCTATACTTTCTTCATAGACTTTTAATAAAAAAGGAGCTATAGTGTGACTAAACAGCTTATAAAATTCTGAAAGTCCATCTGTTCCAGGAGATTTGTTGGCTTTTAAAGATTTTAACCGCTTTTAACCCTCATGTACTGTTCCGGGTCAATTTGACCCGTTTTGATTTTCAAGCTGTTGGAAATATCAGTTAACTTGTGTTTTTTTTCTTGACGTTTTGTGACTTTTCCTCATTTAAAGTCATGAACATGCATGCAAAGTTTCAACACGCTCATGTGTTTTGACATGTCCAAAAAAATTTTTTTTTACGTTCGTACTGTTCCCGGGTCAATTTGACCCGCCTATTTTAATGTTCTGAGGCAACTCTACGGACCCAAAATAATAATATTTTTTGGTTATTTTTTGTTATTTTAGTTTTTTACTATCAAATTAAGTTAAAAATATTAGTTTTCCCCCCATTCATTTTAATACAGAACAATATTTTGTCAGCCAAAGATGGTAAAAAATTAGCTACCATATCTTTTTTAATCTATCTAAAATACTATTAAACCCATGTTGTTTTTCTTGAAATTTTGTCACTTTTTCTCATTTAGGGTCATGAACATGCATGCAAAGTTTCAACATGCTGATGTGTTTTGACATGAATTAAAAAAGAATAGTTACGTTCGTACTGTTCCCGGGTCAATTTGACCCGCCTATTTTAATGTTCTGAGGCAACTCTACAGACCCAAAATAATAACATTTATTGGTTAGATTTTGTTACTTTAGTTTTTTTACTATTCTATGAAGCTAAAAAATTCTTTCCCCCAATATATTTCAATGCAGAAAAATATTTTGTCAGCCACAGATGGTAAAAATTAGCTATCTTTTATTTTTTTCAATCTATCTAAAATACTATTTAACCCATTTTGTTTTTCTTGAAATTTTGTGACTTTTTCTCATTCAGGGTCATGAACATGCATGCAAAGTTTCAACACGCTGATGTGTTGTGAAATGTACATACAGAAATTTTTATACGTTTGTTATGTTCACGGGTCAATTTGACCCGCATAGGAAGCCATTCAAAAGCAACTGTACAGACGCAAAATAACAAATTCCTTTGCTGTATGTCAGAGCTCCTTAACTCTAGTCATGAAGCGCCTTCGAGTGCCAGCATCTTGATGAGTTTAACAACTTTTTAATTTCAAAATTTGTGAAAACAAAACAGTTTGGCCTTTTATAACTGTAAGTCCCACTTTTTGTTAATAGACATAAAAATGACTTTTCCAGCTAAAATTGTTATAAATCTTGAATACTTTGGAGCACAAACTTAAGATTGGTATCTTTTTAAAGGTGAAACATCACAGATTATTGTAGAAGCAAAAAAAGAGTTATAAAAGTAAATTTCTAAAAAGTTATAGAAGTTTAAATTTATAAAAATGTAAAATATAAAAATATATATATTTTTTATATTTCATGTAAAATATACATTTTACAAAACATGTTTACCTCCAAATCTTCAAGTAAATCAAAGCCAGTCATCTGAACAAGTTTTGTGCCAAATTTTAGATTGATATCTCAAAAAATTAATGTTTAAGTAAGATTTTGTGGATGCAGTACCAAACTTTCCATTAGAGGGACTCTTGATTTCCATTTATTTTTTGAGTGTTCTGAACCATATATTTTCATAATTTTCTAAATATTTATGAAGTAGACATCCTATTCAGAAATAGTTTGGGCAGTAACTTTATTATTTGATTTGAATTCAATCTCCAAAACAAGTATAAAATACATATAGAATAAGAGTACGTTTGGCACCATATCACAAACAGAGAATCTATCGCTATTTATCTATTGCTCTGTCATTTTTTTGAAAAACAGTCACCAAATATGAAAACTAGAGTCCGAAACCTTTCAAATGATATATAGTTTGTCATAATTACTTTAGGTTTAGATCAAGATATTATCATTAAAATATGTGTAATCACAAACATACCACAGGCGTAGGGGAGGGGCAGTCAAAAATAGTGGTTAAAAACATTTTTATGAATCGTAAATTCAGATATTCATTGTTTGTAATGTGTGAAAAGTATTGATATTAAAAGTTAATAGATTTTATTTGATTGTATGTTTTTTTTCATATTGTAATTTTTGTGCAATTACATTGAATCCAATACGGGTAAATTTGACCCGGTGTTCTGTCGATTTGTCCTACCTTGTCAGATTTTCCTACCGTAGCACAAAATTACAGCTATATCTATCGGTCCATCCTACCTTATCAAAAATTCCTACTGCGAGTTTCTGCTTCGCGTCTGTGACTACGTAAAATTATTTAGTGTAATTTTGCCGAAGATGCGTAATAAGCAATGATAGGATGATAAATAGTAAAATAATAGGTAGGATGCAAGGTAGGACAGCGCAAAATACCTCATCAGATTATGCTACCAGTATTAAAAAGAAACTAGGATGATTTTACAGCGCAAAATACCTCATCAGATTTTCCTACCAGTGCAAAATAAACAGGTAGGATGATTTTACAGCGCAAAATACCTCATCAGATTATGCTACCAGTATAAAAAAAAAAAAAAAAAAAAGAAACTAGGATGATTTTACAGCGCAAAATACCTCATCAGATTATGCTACCAGTATTAAAAAAAAAAAAAAAAAAAGAAACTAGGATGATTTTACAGCGCAAAATACCTCATCAGATTATGCTACCAGTATTAAAAAAAAAAAAAAAAAAAAAAAAAAAAAAGAAACTAGGATGATTTTACAGCGCAAAATACCTCATCAGATTATGCTACCAGTATTAAAAAAAAAAAAAAAAAAAAAAAAAAAGAAACTAGGATGATTTTACAGCGCAAAATACCTCATCAGATTATGCTACCAGTATTAAAAAAAAAAAAAAGAAACTAGGATGATTTTACAGCGCAAAATACCTCATCAGATTATGCTACCAGTATTAAAAAAAAAAAAAAGAAACTAGGATGATTTTACAGCGCAAAATACCTCATCAGATTATGCTACCAGTATTAAAAAAAAAAAAAAAAAAAAAAAAAAAAAAGAAACTAGGATGATTTTACAGCGCAAAATACCTCATCAGATTTTCCTACCAGTGCAAAATAAACAGGTAGGATGATTTTACAGCGCAAAATACCTCATCAGATTATGCTACCAGTATTAAAAAAAAAAAAAAAAAAAGAAACTAGGATGATTTTACAGCGCAAAATACCTCATCAGATTATGCTACCAGTATTAAAAAAAAAAAAAAAAAAAAGAAACTAGGATGATTTTACAGCGCAAAATACCTCATCAGATTATGCTACCAGTATTAAAAAAAAAAAAAAAAAAAAAAAAAAAAAAAACTAGGATGATTTTACAGCGCAAAATACCTCATCAGATTTTCCTGCCAGTGCAAAATAAACAGGTAGGATGATTTTACAGCGCAAAATACCTCATCAGATTATGCTACCAGTATTAAAAAAAAAAAAAAAAAAAACTAGGATGATTTTACAGCGCAAAATACCTCATCAGATTTTCCTGCCAGTGCAAAATAAACAGGTAGGATGATTTTTCAGCGCAAAATACCTCATCAGATTATGCTACCAGTATAAAAAAAAAAAAACTATGATGCACTGATGCTACATGAAAATGATGCTAGCTTGCTTCGCAATGTGACTGTAAACAGTTCTCATTAGCTGTCTTGGTATAATAAAAATTAACAGAAACAGTCAAAAACTGACCTTACATGAAGAAATAGTGAAAAAACTACCTTACATGAAGAAATCCACGCGCAAGTAGTAAAAAATTATGGGCGTGTTTTTCAGCGTGACAAAAATGACGCGATATTGATGTGCGCATGCGCAATAAGCCCTGGTAGGAAAATCTGACAGGTAGGATGAAATCTTAGAACACCGGACCATACAGGAAGTGACCTGTTTTCGAACAGTACATGAGGGTTAAAGTGATAGATGCATCACAAAAAAGCTGATCTGAAACACTCAACTTTTTTATGTTAGGTAACGTCTGAAAAAATCATTCATATGTTTTGGGGATAATTTTGAAGCATATAAATTGATGTAAAATTGGGCACAGAACTTTGCAATACATCTAGGGTCATCAGTAATATTGCCATCAACCATAAGTTTTTTAATTTGATTATTTTTAGCTTGTTCTCTTTCCAATCTGAAAAAATATGCAGAATTTTGTTCACCCTCCTCAATCCACCTCTTACACGATCTAATAAATGCCCCTTCAGCTTTTTGTTTATATAAATTATCTAATTTATGCTGTAAATCTGCCAGTTCTGCTTTTTCACAGGCAAGTAAATTATCTACATTTTTAGATAATAGATTTGTGATTCTACATATAACAATATTCTCATCTAGTTTTTTCTTTTTAGCCAAATCACTACTAAATTCTCTGATATATTTGCCAATTTCATACTTAGTAAATTCCCAATAGCTACTGTATCTGTTCTCCTCTCTAGCTTTATTCCAGTTATATTGAATTATCTTAATAATTTCATCTTTCACCTCATCATAAAGAATAATTGAGTTGTTAATTTTCCAGTAAGAGGAAAATCCACACATATTATCGGGACCTAAAAAGTGAGTGCGAATAAAAATACTCTTATGGTCAGATAATGGTGATGGTAAAATATTAGTAGATGTGTTGAATAATTCTTTAGAAATCAGCCAATAATCAATGCGAGACTGAGAGGTTAAAGAGTTATTGCACCATGTGAACCTCTTTTCAAAGGGATGCGACTCTCTCCAACTATCTATTAAAGAGAATCTTTGCATGAACAGTTTTATATATAGACAAGAATTTTCCGGTGGTTTTGTCGGCCACATATCTATACTGCTGTCTAAAGCCACATTAAAGTCTCCACCAAAAATAAGCACAGCATTTGGGTATTTAGTCAATAGATTGAACACTTGTTCCTCCTAACCATAAACACAAACAAGAATACATGTCAAATTTGAGTTTTCAACAACAAGGCAGACATAATGGCCACTTAAATCACTTTTGTGGAGTAAGATCTTCCCTTTAAACTTGTTTTTTAATATGCATACACCTGCTGAATGTGTTGTGCCATGAGCATCCATAAGTCCAGGCCCCACTGTGACCTCCAAAAATGTAAGTCCTCTACAGATGAGTGACTTTCTTGCAGGAAACAAAAGGAAAATTAGGAAATTAGGAAAAAAAATAACAACAAAGAAAAAAACTAAATAGACCTAAATGAGCAAAATAGTCTTATTATACAGAACTTTAACCAGTCAAGAATGAGCCTAGAAATGAGAACCACAACTCTTGACAACAACGAAAAAAATACTGAAATACAGTATGAACCTAAAACCACACTGAACTGGTGCTGATATTTCTTTCTTCTCCCGAAAATAATTCAACCTTCTTACTAACATTTTCTCCATTACCTTGCATAATGTAGATGTAAGAGCGATTGGCCTATAGCTATTAGATTTTGTTGCATCCTTACCTGGTTTCACTACTGGTATTACTATTGCACTTTTCCAGTCTTTGGGTAAATAGCCTTCATTCCATATATGATTATATAAATCCAATATTGCTTTAAAGCTACTTCTGGTCATTTTTTAACATACTGTAACTAATCATGTCTCTCCCTGGCGTTGTATTCTTTGAATTGTTAACAGCTATTTTTAACTCAAAAACATTAAAATCCTCATCCATATTACTATCAGCTCCTTGTTTCTTTATACAAACATTCTCATATATTCTACTTAATTCTTGTCTTCTTTTTACAAACCCGATTCCAAAAAAGTTGGGACACTGTACAAATTGTGAATAAAAAAGGAATGCAGTAATTTACAAATCTCATAAACTTATATTTTATTTACAATAGAATATAGATAACATATCAAATGCTGAAAGTGAGACATTTTGAAATTTCAGGCCAAATATTGGCTCATTTTGGATTTCAAGACAGCTACACATTCCAAAAAAGTTGGGACAGGTAGCAATAAGAGGCTGGAAAAGTCAAATGTACATATAAGGAACAGCTGGAGGACCAATTTTCCACTTATTAGGTCAATTGGCAACATGATTGGGTATAAAAAGAGCCTCTCAGAGTGGCAGTGTCTCTTAGAGGTCAAGATGGGCAGAGGATCACCAATTTCCCCAATGCTGCGCCAAAAAATAGTGGATATATTACTGTTATAGTGCCATATTTAAACATGATCCAGAAGTGCAGGCGTTTTCTCTGGGCCAAGGCTCATTTAAAATGGACTGTGGCAAAGTGGAAAACTTCTGTGGTCAGACGAATCAAAATTTGAAGTTTGTTTTGGAAAACTGGGACGCCATGTCATCCAGACTAAAGAGGACAAGGACAACCCAAGCTGTTATCAGCGCTCAGTTCAGACGCCTGCATCTCTGATGGTCTGGGGTTGCATGAGTGCGTGTGGCATGGGCAGCTTACACATCTGGAAAGGCACCATCAATGCTGAAAGGTATATCCAAGTTCTAGAACAACATATGCTCCCATCCAGACGTCGTCTCTTTCAGGGAAGACCTTGCATTTTCCAACATGACAATGCCAGACCACAGATTGCATCAATTACAGCATCATGGCTGCGTAGAAGAAGGATCCAGGTACTGAAATGGCCAGCCTGCAGTCCAGATCTTTCACCCATAGAAAACATTTGGCGCATCATAAAGAGGAAGATGCGACAAAGAAGACCTAAGACAGTTGAGCAGCTAGAAGCCTGTATTAGACAAGAATGGGACAACATTCCTATTCCTAAACTTGAGCAACTTGTCTCCTCAGTCCCCAGACGTTTGCAGACTGTTGTAAAAAGAAGAGGGGATGCCTCACAGTGGTAAACATGGCCTTGTCCCAACTTTTTTGAAATGTGTTGATGCCATGAAATTTAAAATCAACTTATTTTTCCCTTAAAATGATACATTTTCTCAGTTTAAACATTTGACATGTCATCTATGTTCTATACTGAATAAAATATTGAAATTTGGAACATTGCATTCAGATTTTATTCACAATTTGTACAGTGTCCCAACTTTTTTGGAATCGGGTTTGTAAGAACTTCACTTAAATTTTCAATACTATGAACTTGAGCAAAAGTTTTAGCTAAGACTTCTGTCTTTTCTTTTTTTTGTTATGGCCACTTTCCCTTCTTCAATTACAGGAATCTGCTTATAATTATTAATACCATTCATTTTCCTAATCATTCTTCATACCACATGCATTCCAGTTTCTCTCCCAACTGTATTACAGAATTCCTGTCAAGCCTTTCTCTTTGCTCTTTTAATTAACCTTCTTGCAGCAGCCCTTTTTTCTGATATTCTACAACAGTATCTTGAGTTATTTATTTTTTTAAAATCCAGAATGCCTTGTTCCTCTCTCTAACTGTCATTGACTTTTACTAAAATTGTATAGTGTACAATCCCCTAAAAAATGTTTTAGATAAAAAAAAATGTGGCATTTATATTATGCTTATATTTTCACACTGTCATTATCTTGCTACTTATGTTTTAATTGTAAGTACATTGCTAGGCAGCGCTTTTTACTCACTGAATTAGCAGTTGAGATTCATAAATAAAGGCAAAATTAGTAACAGAAGGTGATTTATGGATGCTGAAGAGGTTAGAAGCACTAAATGCCATTAGTCTGAGTCAACATCTGACGCCTCGTCTGACTGTGATCTCATGTTTAGACGTTTTAGCCTACACTGAAAAAAAAACTTGTTGGATTTACATAAAATATGTACATCAGTTGCACGTATTAAAGTTATGTTTACTCAACATGATTTATACATGTTAAATGAATGTGATTTTTATATATACAAGCTACATAATTTACATATGTTAAATGAACATGATACATATATATTCAAGCTACGTGATTTAAATGTTAAATGAACATGATTTATATATGTTCAAGCTACATAATTTATGTATGTTTAATGAACATGATCCATACATGTTTAGGTTACATGATTATGTTTTTTATATATGCAGTGGTGTTTCAAAACTAAATGTAATACTAAATTCTGTAATACTAAATTTCTAAATTCTACATTTTTATAATATCATAAGCCGACTTTCCTCAATAAATATAATTTGTACATCTACTTGTCTTAGCTACAACATTAACAACATTACTACTGTACAGTTTAAAAAGTAATAAGACAAGAAAAAAAATTCATGAATTAAATCACTATATTTTTAACAGTACAATTAATTTTTCACAGAGTATGGGATACAAAAATAAAGCTTTCGCAGTGTTAAGTTAAAAACAACATAAATTCCATGAACAAGTGACTATGAACAATAACAACATATACACTGTCATTAAGTACAAGATGAGACACAGTCAAACAGGTGTAGTGGAAAAAAAATGAACAGTAATGAAGAGCATGAAGTAGTCCAAAGCATCCCTTGGTAATTTTGTTTTTCACTTTTAAAAGCAGTTAGACAAGTCAAATCACTGTATAACTTTAACAGTACAATTCATTTTTCAGAGTATGGCATGGATGACTATGAACTAAAACATTTCCTGTCATTAGACCACATCAGATACAGTAAAATGCAACAAAACAAACATTAATTAAAAGTCAATTCACCATCAAACAGGTGTAGTGGAAAAAGATGAACAGTAATGGGTAACGAGTAGGCTAAAGCTTTAGCAGTATAGCAAGTCAAAACTATTATTTTTAACAGAACAATTTTTATTTTTATTTTTTTTTAAACAGAGTATGGGCTACAAAAAAGAAGCTTTCTCTGTGTGAAGTTAATAGCATAAATTCAATGAATGAATACTCATGAAAAACAACATATCTTCTGTCATTAAGTAAAAGATGAGACACCATCAAACAAGTGTACTGGAAAAGGTGAACTGTAAAGAAGAGCATGAAGTAGTCCAAAGCTTCCCTCGACTATTAAGTTTTCAGTTTTAAAAGCAGTTAAGACGAGTCAAATCACTGTATGTTTAGGTTCAAGAATTTTCAGTTCTGGGTGGAGGTCCCTCCATCAAATTTGACCAAAAAAAAAAAAAAACATCCAAACCACAAAACAAACCGTGGTCAACCTACATTATTAAATGGTTTACACTGTATATGTGATAGAGGTTCTCTCTGTGAGTGTGTAAAATGAAAAAGAAACAATGGTCCTTCTTCCAAGAGGCATGAAACTACCTTGTGTCTCTGTCTGTGGAAACACCTCACTCATAGAGTCTGTTTCTGAGAACTTGAGCTTTCTTTGATCGTGCGCAGCCTTCCAGCTCCATGACTATCTTCTGCAGTACCTCAAAGGTGTGTTTCATTTCAGGTGGGTAGTTGAGATTTAGAGCATACATCAGCCCAAAAAGCATCGCCATGGCTAAAGCAAAGTTGTCCAAGCCTTGTAGGACTTTCTGGCCTTCAAGGACAATCCAGAAGTCCTCAGATCTGTCCTGAGATTTGAGAATGTAGATTCCCACTGTGGTCTCTTCAGTGGAGGTGAAGGCATCAGCAGCAGCCTGCAGAATGCACAGACAAAATTAGATTCAACAGAACACTGGGCACAGCTCTGGGAATATTATAACAAATGTGATTTCAATAATTTAATAATTAAAAATATAAATATAAAATTCTATATACTGAGAACCAGACAAGTCAAGAACGGTCCAAAAAAGACAGATGGCTGATTACAGATTGCTGTTAGACCTAGTTCTAGGATTGTAAGTGTTAGTCCTACAATTTTAGAGCCAAGACATCCAATTGTGCAGTGATCGGTAACTTTATGGTATGCAGAGGATAATCATGGAATTGATTGCTTGATCTGTGCTTTAGAACAAGTTAGTTTGTAGCAACTAATTTAATAAAACGGGCTATGAGACAATGAGAAATGATTACCTCATAATGTCTATACACTAAAAATAAAAAAAGGTTCTTTAAGCATAGTAACAGTTCTATTTAGGTCTGAATGGTTCTGAAGAACTCTTCATATAATATATAATGATTCTTTGTGCTAGAGTTTAGGGTTCTTTTTTCCCCACCTTTCTTTCCCAAACCTCTAAAAGCCCCATCGTTACTGGCTTTCTGGAGCTCGGCCATCCAATTACACAGACTATCAACACACTCTCAACAGCCACAATCTGCTTTTGGAGAAACATCGTGGAATCAAATTTTATTAGCTGCAGTTCTCTGCGTCTCAATATACAGTACAATGCAACATACATTCACATAAGTGTTAACTCAGTGGTACAATTACAATCACATGACACTACACGTGCATTATGTGCCAGGCACAAATAAAAAAAAAAAATGCTGAAATAAATGCAGATATGCATAAATGAATGAATAAATAAATTGTCAAAAACATCATTTTTAATTGTGCTGCACCACTTGTGTTATACTACATTTATTTCTACATTTATGTAGTTTTACATTTATTTATGCATTTCTACATTTATTTATTTCTGTTTTTCTGTGTCCGTATGTTAATAATGTGGGCGGTCCTAACCTCTCTCAACGCAGGATTGGTTAAACAGGATCGCCATTTACGGCTGTACTACTGTGGATACTACTAGTTGCATTTAATAGCAAAAGATATAGATCTTGCACCAAGCGACTACCTTCTGTTTCATTTGGAACGTGTAGTCGATGATTTAGTTCAGCTCAGGTTGATATGGATTTAGACCTTGATCTAACAGTTACGGTTTAACTGGTGGTCATATCATCTGGTGAACGACCACATCAGATTTGCCGATTCTGAAAGCAAAACTGACGTGATATTAAGCTTTCCAATATAGGCAAACTTGCTCATTACATGATTTTGGTATTCTTGTAAAGATTACAAATTATCGCTATGATCGCCCGTAGCAGCTGAAGTACGGAAAATAAACAAAAAAGTCTGTTTGACACAGGTTTTGAACACACGTTATGATAGCTGCACTGTGAAATGCCAGTAATGAACGCACTGACCTATCGAACCGCACAGATTCAGGACTGAAGTCAGGATTTTACTCTCGGCATCATATTATGCAGCTGGCTGAATCAAGGAAATGTGCCCGGATTAACTTGTGACCTGTGTTTACCCGTTATGAAAATCAACCATGGTGTCATTAGGGTAAAATGTATTTACATTTTACAGTTTGTGATGTTAACCTACAGTTAATGGAGTCTCAGACAATGGTAAATTTAAGGCTATTATAGTTTTACTACAAGCACTATTGCTAACCATTTACTACAGTACATTTTTTTCAGAAACTAGCTGATGTCTCATTTGATTCATTTAACTTAACGTTATTTCCACATTGTTTCCGTTGTTACTTTGTAAACTTGTGCTTTGGATTCACGGGTGATCATACCAATAATTTGTAATCTTTAAGAATCGAAATTTCCATCACTACTCGTCGTCAGCTCGTTAGAAACTTTCAGCCCTGAAAGCATCTTGTGAGATTTAAAGGATCTGTAAGGTTCCCTCCCCCCCACCTCAAATACATTGGCGCCACCAGTCACTCCCTGACAGCATTTCCCCATTCGTTGCAATTAAGGCAGATCCAGTGAAATAATTAAAATTGAAAGAGAATTTGCAGTAAACGCAGTCTACAGAATAACGAGGATTTTCTCTACATACAGTTGAAAAGATTCCCAGCTCAGTCAAAAGGCATTTTAACGTTTTGTAGGCAACATCCTCCCCACCACAAATCACTCCCCGACGCCTAATTTATTAGTCGTCACAGAAAAAATATATGTAAAACATGCCTGAATGATTGTACATGATTAAAAAACATGAATACACCTCATGGTTTAAATAGTAATTATTTTATGGTTTACCACCTTAAATATTAGCACTAACTTAGACTTTCCATCGGGTTTCTTGATAAAATCAGTACATAAAAATGTTACCTCAGTGAAAAATCGTTTAATCGGGTCTACTGACTGTTTCTCAAATGGCATTTCAGTTCAAAGTTTTAATTACTGTTTCAGCTGTTGAGATCCTCCAGCTCCAAAGCACCAGAGAAAATGGCGGAGTTTCCAAAGAAAACATAACTAATTTCTTACATTTCAACATGATTAATTCTAAAAAAAAGAACATCTTTCAACATTAAATGAATAGCACAAGACTAAAATATGTTTAGATGGGAATCATAAATTAATCATGTTGGAAATGCTAAATGCATTTTTGCAAATTCAACAATCCCCCATTGCCATTTTTTCAGTCTAACATTACTCATATTTTTCAAACTTTAGATTTTTTTCATTTTTGTTTTGCCATTTCTGTTGTGTATTGTTCGCTACTGTGTTGCTATTTATTCTTGTGAGTGGTATCATATTTTTAAATATAATTTTTAATTAAAATAATTATGGTGATTATCTCTCTTTTTTTTTTTTTTTTACCCCAAATACTACCTTTGTATATTCTTCAGTTATTGAAAATCTGTTGATTTAATTACATTGAATAAAAATGTCAACAAGATGTTTGTTTCAAAACAGAAGCCTGTAATTTTAATGATTCTCATTTGCTACATAAGTCTGTAATAATTTTAAATGTGTCTTTTACGTAGGTCCATCTTTAGCCCCATTGTAAACTACCACACACAAGTCACAAAATATAAATGATCAAATTGACAAATATTTCTCCAATTATTGAGTAACAGATTTACAAGTACTCAGTGGCACCAAGACTTGAATATTTTAATCTGTTTGAAGAGTATTTATATAAGAGGGGACAGCATTGAGTTAACCTAACAAAATAAACCACGTAACATATTTAATAAATGTGTATCAATGCACATTCTCCACCAGTCCTGTGTAAACTACGGCATGCAAAGTTTTATTTATTTATTTTTTAATATTGTGAGATGGTGGAGCGCAAGAGAACAACACAGTCTGAAGGAGCTGCTCACTTAACGATTAAACGTTGGTCTGTTTGTGTAATGCTGCAGTATAGCGCTGCTGACGCACAGCTCTTGTTAAACCCGTGAAGTGAAAGTGAAAGCCGTCTAAAATTGTTTTTCTCAAAATTTAATTCCTGAAAATCATATCTATCAGCCAACTTAAGATAGTCATAACTTTTGTTACATTCAAGCTATGGACAAAATAAAAAAGGGCTTGAACCCAGCTTTCATATGGTATCAAAAAAACACCATGTGTTGGTTTTCCTAGATTGCATCACATTATTGTCTATATAGCACTACAAAGGGTTTGAAGAATGAGAATGATAAACTAGTTCAGTATCGCGAATCATGTGGGTCGAGTGCATTTAAATCAGTTTCTTAGTTTGTGCTTGTGTTGGCAAGTTGAAATGTCTGTACCACTGATCCTGGTGTATAGAAAACATTTTGCTCATATAAACACACACACAAACACACTCTCACCCTAAAATTTAAACACAATCTCTGAGATCATTCATATTCTTCACTCTCTGCAGGCTGATTAACTGCAGTATTGGAGAGGAAGGCTGTGCTGCTCTGATTTCAGCTCTGAGATCAAACCCCTCACACCTGAGAGAACTGGATCTGAGCTACAATAAACCAGGAGACTCAGGAGTGAATCTGATCTCTGCTCTACTACAGGATCCACACTGTAAACTACAGAAACTATGGTGAGTGTTATTATATTACTCAACACAATAACTGTGAAAATACTGGCAAACAAAGTTTTAAAGGGATCAAAAAAAAGTTTATTTGTGGGTGACAATCCTTTAAGAATCAAAATGTAAATGATCAAATACAATGATTATACTGAATGTGCCCAAAACAAAAGTATATTTGTTTATACACTTATAGATCATTGAACAACAAAATACAAGTGTAAGACAAAATTAATTCAATTTGATTAATTGGCAGCAGCTTCACCTATAAATTACTGTATATTTTAGTTTTTTGCTGTATATAAAATTACAGTGTAGTATAATATTTTATATATATATATATTAGGGATGTGACGAGATCCGATGTGTCCGATGTGAGATCGTGACAATCCTCGCAAAACATTTTGCAGTGTTTACATTAGAGCTGCACAATTAAAGATCGTGATCTCGATTGAAACACCCACACGATCTTATTCCTAAATGACAGTGATTCAGCTATGTCTATTACGACTGTTTCACATCACGAGTGTCAGTGGAGCGTGAGAAGCAGGTTTTGTTGCTGGTCATGTTAATGAATCAGAGGGTCGGCCATCATCATGTTTCAGATGTGAACGCTGTCATTCACTGATATGGACGGTGACAAAACGCGCTGCTCACGCTCCACTGACACTTACGATGTGAAACAGGTGTTAAAGACATAGAAATCTGCATTCATGCTGCTGCTGATCCAGAAACAGCAACACAAACAGTCTTTTTAACCACACATTATTATTTCTGTGTTACAGACATTTAGCCTCTTCAGCTCTGTGGCATATTTTGAATTTTTGACTGATTTTGGCAAACCTGAATTTAAAAGAGCACCGTACTCACATACAATGGAGTAAATTGATAAAAAATGGTCTCATTTCCCAAAAAAACATTCTAAATTTTAACACATAAATATATAATTTTATTGTATTTTTTTTTCATAATTTTATGATAAACAAACAAAAAATTATTTAAATTGTTTTACTTTGAAAGTCTGTTATTTAAGATATGTTTGGTCTACATCGATGCAGAAAGTTTCTTTTGATTTCACTAGGTGCCAGAAAATAGAGGAAAAAATAATTTTCTTTGTAATTTTTTTTTTTTTTTTTAAGTTATTGAGATTTAATTGAAAGGAGGCAATATGTCCTCTAGGGGTCTCCATTCTGCAAGATAAAGAATACCTGAATTCTAAATATTCCCACATACATTGGTCTAAATGGATAAATGGTCTCAATTTACAAAAAACACCCTAAATTTTAACACATGGGTGGAATAATTCATAATTATTATTGTATTTGTTCATAATACATAATTTTCCAACTCTGCATTGAGCTGGCAGCTAGCGCGCTAGTTATTCTGTGTTCACTGCACCCTCCTCCCTCGTGTTTGGAAAGGCATAAATCGACATCGGATTGGACTAGGAGTTTGATCGAGGTCTCTTTGGACAGATCTGATTGGGGGCTTTTCAGACATATGACACATTACATGATGACGCAATTGTCCAACACAAACGTGTTAAGGCAAAACTTTTTTTTTTCATTTTGCAATTAAACAGATGCAATAAAAGAAGAAGATCCTAAAGAACAGAGCACAGATCAAAAGAAAATATGATAGAAAATAATAATTAAAAAAAAAAAAAAAAAATTAGACAATTGGGTCTTCTAATAGTTTACATTTCTTCAATAAACTAAACAGTCTTCTTCCACTTTTACATTTTAAGAGTCTTACAGATTTACTGAACAACCAAAATTCCTTTTGAAAGACAGAAAACAATGGCTTTGTTTTAAGGCACTTACATTTATGAATATAAAATTTGCCCAAAATAAAAATATTATTCAGTAAAAATTTAGTTTGTACATCTTGCATTATTAAGCCAAAAATTATATCATTTTTAGAAAATGGAGAAGTCAAATTGATTGAAACTTTAAGCCACTCAAATATATCAGACCAAAAAGCTCTACTAATTAAACAGTCAAAGAATAAGTGTGCAGTCGTTTCAACATCAACCTCACAAAAGGTACAATTATTGTGATCAATGTTAAATCTATATCTAAGAAACTCTAAAGATGGGTAGATATCATTACAAATTTTAAAGTGTACTTCCTTGGCTTTGGGAGGAATCGGAAAGGAAAGAAAAATGGTTCTTAATTTGAAAAAGAAAAAATACGTTATTTCGATTAGCTTGATTTGGAAATTTATCTTGGGTCAATAAAGTTCTTATTAATTTATTTGGCAAGCTACTCCTAATAAAATCTTGCCCATTTATTACTAAAGAAGGTAAATGAAGAGCTTCAGTTATATCGGGCACTGAATTACTAACCAACATTACAAAGGCCTTTGGAATACAATTCAATACCTTATTATATTGTTTGTAATCGCAATGAATATTATATTTATCACAAAAAGTTCTGTGATTCATGAAATTAAATTACCATCATTCCCTAACAGGTGAACAACAGACCAGACACCTCTTTCCCACCAATCACTAAAAAAGAGTTATTTAAGACTTATTTCTAAATAAAATGTACCTATTATTCCAAATTGGTGAATTATGAGGGGAGAAATTATGTTTATAAATCAGCTTCCAATATAAAAGAACCTGCTTATGAAATTCTGACAATTTGAGAGGAAGTTTTTGTATTGAAAAATCACAGCGTAATAGAAATTCTATACCACCAACACTTTTAAAGATATTTCTAGGGGTGCAAAACCAAAAACTATTATTATTTATTAGAAAGTTTTTAAGGCAATTTATCTTGAGAGTTCCATTCATACAGTCGAAGTCTATGGCCTGTAAACCCCCTTCTTTATAATCCTTCACTAGTGTCCCTTTTTTAACATAATGAGCTTTTCTCCTCCAAATGTTATTAAAATTCATCTGATTAATGAACTTAATTTTCTTATTAGAAATGGGAAGGGATCCTGCAGGGTAAATGCATCTGGACAGAGATTCCACTTTTGTCAATAAAATTCTTCCAAATATAGAGATGTCTCTCTGCATCCATCTGTCCAATCTTGTCTTACATTCATCAATTCTATTAGATATATTAAGTGTTTCACTTAGTTCCTTACCAAGATATTTGATTCTAGATTTAACTGGTACATTGCAAATTTGTGTGAGCTGAGATTCTTTCAATGTCATTATTTCACATTTACTTAAATTAAGACATAAGCCCGAAGCATTAGAAAAATTATTAATAATTGGAAGAGTTTTGGGAACCTGATCAGAATTCTTTAGAAATAAAACTGTGTTGTCCGCCAATTGACTGATCACTATAGAATCATCAAAACCTAATCAAAAACTATCAAAAACGAATCGAAAATGCATAGTTCAACTGCATCACATGGGTGGAGGTGGGCGGATTGGCAACAGCTGGTCTGTGACTGGAGCGTGCATGGTAGGAAGTGGCGCTGATTCCGGAAGTGATCCGGAAATGGAGGATGAATTGTTTGGCGCGGAAGGTGGAGGTAATGGAGATGAATGGAGTGTTGTGGTTAATAGGAAAAGAAAGAAAACTAGTAGAAACTTATCTGAAACAGACAGTGAGAGTGGAAGTCATATGTCAAGGAAAAGAAAAGAAGACTATAAGATAATGATGAAGTTTGCTGCTGGATCTTTGAATGCCATTAATCCATTGAAACTGTCTAAAGCACTGAAGGAAACGATCGGAATGATGGAAAGTGTTAAGACTTTAAGAGAAGGTAGACTACTGTTATTCTGTAAACATAACAGACAACAAAGAGTGGCTGTAGGAATAAAATCGATTCTAGGACAAAAAGTTACTTGCTCAATTCCAGAAGAAAAAAGTCGGGTCAAAGGTGTAATATCTGGAATATCCCCTGATGTTCAAGTTGAAATGATAAAAAGAAATCTAACTGGAGCGACAGTGTTTGATGTGAGACGATTGAAGTGTACCAGAAACAACAAAAAAGTTGACAGTCTATCAGTCATGATTCACTTTGATGAAAGTAAGCTTCCTAGCAGAGTTTTCTTAGGGTTTGTAAGTTACATGGTCAGGCCATATATTCCCCCTCCTATGAGATGTTACAAGTGCCAAAAGTACGGGCATGTGGCGACAGTCTGTAGGGGTAAACAGAGATGCGCAAGATGTGGGGGTGAACATGATTATGGTCAGTGTGGGCAAGGAGTTAATCCCAAATGTTGTAATTGCGGAGGAGAACACAGTGCGGGGTATGGAGGATGCAAAGTGAGGATGCAGGCAGTGCAAGTCCAGACGGTCAGAATTGAGGAAGGGATATCGTATTCTGAAGCACTAAAGAAAGTTGGAAAGAAGAATGAAATAGAGAGTAGTAGGGTATTATTACCTGAACAAAAAAAACGAAAAACAAACAGGATGAAAAGAATGAGTTAACAAAGATCACAGACAAAGTATCATTTGTGACATTCATGGCAGAAGTTGTCAACTGTTCTGCTCAAACTGATAGCCGGACAGAAAGAATCAAGATAATAATCAAAGCAGCCCAAAAGTATTTGGAGATTAAAGGTATCTCTGTACACATGATAAATGATCACTTAAAAGCATACGTTACAAACTCACAAGCAGGATGTGGTGGATCATAATGGTATTTTCTATTTTACAGTGGAATATATCTCTAAGAAAGAAAGTAGCCCTGATATAATATGTGTACAAGAAACTTGGCTTAAGTTACAGTTGAATTTCACATTACAAGGATATACAATAATTCGGAAAGATAGGAAGCTAGGGAACGGAGGTGGGGTAGCTACTTTCATTAAACAAGGGATTGGGTTTAGAAATATTGTTAGAGATGTGGAACAAGAGGTAGTAGTGGTGGAAGTTTGGGAAAGGTCACAAAGTTATAAAGTAATTAATTTCTACAATCCATGTGAGACGTTGAGTTTAAAGGTGTTGGAAAACATTGGTGGGAATATAGGGGATAAAGTGATTTGGTGTGGTGATTTTAATGCTTATAGTACGTTGTGGGGGAGTAATAAAAGTGATTTCAATGGGAAGATTGTTGAGGAGTTGCTCGATTTGGGAAAGTTAGTATGCATTAACGATGGAAGTAATAGAAGACTAGATGTTAGCCGTGGGCGTGATTCAGCATTAGATTTAACATTAGTATCTGATAACTTAGCTGGAAAGTGTGAATGGAAAGTAATGAAGCATTGTACTATAGGAAGTGATCACTTTCCTATTGCTGTTAAAATCGGAGTGGACATAACAAAAGAGGAAGACGTGAGAAATCCAAGATGGAAGTTTATTACAGCTGATTGGGAGATTTTTAAAGATCTGTGTCAAAATAGAATGGCTGAAATTAACTATTCAGATATGGATGTAGATGAGTTAAGTAAAAGAATAAGTGATGTAATTAAAAATACAGCTGAGGAGGTAATAGGTAAAAGCAAGTCTAAAAACAGAAGAAAAGCGGTTCCATGGTGGAATGAAAAATGTAGTGAATTAGTTTGTAACAGAAACAAAGCCCTTAGGAAAGCAAGAAAATCGATATTGTTCGCTGATTACATTAATTATAAAAGAGCTCAGGCGATGGTGAGGAGAGAAATTAGAAGAGCAAAGAGAAACTATGGGAGAGAATTCTGTAATAAAATTGGAGTGGAAGTTGAAGTTAATGAATTGTGGAGTATGATCAGGAAGATGGGAGGAGTTCAGAGGAACACTAGCATTGCGGTGTTAGCTGACGACAATAAGATAGCAGTAACTGATAGTGATAAAGCTGAAATGTTAGTGGAGACATTTGTTAAGGTACATAGTAATATGAATATATCAGAGGATATGAGGAAGTATAGGGAACAATGTGTGATGGATAATGCTCAGATATTTATAAAAAAGAAGCCTGATGGAGGCTTGATTCAGATTTTTCCTTGTATGAGATAAAAAGAGCTTTGGTGGGGATTAAACAGACTTCTCCTGGCAAGGATGATATTTGCTATGAGATGATTAAGCATCTATCGGATGTGTCTTCAAATTTGATATTAAGACTCTTTAATATGATTTGGGAAACAGGGAGATTGCCTGATGCATGGAAGCACGGGGTTGTAATACCTATTGCTAAACCAGGAAAAGATCAATCTCAGTCTATCAGTTATAGACCAATATCTCTGACATCCAATATTTGCAAACTTATGGAACGTATGGTAATGAATAGATTGTCGTATGTTATTGAGAGCAAGAACCTGTTTTCTCCATATCAGAGTGGATTTCGTAAGGGAAGGAATACCATGGATTCGTTTTATGTTTGGAAAATGAAATCAGGAAGGCTCAGGTTAAAAAGGAAGTAGTAATAGGTGTGTTTTTCATTGTATGCAGATGATGGAGCGTTATGGTTTAGGGGGAGAAATGTTTTGTATGTGGAAAAGAAAATGCAGAAAGCTGTTATGGAGGTTGAGGATTGGGCAAGGAAGTGGGGCTTTAGATTTTCTGTGGCAAAAACCCACGTAATATGTTTCTCAAATAAGAAAATTAATCCGTCCCTAAATATAAAAATGTATGGGCAACAGTTAGAACAAGTTAATGTAGTCAGATTTCTCTGAATGTGGATGGACTCAAAACTAAATTTCAGAGTACATATTCAGAAGCTGATAGAAAAATGTAAGAAAGGGATAAACATATTAAGATGTTTAGCTGGAGTTGAATGGGGGGCAAGGCGTCAATCAATGGAAAGAATATATAAAGCAGTAATAAGAGCTAATATTGACTATGGTTGTATGGTGTATAGTTCTGCAAATAAAACCTGGACAAAAAATATTGAGAAGAGACAAACGCAGGCTATGCGAATTTGCTGTGGAGCATTCAGGTCATCACCAGTGGTATCACTACAGGTTGAAATGGGAGAAATGCCCCTAGAGTTACGTAGACTTCAGCTGATGATGACATATTGGTCTAGTATTAAAACGCATTCGGAAAGTCACCCAGTCAAGAACATTTTAAGAGAATGCTGGGAGTATGAATATAAAGAGTTTGCAAGCTTTGGTTGGATTGTAGGGAAGGAAGCACAGAGAATGGGTCTTGATAAGTTTGATATCGCACCAACAGTGGCGATCCCTGCAATACCTCCCTGGTTGTTCCCAATGCCACTTGTTGATTTAAACATTCATAAAGAAATTAAAAGCATCAACATGAACATCCCAATAGTTTCAGCTGTGCAACAATATGTCAATCATGCATACTATTCAGTTTTGCAGATATACACAGATGGATCTAAAGACTCAGGGACGGAAAGAACAGCAGCTGTGGTGTATATACCTAAATTTAATATCAAAATGTCTTGCCCTGCAATGGGTCGAAGAGATCAAGCCTTATACTTCTGTGATCTGCACAGATTCAATGGCAGCTCTGACAAGTTTACAGAGTGGAAAATCAGACGCTAGACAGGACATATTATATGAAATATTACAGAGTATATATAGGATAAAGCAGTTAAGATTACTGGTTTATTTTCTCTGGGTTCCGGCTCATATTGGAATAGAAGGGAACGAATGTGTTGACCAGCTTGCAAAGAAGGAACATGCACAAGTTGAATTACAAATAACAATAAGTAAATCTGAAATTAAAAGATTGATTTATGTTGAAGTTGAAAAGAAATGGCAAAAAATATGGGAAAATGAAAGTTAAGGGAGGCATTTATTCAAGATCCAGGAGTGTGTTGGCAAAAGGAGAGTACATTACGGAAATAGAAGAAAGGAGGTTATCTTATCTAGACTGAGAATAGGACATATAGCATTAAATAATAGTTTGTACAGAATCTGTAAACATGAAACAGGTAAATGTGATAAATGTGGAATACCAGAAACGGTTGAGCATGTGCTTTTAATGTGTGTAGTGTATGAGAGGGAGAGATATCAGATGAACCAAGAACTGGAACTGTTGGGAAATAGTTGTATATCTTTAAAGACACTTTTAGGATGTGGATCAATGCAGATAAGAATATATGAAATATTGTTTAAGTTTTTAAAGAAGACAAGATTAATGGAAAGAATTTGAAAATGTGTATGTTGTATTATCTAAGTATTTTTTTTAAGTTGTAAGCTGTAATCCATAACCGTGTGTGTTCCACACTCCAGACCAGTAGGTGGCGGACATGCACCTTTAACATTGGTTTGCCAATCCACCAAAAAACTCGAGAGAAGAAGAAGAACTGCATCACATGCATTGATCGACGCATCTAAGACATTTTAGGGTGTCGTTTGATCGTGCAAGTGCACAGAAGAGTAAACGTAGTCTCATTTTAAAGATAACAACCTAATCTAAGAGCTGATATAAAGTTTTTGGCCACTTCTTGCACAGAGAAGTAGTAATTGGAGCAGAAATGAGACCTAAATGTTTGTTTGTTTACATAAGTAATTTCCATCGTCTTGATTCTTTTGATAATTATTTTCTGTAATTTTTTAGATCAGTGAAATAACCAAAGCGACGGCGAGTTGTGCACCTTCACACTAGAGTTTACGGTTCGTCAAATACAGGTGCACTGCACATCCATTGAGATGAACTGAAAAATAACACAGATCACTTGACAGAGAATGAAACTCTGAAGCTCAGTCAGTGTTCAACGAGTGAAAATATATCTGTGCTAAACTTATACTTAGTGTCCAACTCACACACTGGCGAGTAAAATCTGAGAATTGATTATCCAGTGGCTCATATTAGACATCATTTAGTTACACAGAGTAAAGATTTAGTCACATATGTGAGTGATTTACTCTCAATGTAGAGGGTTGTTTTTCCGCTGTCAGGTTTGCACCTCTCACTCTTAGATTCATCTTTGAGCAATTGATGTTATGTATTTATTAGGGATGCAATGATATCAAAATCTTACGATACGATAATATCACAATACGATGTTATTATAATATATATATATATATATATAAAAAAGGACAAACAAAGACTTGGGTGAAAAAAATTACAATTTTGTACATTTTAAAGTTAAATTCTTCTATCTAATGCACTTTGAGAGTTCAGAATTTAGAACAACTCATGTTCTTAACTAAGAAAACTTAAGTCAGAAAGAAGTCAGTGAATTGACTTGTACCTGAACTTTAAAGAGACCCAACACTCTTTTTATTTGTGGTTTACTGTCTCACTCTAAAATACATTCACACTTTTATTTTAGGAGGCCAAACAAATTAGTTTATTATAATAATAATAACATTTTTTTTATTATTATTGTTCTTGCTATGACAGTAATAGCCATATATTGTAAAACAGTTGCACTGTAAAATAAATGAAAATTATTATTTCATAGGTATATTATTTTTGCTTTACACTAAGGAATAACAATACTTGTAAATCATGAATCTTGCAGAATTTTACCGCAGTTTATTAAAAGTTTAACAAAAATTACATGGTTTTAAGGCCCTTATGAAATACGTTTTGTTATTTTTCTCAAATTCAGTTTTGTTTTCCATTAATTTTCTGGATTCTATTTTAATCGTTTCATTACATTTTAATAATCAAAAGCATGTCTAATGAATTTATAAAGGATAATTAGACTTGATATAGAATTAATTTATTATTGGCTATTTATTTCTCTTTTTTCAGAAACACTGTGTTGTGTATTTACAATTTTCTGTTTTTTTTTTATGATAAATATTTATTAAACATTGTTTTAATAATATTTTTATTAGTAGTAGTAGTACTATCTTTACATTAAGTAATATATTTCGGACTGTAAAGTTAAACCAAACTTTTCGGTTTAACTTTTTATTTTGACGGGTTGCTGTGAAGACTTTTAGGTTTCTGTTGGTATATTATATGATGATAGTTTTCCGCAAAAGAAACAGTAAAATGAAGTGACTCTCAGAGCAAAAATAAAATAAAACATTAAAAAAATAAAATGAACCCAAAAGTAATTACGGCGCGCGGTCAGTGAACCTCTTTCACCGGCGGCACAACAGCAAAACACACTGTTGCTCATATGAAACATTTTTACGTGAATATTATGACATAAGTGAGGTACAAATCAGTCTTTATACGAGAAATAATTGGTTAGCAGGAAAATGTTAGTAGTGACCATTAGGGATGTCGCAATTGTGAATTGCGGTTTTTCGGTTTTGCATTTAAATATCTTTCTTGTTTATTTCTCTCTGAATTTGCTGTATGTGCCCGCGATTTCACGTGCTGAAATGAGAAAACGCTTCCCCGCTTATATTTGAAAAGTCAACACACGCACAGCATCTTCTGTTCTAATGACATGCAATGATAAGCCTTTCTAAACCTGTTGTCCAACAAGAGTTATAAAAACAAAAGTTACATTATAACTTGTTTTTAATTCTCAACATCACTGGAGTGTTTGAAATAACTTCCTTATGTGATCTGATGTGGATTCTTATCACAGAATGAGGCAGACGATAAATGCTATGCTTATATTCTATGTATGTCATATTTTGTTAATTTGATCCAAAAAAAAAAAACCTGAAGTGGCAAGATATCAGAACCGAACCGAAAACCGTGGCTAAAAACCGAGGTACATATTGAACCGTGGACTCACTGTATTGTTGCATTCCTAGTGACCATGCTTTTGGATTCATGCTGTTGGAGCCCATACATTTAAAGTCAAACGTGGCTACACTCTAAAAACTGCTGGGTTAAAAACAACCTAGCGCTGCGTAAAATATGGACATACCCAACGACTGGGTTGTTTTGACCCAGCAGTTGGGTTAAATGTTTAACCCAACCTTCTGGGTAGTAACCCAACCGCTGGGTCAAAATAACCCAATTGCTGGGTTTGTCCATATTTTACCCAGCGCTAGGTTGTTTTTAACCAGCAGTTTTTAGAGTGTATATGTTCTGTTTTGCCGGTTGGTCACGAATTGCCACAAACTTAATTTTTAGTTTCTTTTCCCAAATCCTCACCATCTCACCCTTTAATTTCACAGGTTTATTTTCTTATCATTCACTTTTAATCCATGATTTTGCATCTCTTACTGTGGTAAACTGGGGATGGGAAATACAAGATTTCATGGCAGTAAATTAAGAATTCGTTAATACGACTTTTTAATTCGTTCCCTCATTTTACAAATTAATAAACTAACAAATCATAGGAACGAATTAACAAGTTGTAGGAATTAATTATGTCCTGTTTGTGTCCGGCTTAGTATTCTTGTGCAACAAAAATGCTAGTTTGTCATTGTAGCCTACTGTTTTACTGTTGTTGTGCTTTTTAATTAAGCATAACAATTATTCCATCTTTTGCTTTAGACTTATAAAGTGAAAGGTGTATAGATGTAAGCAAAACAGACAATTTTCTTTATAACGTGACAACAAGATTGCAAATTTGAAAAGTGAAAACATCTGAAACTCTGCTTATAATACAGCAAAAGTGAACTTCTTTCACAAAATTCAAATCATAAATAATACTAGCCTACTGATGAAAAAGAAGGGGTTGAACGTTAAACACTTATTGTTGTTTATTTAATCCTAACAAATAAGTTCTTGTTAAAAACTAACTTTCCAAACAAAAGGATATGTGTCGGTATCAGTCAAAATGAGATGAAAAATATTAGCATATCAGCAAAAATCCAATATCATACATCCCTTTTAAAAACCATAGTGCTGCTCTTTTTATCGATTTAACCAAAGCTTTTGATTCTGTAGATCATGAAATTCTGAAACAGAGACTATTAGTGTAGGTTTATCAGTAAATGCTGTTGATGGTTTGTTAATTACTTATCGGATTGATCTCAATGTATATAGAGGTACTCACTTCTATAAATAAATATGGGTGTACCACAGGGATCGGTCCTTGGGCCATTATTATTTATTTTATATGTTAATAATATTGGTAATAATCTCGAACATTATAGTTTTCATTTATACGCTGATGATGGTGATTTACTCTGCATAAACATTGGATGAGGTTCTGAGTCATCTTTAATTTAATTTTGATGTAGTTCAGCAAACACTGAACGATTTAAAACTTGTTTTAAATGTGGAGAAATCTAAATGTATGATGTTCACAAAAAGAAAGCCTGCACTCTCAAACTCATGCTCAATTACTCTTCAAGGTTTGGAGGTTGAAGTAGTATCTAAGTATAAATACCTGTGATTTTTAACTGATTATTCTCTTTCTTTTGGGCCTCATATTCAGTATCTAGTGAGTTCATTTAAGTCGAAACTGGGAGTTTTTTTTTGAGTCAAATCTTTTCTTTCTTTTGAAGCAAGGAAGAGATTGGTAGCAGCTACATTTTTGTCAGTGTTGGATTACTGTGATATCATTTATATTCAGGCACCTAAACATCGTTTACAGGTGTTGGATTTGGTTTATCATGGAGCATTAAGGTTTATCACAAATTCAAGAGCCCTTATTCATCATTGTTTATTGTACTCTCAGGTTGGTTGGTCGGCGTTGTTAACCCTGTAGACTTAAACATTGGTACTTATTTATATATAAAATCATTTTAGGTTTAACTTCCTTTGTATTTACAGCAGAATATCATTCAAAAAAAGGTGTACAGAATTATGGGCTTTGCTCACAAGACTATTATCTTTTAATCATCACTAAAGTCTGTACTAATATAAGTCAGTGGGCATTTAGTGATGCTGCTCCATTTGACTGAAATCAAGTCGTTGTTAGACTCAAATGCGACAACTGGTCCCTGATGAATGAATAATTGAAAGTATCCACCTTATTCTTCATCACAGAATTAAGCATATGGTGCTTAATTCATTAGGCGCTATAGGGAAATAACGCAAATAATTACAATGTGCAATAAACGGTAAAACTGTTTGCACTACAAACCAGTGTGTTCATAATTAGGATAATACATTAAAATAATATGGTAAGACACACCAATTTGCAATGTCAAGCAACAAATCAAGCTGTTTTGTACAGCTAAAAATAGCTGGAAGGGAATGAGCCCAGAATCAAGAAAAATAAAATGTTTTCATTTTTATGGGAATAATAAAGCGGATAGGATGATCAGAATAATTAAATATCTCAATTAATATTATCTGATATTTGTGATTAGTTACTTATTAGAAACTCAATCTAAATGTAATGATCACTTGAAAATTGTAGTCAGATTAAACACGGAGCTACAATAAAATTTAAACTCAATCTCAACTTTGCAGAAGCGCAAGTAAAAGATATGTCATAGTTATACTATAACTCTCTATCGCGCTGATCCTGGTGTATAGAAAAAGTAGTGCTCATACAAACACACACACACACAAACACACTCTCACACTAAAGATTAAACACAATCTCTGAGATCATTCATGTTCTTCACTCTCTGCAGGCTGCAGGTTTGCAGTATTGGAGAGGAAGGCTGTGCTGCTCTGATTTCAGCTCTGAGATCAAACTCACACCTGAGAGAACTGGATCTGAGTGATAATAAACCAGGAGACTCAGGATTGAAGTTGTGCTCTGCTCTACTGGAGGATCCACACTGTAAACACAAGAAACTATAGTAAGTAATTCAGTAAATGCTGTCATTTATTATCTTCTGTTAAAGCAGATCTTAGTGTATTTTATCTTTCTCTGTCTTTTACAGCATTTGACGTGAACAAGACTGTCACCTGAACAAAAGCAGATACTGATCCAGCAGTTTCATATGTGAAGGATTTTTGTTATTAATTTTCATTTAGCCTATTTTGTTTTTCTAGTCTTAAAAATAATCACACAAACAAAAAAGTAGATTGGACAAACTAACTGCATTGTAAAAAAAGTTTATTCTGTATACATTTTGTATATTTTGTCATTTTATTGTATTTTTTTCTGTATCGAGAATTACAGTGTAATAAAAGTTGTCCTGTAAATTAACAGTAAAATACTGGCAGCGTATTTTGTTGCCTTGGAATTATAAGGTTCTGTCTGACATTTTTGTCAAAATTGAGTCACATATTCTCATTCTGTGACAACTTATTTACATTATGTGATGTTTTTTTTAAGTTTACATTTAGTGTACATTTTAGGACTTTTTATTTAGAAAACAAAAAGGTTCTATTCTAGAAAGTCGGACTCTAACTTGGTTCTATAAGGTTGTATCTGTGAGCCAATCAGCTCTTCGAATGCACACAAGAGGATCAATCAGGATCAACTTTCTTTGTCATGTCGCTGGACTGCACCGTAACAGGGTTATGGCTAGAAGAGATACAGCTCCGGCCGGAAGTGGCGCAAAAACTCATCGGATGTGGCCAGAAGCAACCCAAAATCTTGTCAGATGTACAGGAAAAAATTAAACGAATAGTGAAAACGACAAGTAGCAAACTATTTTTTTTCTTACTAATAATTGATGATATAAAAAATATTAGTGCAGAAAATATCAAACTTACAAAAAAGTGACATTACAAGCAAAGCACCATTTATACATATATGTATATAACAAAACATAAATAATACAAAATTAAAGCTTTACAAAAAAAAGGAAAGAAAAAAAACAAATTAAAAAGGTAAAATAAAAAATAACTGTTTTAAGAGATTCTTGGCGTAAACTAATGTCTGTCTCAATCAGCGTCCATAATCAAAACAACCCGTTTTATAATTATTTTTGTGGTGATTAATAAAATTGTTAAATTGTGTTTGTATGAGAGTACTCATGTCAAAGCCTCGTGGATTACACCCTTCCACTACCCAACATAAATGTCTTCAAATGTAAAAGTAAGCTGTGTATGCTGTTATTGCAGACTAGACTTACAATTACCAGTATCTACACAATAGGGGGGAGGGGAAAAAAAGAGCAAAAACACCATTTTTAGGCACAGAACCTTTTTATTTTTACTCAAACACAAATGCACACACAGACAGACACAATGACAACCACCATAACAACAACAACAACATCATTCACTCATGCACATACACAAACACAGTGCCAACCGTAATAACAACAACATTAACTAATCTTATTTCAATAAATTTGAAGGGGTGTTGCTGTCTTGGGGAGGAGGGCTGCTGACTCCGGGAGAGGGGAGACTGCTTAAACAAAATCCAAAGTAAACAGAGGGTTATGCCTTTTATATCCCTCCTAATTGCTCCCAGCCCCATGCCTGTACCATGATGAAAACAGCACAGAAGTGCTTGCAAGGCAGCAGGTTCCTCTGCCAGTCTTCACATGTGCAGGAGGGCATTGTTGTGTGGGAACCAAAACATTTTGTGATAATCCGCAGTCTGGCTCTTCACACTGAAAACTCCATCCCCATGCACTGTGACATCTTCCCGGTGGTAGGACATGGCGATCCATGATGTGGTCAACCACAACACGAGGCCTGTCTCTCAGGAACAAAGGCAGCCTCTCACTGTATTTGCAGTACCTCATTTTTTTGAGGAAAACATTTCAGGATTTCTCTCCATATAATGAACTTCTATGGTGCCCCCAAATGTGAACTTCCAAAATGCAATTTAAATGCAGCTTCAAAGGGCTCTAAATGATCCCAACCGAGGAAGAAGGTTCTCATCTAGCAAAATGATGAGTCTTTTTTATTATTATTACAAGTTATATACTTTTTAACCTCAAATGTACATCTTGTCTATTCTCTGTGATGCACATGTGTCACAGGCAGGCACCAATCACCAAAACACCGACCCTTCTTTGATACTCTGGGGAGCAACTAAGATCTTCAGTCATGACACAGGAGCACCACTTTCACAGAGATCTCTTTATTGTACACAATTAAAAACAGGACAGTCAAAAAATGATCACGTAGCATTAGATAAAATTAATCTTAAGTAGATAGAAGGGCCATCCCTTACAAATCTTACACCACAATGTTCCTTCGCAACATTAACACTACGAAGGTTAGGTAAAATTTTGTAAATAGCATGCAATAGAATTAATCTTAAATAAAGGAAAACACAATGGCTCAAATAAACCCACAGTATGCTTATTACTCTCTCAGCTAGAATAGGCTGTCTAGGAGAGGAACCACAGTACAAAGAAAAAGACCCCACAAAAGAAATCTAACCATTTGCACACACAATTAATCACTCCAAGTGCAAAGTGGAACACGTTCTCCTTCTTTCCAGTCGCTGCTTGCACCGTGCTGTTTCCCGTTCGTCAATTACCTTTAGGGCCGAGCTGGTTTAACACTCAGATGCACAAACGTTTCCCCAGCCATGTCGTCCTCCTTTTACCTGCACACATCGACCTAAAAAAAGGCAGAAAGCACAACCTGGCCACACCCCCATCTTCCCCCGAGCCAATGGATCGTTCTCCCTTATTATTCTATTTTCCTGTCCCCTCTACTAATTGTTCATACAAAATTAGTCACCCCGTGACACATGCATACTCAATACATTTAGAGTATGCTATAAAACTCCCATCTCATTTTGTCCTCCAACTTTAAAATCATCCTACATTGCTGTTTTACCTTATTTTGTAAATGACGTTTGACCTTCTTTGCATGTTCACTTTGTAAACACTGGGTCGGTACTTCTGCAGCGATGTAGGACGATTTTAACATTAGAGGAGAAAATGAGATTTATGAGTTTTATGACATAACTGTCATAACCCGAGAATACACAGTGTTCCAGAGAAGCTGACCATTTGAGGTTAAAAAGTGTATATATATATATATATATATATATATAACAAAATAACCAATCATTTCACTAGATAAGAGCCCATTGAGAGTTTAGAGCCCTTTGAAGCTGCATTTAAACTGCATTTCAGAAGTTCAAACTTGCAGGCACCATAAAAGTCCACTATATGGAGAGAAATCCAGAAACGTTTTCCTCAAAAAATAATTTCTTTACGACTGAATAAAGAAAGAAAGACAGACATGAACTTCTTGAATGACAAGGGGGTGAGTAAATTATCAGGACATTTTTGTTCTGGAAGTAAACTTCTCTTTTAAAGAGATAGTTCGCCAAAAAATGGAAATTCTGTCATTAATTGTTTACCCTCATGTCGCTCCAAATCCATTAGACCTTCTTTCATCTTTGAAACACAAATTAAGATTGATGAATTGATGAAATCCGAGAGTTTTCTGTCCCTCCATAGACATCAAGGGTCCTTTTACATTCAAGGTCCAGAAATGGAGTAAGGACATCGTTAAAACAGTCCATCAGTGGTTCAACCCTAATTTTATGAAGCTACGAGAATAATTTTTGTGTGCAAAGAAAACAAAAATATTTATTAATTTATTTAACAATTTCTTCTCTCTCGGGACAGTCCTATGCCATTACAGAGAGTACCACGACACATGCGTGTTCTACGTCAGTAAAATCACATGTGTGTGTCTCGCGGTACTCTCTGTAATGGCGGAGGACTGTCTTGAGAGAGAAGAAATTGTTGAATAAATGAATAAATATTTTTGTTTTCTTTGCACGCTGTTTTTACAAGCAGAACAAAGCACACACATGCATCACTGTACACTCTGTAATGGTGGAGGACTGTCCCAGGAGAGAAGAAATCAATGAATATAGTTTAAATTAAAGCAGGGTCAGAAAGCTCTCAGATTTCATCAAAAATATCTTAATTTGTGTTCTGAAGATGAACGAAGATCTTAATGCTTATGGACACCGAGGAGCATATAAAAGTCAACCATGGGTGGAAATTAAACGCGAGTGTGTTCTGAGCTTTAGAGGGTGTGCTGCCCGAGCAGCTGGACAGTGACATAACCAGCTGCATGAGGGGTGCTCCACAGACCAACAGGAGTTATTTTTTGTTGTTGCATGTTTCATTTGCAACTGTTTTTTTGTTTACATGTTGCGGTTTAAAGACCAGAGATTGGTCAGAGCTCCCAGTTTGTGTTTTGAGGGAGCATTTTATGTTACTTAATTGTGTTTGTTTTTACAAATCTTTCACAAAAAAAGACTTGGTCATGACAAAGTTTGCTATTGAGAATTCGTTATTGTACCTCATAGGTTACATTGACAATATAGGTCTATATACACTGTATAAAAAAAAAAAAAAAAAAAAAAAATCCTGTAAAAAGACTGGCAGCAGGGATTCCAGAGATATTCTGTTATATTACAGAAAATCACCATTTCACAAAATTACAAGCAAAAACTGTAAAAATACAGAATAGACTTTATGGTCAAAACTCATTAAATTACAGTATATTATCGTTGATAATATACAAAAAACAGACAAATTATGTCAAATAACATTGAAAACAACCAACTTTCAGGTTAATTGCCATAAATTTAAGGTTTTAATTAGTTATTTTATAGAACTGATCTGTCCATCTACAGTAATTTACGTTTAAACTACAGCTTTTCCATGTACAATAACTAAAAAAATATTTATAAAAACGCAGTAAGCACATATTTTTTTAAAGGATTAATCCTTCTTTTTACAGAAAAATTAAAAGATATTTAGAAGTTATTTTATGTCTACCTGGAATCATTTTGTTAAAATACAGATATTATTAACTACAATAATCAACAAATGTTGCATAAAAATGTTTTAAATTCGTAATACAAAGACAATGTCTGTAGATATACATTTTAATCATTCATTTTCCAGAAATATTACAGTTACATTAGTTTAAAATGTTTGGACAGTAGAGAAAAGATACATGAATACATGAAAAATACATGAAAACAACAGCAACATTTTCAGCCAATTTCTGTAAAATTAACAACATATTCTACAGTCACAGTATTAGTCATTGTACAGAAGCATTGTATGTCAAGTTAAATGAATAATAAAATTATAGGAAACATGTTTAGTACATAATTTAGAACATGCAAAAATACCTACATACAAGAGACAACTGCTGTATACCTGTATACATTTACAATGACATTTTATCCAAAGCAACATACAAAGTCCCAGTTAGTAGGTAAGTAGACACAGCAGTTTTTTAATAAACAGAAAGTGTTAGTATTAAAGGGATAGTTTCTGTGTATATGACTTTCTTTTTTCAGACAAACACAATCAGAGTTATATCAATAAACTCCCTGGCTCTTCCAGGCTTTATAATGACAGTGAATGGCTGCCATGAATTTGAAGCTCAAAAGTGCATCCATCCTTCATAAACATACTCTACATAGTTCCAGGGGTTAATAAAGGCCTTCTGAAGCGAAGCTAAATCTGGCACCACTTTTACAAAACATAAGAAATAATTTTGACAAATGGGGAAAAAAATTCAGTTAATTTTATGGGAGAAGGTGAATATAATTAAAATGGTGGTCTCGCCTCAGTTTAATTACGTGCTTATGATGCTACCACTTACAATACCACAGTTGATCTTTAATCAATAAGATATATTGGCTAAACGTTTTCTGTGGAGCGGGAAAAGGCCCAGGATAAAGTTTAAGAAATGATGTGCACCTCGTCATAAGGGAGGGTTGGGATTACCAGATCCTCAGCTCTATCAGATATCCTTTGAAATGGCCAAATTGGCCATGCATTGGCACAATAATACTCGATTAGACTGGGTTACTATTGAAAAAACCTTGTCATGGCCATACAGCCCTATTGAGCACATTACCGCGGGAAATAGGGGTGCTGAGGGTGCTGCTGCACCCCCTAGTTTGGAGCTAAAGAAAAAATGCGGGTGCTGGGGGTGCGGTGTTAAAATAAATAAATTAAAATTTTGTAACAAAAATGAAATAAAACTAATTTTATTAATTTGAAAATTCATTAAAATTCATTGGGGAAAAACAATGACAATAAGCAACTATTGTCGCATGACGTCACCACGTCCTCATCCGTCATTGCGGATAAAAAAACAGTATGGCACAAAAACGCATTTCCGAGTTTTTTGCGAAGCCCAAACAAACTAAAAAGAGACCGAGCCTTGATCTGACGTATCAGTTGGATAAGGAAGCAGGCCTGGAGCTTATGCCTAGTGGGCAGCCAACCAGCAGCAGCTACAACAGCTCCTCCAAAGCGTCCACCACATCAGCCTCTGCGGCAGCAGTATCAGCACTGTTTTAGCTGTGTGAAAGCAGTGGAAAAACGTCTCATTAATGAAGATAGTGTGAGGTTTGACAGCAGTTTTGTAAAGGGAGGCTTCACAAACTGGTGGAAAGCCACAGAAAAATGCAGCGAACATGATAAGTCTAAACTTCATTGCGATGCCATTCAAAAAAATCGCTGTCGCTGGACAAGACACCCCTAATACTGCTATTTTATCTGATGCTGCCCGCCAAGCTCAAGATACAGCAAGGCATGTTTTGGAGCTAATGTTCAGGTCAGTTCTCTTCCTAGGAAAAAAGGGGGTGGCTTTTCGGGGTGACAGCACACGTGATGGCATTTTTTATGAACTGATGCTTGAGTGTACATACAATCTCCCAAGAGAGAGACAGTGGGTTGAAAGGAGAAATAACTGGCTCTCGGACACGATCCAGAATGAAATCATTCAACAGTATGCCTGTGCAATTCAACATAAGATTGTATCCCGTGCCTCAAATAGTCTGTTCTATGGACTGACAGCTGATGGTCACTCTGATTTTCTTGGATTTTACAGTGCCCCTGACAGCAGTGGTGAGACCCTGTTCAGGTGCATCAAAGATGTATGTCTCAGGCTGAACATCCCATTAGAGCGTCTCCATGGATATTGTTTCGATGGAGCTTCTAACATGTCAGGACGGTTTTTGGGTGTTCAGGCGTGGCTAAAAAAAAACAACATGCCCAGAGTCCTTTTTCGTCCACTGTGCCAACCATTCACTTGACTTAGTTCTTCAGGAGGCTGCACGTGAGGTGGGTCTCATCGCGGATTCAGGTAACTTTGTTCAGGGTGTAGCTGTGGTAATCCGTGAGTCAGCAAAACGCAAGGATCTCTATCAGTCAATGTTTGGCTGTGATGATGTACTGGCCATATGTCCAACAAGATGGTGCATACGAACAACAGCTATCAAACGTGTGTGTAGTGGCTACAGAGAAATAACCAAAACAATGGAGCAGCTTAAGAAGGACAGGAGTGTTAGAGGAGATATCAGAGCGAAGATCAGAGGCTTGCACAAGCAAGCAATGAAAGCAAAAACCTATTATGGGCTCCTTTGTTGTGAAGCAATATTCGAGCCATGTGAGTTGGTGGCCAGGAGTTTGCAGCATACCAAAGCCAGTGCACTGGGCGCCCTTAAGTGTGCTGAACTGCTTGACGCATGGAGGCCCTTCAGGATGATGCAGTGGTGGATAAAATGCTACAAACTGTATCCTCAGCAGGACTTAAAATGTCAGATGAGAAAAGGATGACAAAAACCCCAACACACTATCGACACACAGCAGAGCCAGAGGCAGAATCACAAGTTGCACAACACTCATTATGGAGACGAGAATTTTATGAAGCTGTGGACTTGGTCAGAGCAGAAGTAAAGAGGAGATTTGATCAAGATGCTATGAAAACAGCAGCTCTTAGAGAAAACATGCTTATAACGGCAGCCAACAAGAAGCAAATTGTAGATGTAGATTCTGTTCACCTGCCACATCAGATTGACAAACAAAGACTGGAGATCCAGCTGAAAATGATGGGAGATCTTTACAGTGATTCCATCGATACAGTAAAAGACATCACAACAGCCATGTTTAAACTCCATCCACAAACAAGAGCTCTTTTCAATAAAAGTTGAAAACCTCATCAAACTCTAAGTCTCCCCATCTCAGCAGCTTCATCAGAGAGAACATTTTCTGCTCTCCGCCGTCTGAAGACATGGTTACACACAACCATGATGCAAAAACGACTGACCCACCTTGCTCTGATGCATGTTCATGGAGATATTTTGGACAGTTTGGACATTGATGCCCTCATGCGTGACTTCATCAGCATCAGCCCAGAGAGAAAGGCCACATTTGGAGTTCTGCATACAGACAGGCAGTAAAGGTAAGACAGTAATGTTTCTTAATAGGACATTATAGCTGATAGGTCTATGTGTATGAGTTAATTTCTGTGTGCTGTCGCCGTTCAGCCTGCAGTTGTGTCTGGAAATTGCATGTGGAGGATCATATGCTGATGGTTAGGCTATACTAATAAAGTTTATTGGAGTACATACAGTGATGGAAATAATAACTAACATTTAAAATTAAATTAAAAAGATGAAATCAATGTTTTAAATATAAAGTTTTGAATAAAGAAATACTTAATGATTTAAATAACTACAATTATTTTTCAAAAAATGAAACTAAAACTGTCAGTAGATGGCAGTCTTTGTCAAATGATTCGTTTAATGATTCGTTCAAACAGTTGATTCATTTAATGACTCAATTCAATTCAATTCAATTCAAAATTGCTTTATTGGCATGACTGTAAAAGTACAATATTGCCAAACTCACTACATTCATTAAAAAACGCAGGTTCATTCATAAACGAAACACCGCTGTGTTTGCGGGAGATGCGAAGCGGCTCAGCTGTGGCTTCGTTTCGAATATTTACTTTGAGGAAATGCAGCAAAATCAGACAACAGTGTTCAACGCGGTTCATTTCGCGGAAGACGCGAGCCAGGCCCCGGCCGAGGACCTCGCCCCCTCCGCCGCCTCCGGTCTTCGAGATCTCCACCCGGAACCACTTCGCTCCCCTCCGTGAGACGGAACGCGACGCTGTGATCGTCGGAGACTCCATTGTCCGGTACGTCCGTGCTACTTTAACTAAAGGTGAAGTCCACACCCACTGTTTTCCTGGTGCTCGCGTTCTCGATGTTTCTGCGCAGATACCGCAATCCTGAAGGACGGCGAGAGCGTCGGCGCGATCGTCCTGCACGCGGGGGTGAACGACACCAAGCTGCGGCAGACGGAGGTTCTGAAGAGGGACTTCAGCAGCCTGATCGAGACGGTTCGCAGCACGTCGCCCGCGACGAGGATCGTCGTGTCAGGACCGCTTCCCACGTATCGACGTGGGCACGAAAGGTTCAGTAGACTTCTTGCTCTAAATGAATGGTTGTTGACATGGTGTAAAGAACAGAAACTGCTCTTTGTTAATAACTGGAATCTTTTCTGGTAACGTCCTAGGCTTTTCCGTGCTGATGGCCTGCACCCATCGTCGGAGCGGAGCTGCTGTCGGACAACATCTCCAGGACGCTACGCTCCATTTGACTAGTAAGTACATTCTCAAATGATTGCTACGATGGCTTTTGTTCTGAACGCTTACATGATAGTACTTGCACTGTCAAACCTATAAAGACTGTGTCTGTTCCTCGAATAGGGAGGTCAAAACATAAATTTAATGCAGGATCTAGAAAAAATCTGATCGTAATTAAACCAGAAAAAAGCAAAATACATGAACAGAAACCATATTTAAAGCTTGGGCTCGTAAACATTAGATCACTTGCACCCAAAGCAGTTATTGTGAATGAAATGATCACAGATAATAGTTTTGATGTACTCTGCTTAACCGAAACCTGGCTAAAACCTAATGATTATATTGGTCTAATTGGGTCTACTCCACCAAACTACTATTATAAGCATGAGCCCCGTCAGAGTGGTCGTGGTGGTGATGTTGCAACAATATATAGTGATATTCTCAATGTTACTCAGAAAACAGGATACAGGTTTAATTCATTTGAAATACTTTTGCTTATTGTTACTCTGCCAGATATGCAAAAGAAATCTCTCCTATCTCTTGTTTTAGCTACTGTGTATAGACCGCCAGGGCCATATACAGATTTCCTAAAAGAATTTGCAGAATTCCTTTCAGAACTATTGGTTAATTTTGATAAAGTGCTAATTGTCGGAGATTTTAACATTCACATTGATAATACAAATGATGCATTAGGACTTGCGTTTACTGACCTAATAAACTCTTTTGGAGTAAAGCAAAATGTCACCGGGCCCACTCATCGTTTTAATCATACGCTAGATTTAATTATATCGCATGGAATTGATCTTACTGATATAGATATCGTACCTCAAAGCGATGATGTTTCTGACCATTTCCTTGTATCGTGCATGCTGCGTATCACTGATATTAACTATATGGCTCCGCGTTATCGTCTTGGCAGAACTATTGTTCCAGCCACCAAAGATAGATTTACAAATAACCTGCCTGATTTATCTCAACTGCTCTGTGTACCCCTTAATACACAGGATCTAGACAAAATGACTAGCAATATGGGCACCATCTTCTCCGATACGTTAGAAGCTGTTGCCCCCATCAAATTGAAAAAAGTTAGAGAAAAACGTATTGCACCATGGTACAACAGTAATACCCATTCCCTCAAAAAAGAAACTCGCAATCTTGAGCGCAAATGGAGAAAAACTAACTTGGAAGTTTTTAGAATTGCATGGAAAAACGGTATGTCCAGATACAGACAGGCTTTAAAAGCTGCTAGGGCTGAACATATCCGCAAACTCATAGAAAATAAACAAAACAATCCAAGGTTTTTTATTTAGCACAGTGGCTAGATTAACAAAAAACCAGACACCACCTGATCTAAATATTCCTTTACAGCTTAATAGCAATGACTTTATGAATTTCTTCACTGATAAAATAGATAACATCAGAAATACAATAACAAATGTAGATTATACTGCGTCTAATATGTCAACTTCTTTCGTCACACCCAAAGAAAAACTGCAGTACTTTACCGCTATAGGACAGGAAGAGTTAAATAAACTCATCACTGTGTCTAAACCAACAACATGCCTATTAGATCCCGTACCCACTAAATTACTAAAAGAATTGTTACCTGTGGCAGAAGAACCGCTTCTCAATATTATCAACTCATCGTTATCTTTAGGTCACGTCCCTAAACCATTCAAGCTGGCGGTTATTAAGCCTCTTATTAAGAAACCACAACTAGACCCCAGTGAACTGGCAAATTACAGACCCATTTCTAATCTTCCATTTATGTCTAAAATTTTAGAGAAAGTTATATCTGCTCAACTGTGCTCATTCTTGCAAAAAAATGATATCTATGAAGAATTTCAGTCAGGTTTCAGGCCCCATCACAGCACAGAAACTGCACTTGTTAAAATCACTAATGACTTGCTTCTTGCGTCAGACCAGGGCTGCATCTCATTGCTAGTTTTACTTGATCTTAGTGCTGCGTTCGACACTATAGATCATGACATACTAATAAATCGACTACAAAATTATGCAGGTATCCAAGGGCAGGCTTTAAAATGGTTTAGATCCTACCTGTCTGATCGCTACCACTTTGTTTATTTAAATGGGGAGTCATCTCAGTTATCACCAGTAAAGTATGGAGTGCCACAAGGATCTGCCCTAGGTCCTCTACTATTTTCAATATACATGCTGCCCCTTGGTAATATTATTAGAAAACACGGGATTAGTTTCCATTGTTATGCTGATGATACTCAACTATATATCTCAATAAGACCAGATGAAACTTCAGAATTATCAAAGTTAACAGAGTGTGTTAAAAATGTAAAAGACTGGATGACCAATAATTTTCTGCTTTTAAATTCAGATAAGACAGAGATATTACTTATTGGACCTAAAAACAATACACAGAATCTTTTGACTTACAATTTACAACTAGACGGATGTACAGTTACTTTCACTACAGTCAAAAGCCTGGGTGTTATATTAGACAGCAACTTGTCTTTTGAAAATCATATTTCTCATGTTACAAAAACAGCATTTTTCCATCTTAGAAACACTGCCAAGCTGCGAAACATGTTACCTGTTTCTGATGCAGAAAAGCTAGTTCATGCATTCATGACCTCTAGACTGGACTATTGTAATGCACTACTAGGTGGTTATCCTGCATCTTCAATAAACAAGCTACAGATAGTCCAAAATGCAGCTGCTGGAGTACCTAGGTAGTACCTAGGATAGCAAAGTCCACTAAAGGAGGCAGAACTTTTTCACATCTGGCACCCAAACTCTGGAACAGCCTTCCTGATAACGTTCGGGGTTCAGACACACTCTCTCTGTTTAAATCTAGATTAAAGACACATCTTTATAGCCAAGCATTCAAATAATGCATCTCATAAACTTTTCCCGCAGCTATATCTGATCAAATGTTCATTATTAATCTTTTAGCTCTGGTGTAACAAATCTTCCTTTTCTTAGTTTGAACAGCAGCTACACTAATTATGTTCCTATTTGTTCTCTGTTTTTGCCGTGGGATTGACATCCCATGGTAACTAGGAATTCACAAGCTCCAGTCTGGATCCAGAACACTTAAGAAGAGATGATGCCAACCCCACAGAGGACTTCAGATGATGCCAACCCTGAAAACATACAGCACTACCGAATTCTGATACTGATTTATAGTGTTTTTGTCTGTTTGATTACATCATTAATTGATCTTTACCACACATCTCTACCATATGTACATCAAGCTACTACTACATATATTGTAAAAAGGTCAATTTGGTGTAAAGCTGCTTTGCAACGATATGTATCGTGAAAAGCGCTATACAAATAAATTTGAATTGAATTGAAAATTATATTATTATAAGATTTGTATTATTATCAATCCATTACATACAAGCAATTTTAGTTTAAGTAATTATAAATCATTTATTCTAAATGAATATATACAGATCATATGTAATACAAATAAGCTATAGAATCTATAGATAATTAAAAATGACTGCATGTGACCTTACATGTTCAAGTCTCTCAAGGCCTGTGATCGACTGTTCACCACTGATGTCACACTCCACAAACTCGGGATCAAAGCCTGAATTGACAAAGAATGTTGATAATCAGCATCATGGTGCCAACAAAGCTGGACTGGAGTGGTTTGGTTTGGTTTTGTCAACTCAAAAACTGATCCTGTAACTCTGAGTTTGTTCAACTACCATCATGGTTCAGGCCCCGGGTGCTCCAAAATGTTGGCAGTTCAGGTTGAATCTGAAAGCTCCCAGATCTCTCTTCTCCTAAGGACTGATTTCTAATGAGCCAAAGTCAACTCTATAGTCTGATGACAAATCAAACTTGTATTTGTGTTTACATACACATTTATACAGGTATCAACAAGTATATACAGACAGTTGCATACATAACCATGAATATTACAATTACAGTAACACAAAAGAGAGTGCAATATGAGAGCGTTTGTAGCAAAATACAGATAACAAAAAAATGCTATGCATAGGACAGAGCAGATCCTTTTATATATTGATGTGCATAAACAAATTAATGATATTAATCAGGGCAAAATGTACAAATATACATATTATGGTAGATGCTTCAGAAATCAGCAAAAAAACAACATTGAATAATTTTCATGGGCCCACATGTGAGAGAAAGTGTACAGCATTGAGGACCCTGCAAACTATCAGTTCAAAAGAACAAAATGGGAGGATTTTGTGCAACTAAAACATTACTAAAATCTGGGTATGGCTACTGATAATTACAGCAGTGTAAAACATGTATGTATTACAAATTAAGTAAGAAAATGCACGTTTCTATAATCAGTTTCAACTTCAATAAAGTCAATTTGATTTAAATTCTGGTGTCTGCTGGAACCAATCTCATCACTTTCAATCTAACTCATTTACAAAAACATGGGATCTTTTGTCAAGACTTTAGAGACCTTTTTTCAAGTCATCAAAGTACAAGTCAAAGAAAAAGCAATTACAACTGTGACTTCAGTCTGACTTAAGTCCTCACCTCTGCATCATCATCTTCATCCTCATCGTCAGAGCTGATGTCATGTTGCCAGTCCAGTTCTTCTGCCATTTCCCCTTCCTGCTCTTCCACCAGCCTAGGAGTTGGTTCGAGAATGCCTCTGTACGTGCATGCTACAGTCTGCTGTTTAAGTCTGAGGTCATGCTGTCTTCTCTTCAGTAGACTGATAAGGCCCTTGGACCCCCCTTCTGTGAATCCATTCGGGTAGCCTACAAGTCCACACATGAAGAGTAATCAAATTACTGTCACACTAAACATTTTATTAGAAAGAGCTTATTTTACAAAAAAAAAAAATCATAATAATTGGATAAAGTAATCTTTGAAGGCCATTTATCCTTAGTTCTTGAGCCAATACAAGCATACTTGCTTTTCACTTGAAAATAGTTGTGCATAAAGCCATGGTTTGATTTACACTTACTTCCTGTTTGTGTGCACACTGAAACAGTGGCCATCATTGACTGGACCTTTGCTACTGAGTCCTTAAGGTACTGACAGTGCTGCATCATCTCCTTCACAAGGATCTGCTTTTCTTCTGTCAGTCGTGAGACAAGCATTAGTTGGTCAAAAAGCTTCTTCTTGGTGATAATGTCGACACCGTCTGAAGAAATAAAAACATTAGCTACACATTAATAAACAATGATACATTGATGATACATTTGATGATGATACATTTTAAATAAACACTTTAAACTTCATCTTCATATAACACCTGTGTTCTGTTCCTGCCAAGGCCAGATCATGCTCTCTGCTGCTTTTACCTGGAGAGTTTCTGCACAACTGACTTTGTGTCCACAGGGTCACCATCAGGATGTTGGTTGTATCTCTGGATCTCTTCTAGCAAGCGTTTCTTTTCTTGGGCAATCTTCTGACTAATCTTCTGACGCCTTTTGTTGCGATCTGTAATAAGAGCAAAAACAAATGGTATTACAATAGAGCTGCCATGGCATTTAATGAACAGAACCAATATTTACTTATACATACCATTCTGTCAGTATAGGTAGTGCTTCTTCTGACAAATGCTCACAAAGAGTGCTTCGATGAAAATCTGCAAACCACGAGCATCAACAGGACTGGTTGCTGCATTTCCTAAATTAAAGTTGAGAATAAAAAAAGAAAAATGTTTCAAACACACTTAAGTTCTGATATTTACACATAGTACAGCAGCAACAGACAAACTTCAGGATAATGTTTAATTTGGAGAGCAATATCTATCTTGTATGTTTTTTTTTAATACCGTACTGGACCTCTGCTGATTGCATGTTTTAGCAACAATTAGGGACCAAGCAACAAAGAGGCATCAGCATTTACTCTGTGAGATATCATCTTTTATCATCTATTATTAATACCTTTTTGGAGACTGTGTTTATAACAATCCATAGTCCACAGTCATTCTTTCTTAAAGTCACTGATGGGGGATTATGTCAAATCATCATATTTGGTGACCCCTTGACCTTTATTCTAGCTCCACCGATAGGCCACACTTTCAGTGATGCAAAAACAGTTTCCTCTGAACTGACAGAAGTAACAAGTGGTGCTCTTGCAGATTAAGAAAAAACAAAAAACAAAACAAAAAAAAAAAACAACAACAAGTGAAATCACCTCTTATTTGCTGCCTCAAATTATATTATTCCATTTTGGTCTGATTTGCATGAACATGCACCAATCATTCTGCTTTCATTGCTAAAAAGTTTACTTTAAGTCAAAATACTAATTGAAGACTTCTGACCTGCAAACAGTGTCCATCCCTACACCATTATTTAACATTAAGCTACAGCTACATGCATTACAACCAAATTTACTCTGACAGTGTTTATGTATAACACAACATTGTCCTTACCGCTACTGGCCCACTGCTTGACATCAACAACCCACTGTTTTAGCATGTCATCACAGCAATGCAACTGGTCCTGCATCTTCTTTAGGCTCCCTGTTACTTCCAAAGTCTTTTCTACTGTCTGCAAAACAGCAGCACAAAATGCTGTCATTTCATAAAACAATCCTTCAAAAGAACTAACAAGTATGTTCCTGCCTCATTTAATTTAATAACATATTCAACTATATATATAGCTGAGGTCCTGCACCCCAACAATGTCTACATGGGGGTAACAGTGTGATGCATTTTGGTTGGACTTTATGTTCAAACTTAACCATTTAAATTAATTTAAATTCATTCTTTTTCAATACATGAACATACCTTTTTGAATCTGGAAGACAAGCCAAAGTGACCATCAAACCTGCTCAACATGTATTAAGAGGAGAGACAGTCACTCTCAGATGTGACATATATGATGAAGGAGTCACTAGATGGCAGTACAGCTGGTATAAAGAAGGTTTAATCTGTGTTTTCAGTGAACTACAGGAACACACATTCAGTTTGATGCAGGTAAATACTCCTGTTATGGAGTAGAGACAGAAGGATCACGAACATCAAACAGTGATGAAGTTACACTGACAGTATCAGGTGAGTTTGATCATCTCTGCATAAACACACACAAGTTTAACATGTTATTAATGAGTGATTTCTCAACTTCAGTTCCCAGAGCAGTTTTAAGTGTTTCTCCACAGACGTGGTTGACTGAAGGAGATTCAGTGACTCTGATCTGTGAGGTTAACAGGTTAACTGTGAGGTTATATAGATATATATATATAGAGAGAGAGAGAGAGAGAGAGAGAGAGAGAATTGAATTTGAAAACAACTTTATTTACAAATATCCATCTTACATTACTTTACAAATAACACATCACAATTTGTGTTAACCAGCCATTTTAGAAACAAAAAAATAATTCTTCTTCATCAATTTTACACAGAACATCATTACTACACCATTTCGATTCAAAAGTAGAAAGGTCACTCATAACTTTGTAAAATCTGAAGTCGATTGAAATTCTTGCCTTAAGTAAGGCCCTAAAGACAACAACAACATTGTCATTGTCTTTCTGCTCTATTTTGCATTTCCTACTTAAGTAGATTGCTAATTTTGCCTGCCCAAGTATACAATTCAATAACTGAAATTTAACACGTTTCTTTTGTGCATATTTAAAACCAAAAATAAAAGTTTCAGGGAAAAAACACTCATCAAAACCATCGCACATTCCTTCAATCATTGCAAACAGTGGTTTAAGCCGGACACATTGCATAAAAGCATAAAATACAGTCTCGTTCTGAGAACAAAAAGGACAACCTGAGTCATTTTTAGAATCTAAAATTGAAACAAATGAATTTACTGCAATAGCCCCATGCAGGATTCTCCACTGCAAATCTCCAGTTCTTTTTGATAATGGTGGCTTGTACAATACTCTCCATTCAGGTCTTACATTATCTCCCAGTTTCAACACAGAACGCCAAGGGGTATCAACTCTTTTATCAAGTGCTTTCCTATTAAGAACAAACACACACATTTTGTATAAATCTTTCCCTGTACAAGAAAAAAAAAATCAACAGATGAAAACTTTTCTTTTTGAAAATAAAACCCTGAACACTCTTCGAAATTTGGTTGAATTACCAAACAAGGAAAAGGGTCTTCACTGTCAGGGACATTGACCCCTAAAAAAAAGTCTTCCAACATACTTTTCTCATCATCTGAAAGTGCTTGTTTTAACCTGGTTAAAAACTGGGAAATCAAACGCACAGATCTAAAATCAAGTTTCTCAATAACAGCTTCTACATTCTCAAAATAGGGCCCAGTTAAAGACAATAAATGACTTAAAACCAAAACCCCTGAATTTTGTAGTATCCTGCTGAGACCTGGCAAAAAAGTAGATGAAGAAATATCCAGTCTTGCCTTCAAAATCAAAGGTTCATGCAGTAACCAATAAATAGAATGAAAATTCTCAGTCTTTTGAATAAAAAACAAACTCCAAATCTTAAAAAGACGCTGATAGAAAGGGGACAGTTTAGTAGAATCCAAGCACTTTGGGTCCATTAAAAAGAGAGTTTTGTCCATTCCGAGGTTTCCAACAGTCCTTAACAACATGCAACTGATTTTTCTCCAGCTTGCATTTATTGGTCCATCCAAGAGTCTTTGTAAGAACTGCAACCAAAACGCTGCAATCCTACTCTGCAGGTAGTAACCCTTGTCCTCCTTCCTCTTTTGGTAAAAATAAAACACTCTGTGGAACCCAATGAAGTCTGTCCCAAAAAAACCCAACAAAAATTGCCTGAATCTCAGCGACCAATTTCACAGGGGGATCAACACAAGCCAGTTTATGCCATAGAAGTGAGGCAACAATTGTTTACAATGAGTGTTCTTCCCCTATAAGACAAATTTGGTAAAAGCCACTTCCATTTGTCTAACCGCCCTTTAACTTTTTGAAGAACTCCATCCCAATTTTTTTGTAAGACATTATCATCTCCTAAAAAACCCCCAAGATATTTCAAACCCCACCTGTTCCAACACAACCCCTCAGGAAGAGTTGGTTTCCCCTCTTTCCAATCCCCTAATAAAAAAGGCTTCACTTTTTCTCAAATTCACTTTTGCTGAAGACCACTTTCCAAAATCCTCTATTAATTTAGTTAAAACATTTATATCATTTTGCTTATTAACCATTATTATAAGATCATCAGCATAAGCAGATAAACAAACATTAACATTATGCAGTGGTAATTTAAAACCATCCAGCTTCTTCCGAATTGCTTGGAGAAGTGGTTCAATTGCTAGAGAATACAACATTCCTGACAATGAACAACCTTGTCTTATACCTCTGCTGACCTTGAATGGAGCACATAAGCCACCATTAATTTTAAGTATGCTCTCAATGTCACTATACAGAATTTTGACCATATTTAAAAAATTTTCATTAAAGCCAAAAGCATTTAAAACATTCCATAAATAACCGTGTTCGACTCAGTCAAAAGCTTTTTCTTGGTCTAATGACAACAAACCACAGTCAATACCAAATAAATTAGAAACCTGTATAATATCTCTAATTAAAGAGATGTTATCAAAAATGGACCTACTAGGTACACAATATGATTGATCTGGATGAATCACCTGCCCCATTACCTTGGTCAACCTGTTAGCTAGAGTCTTTGAAAGTAACTTGTAGTCACTGCACAGAAGTGATACCGGCCTCCAGTTCTTAATCTCAGTTAGGTCTCCCTTTTTTGGAAGGAGAGTGATGACCGCCCTTCGGCAGCTCAGCGGCAGCCCACCCTTTAGCAAGCTGTCGTTGAACACCTCCAGCAGATCACCTCCTATCTCCGGCCACAGGACTTTCAAGAAGTCCACTGGAAGCCCATCTACACCCAGGGCTCTTCCACACTCCATATCTTGGAGTGCCTTATAAAGCTCTCCCAGAGTTAGGCTACATTCCAGCTCTTTATTAGACTCTTCTGAGATTTTTGGTAGATCGTCTAGGAAAAAGGATTTTTCTCTATATTCCGGCTCAAGTTCACTTCCAAACAGCAACTGATAAAACCGCACTGCCACTTCACGTATTTGTCTGGGATTAAAAAGCAATGTGCCATCCTCAGCACGTAAGGCATGAATCAAACGTTTTTGACCATTTTTTTTCTCATGACCAAAGAAATATTTGGTAGGTGCGTCCATCTGATCAATATTTAAAAAACGAGAGCGAACTAATGCTCCTTGTACTTTATGTTCTAAAAGCTGCTTAAGTTCAGCCTTCTTCTTTAAATAAGTTTCTAAAAATTTACTATCGCCTGAGGTTTGAGTCAACTTTTGTAATTCTATTAATTGCTTTTCAAGCATTTCTACAGAATGATTTAATTCTTTAGTGACATTTTAAGTATACTGTTGCGTAAATTGTTTTATCTGCACTTTGCCATAGTCCCACCACTGTTGTATGGATCTAAAAGAAGATTTACATTCCTTAAAAACCATCCAAAAAGATTTAAATGATTCAATAAATAGTTTGTCATTTAAAATACTTGTATTAAAGTGCCAATAAGCACTCTTAGTTTTAACTGAATTTAAGATAAATTTGCAACTTACCATACTGTGATCAGAAAAGGACAAAGGTGTGATAAAACATTTGTCAGACATATTCAAATGATGTTTAAACACATAAAATCTATCTAACCTTGCCAACGATACATAATTATCTCGTGTGTGAGCCCATGTGTATTGTCTTACATTTCCATTCATAGCTCTCCAAACATCACAAAGATCATATTTTTCCATTAAGTGAATTAAAACCTTACGTGAAGCCATATGAGGTTCAACATGATTTCGATCTATATCCAGCTCAGTACAGTTAAAATCACCACCCACAAATAAAACTTCCTCAGTACTGCAATCTCTTAAAGCTGAACACAGAATGTCAAAAAACAAAAGCCTATCTAATGGTGCAGTAGGAGTATAGACACAAATAAAAATAAACACAACATTTTCATAAACAGCTCTGACCTTTAACAATTTACCTTTCACTATTTCATTTACATCATATGTTACTGGCTTAAAATTGTTGCTAAATAAAAGAGCAACACCACCACTCACATTTGAGAAATGACTTAGCACCACTAAACCCTTAAACTCTTTCACCCAGTCAATCATATTGTCCATACTACTATGAGTTTCTTGCAAAAAAGCAATGTCTATATTCTTTTGTTCCATTGCTTCAAAAATCTGTGCTCTTTTTTTAGAATTATTCGCACCATTAACATTCATAGATGCAATGTGTATTCTATTCATAAAAACAACAAGAAAAAAGAAAAGAAAAAAGCATGATTCGCCATACATACTGAAAGAGAGGGAATTCTTTTCTCTTATACACCATCATTAATTAAGGTGCTATTTACATTTCTCACTATTTTCTTTAGCCTATACACTTCTTTGTTAGTGAAAGAATCTCTGGCCATCAGAAGTTTTGCTTGTTCGACAAATTGCCTCAAATCAGGAAAATATTCCTGTCCTTTTACACCTCTTTTATTTTTTGTCGACCTGAGGAACAACTTCATGTCCTCAAGGCCATAACTGCGAGTGGTGAATTCTCCTTGTGACAAAGTCACACTACTCTCTGATGAATCACTATCACTCTCTGTGTCTATCATGTTCTTATTTTGGTCAACTCCTGTCCTACTTACTTTAGCTTCTAAAGACTTACTCTTCATTTTCCTCTTTTGAGGAGTCTTGAAACATAACTGCTCTTGTTCCAGCTCTAACTGTGCTTCCATATCCATTTCACAATTTTGACTCCCGTCCCCTCTTCTTATTCTTTCTCCTTCTAAAGGAGGGACCAAAGTGTCAGCAACTCTTGCACCAATGCTTCCAGGTAGAACATTAGAGTTAACTCCAGCATTCTCAGTCTGAGAAAAACCTGATTGTGTTTCAGCTTCTACAGTGCTGTCCACCACCTTCTTCATCACAGCTGAGACTACTGCCTTGATCTCCACCTCAGACTCCTTTCTGTTTTCACCTGTTTCACCCTTACTTTTGTCTCCTTCCTCATTATTTTTATTTGGGCAATTCCGAACTAAATGCCCTGTATGTCCACATCCAAGACACTTAACTTTTCCTGTAGAAACGAAAATAGCATAGCTAAAATCGTCAATTCGAAAGTTTAGTGTTAAATCTAGATCAGCGTCATCTGGAATAATCATATACACAAACCGCCTGAAAGAAACAATGTGTTTCAGTAATGGTGATTGGCTACTGATTGGAATTTTCTTTATCGGGGATACTAGTTTTCCATAACGTGTCAAAGCTTGTGTTAGGATCTCATCACTAACAAATGGTGGTACACTGGAAAGGGTGACTTTTTTAGCTGGCAGAGAAAGTGGAAGAACCGAAATAAATTCCCCATCGACAACAATACCTCTTTCTACTAACTCATTTGCCTTATCTACGCTACCTAGAAAGACCACAATTGCGTTGTTCATTCTAGACGCGGATAAAACACTAGAAAGTCCAACTACTTCTCCCACTGCCAAACAACATGCCTCGACACTCACCGCAGACGCCACTTTAACTGCGTGACGCCTCGTGAGTAAACTCAGTAAAGTAAGGAAAGATAGAAAGCGCTTCACTCACACAGCTCTACCCCACGCTCACGCCGCTCCACGCACCTGCACTCACACTCGCACCGGAAGTGACAGAGAGAGAGAGAGAGTGAGAGAGAGAGAGAGAGACTTTGACTTTTAGGTCTTCTTTAATAATTCATTAAAACCTTAGACCTATACATATCTTTTTCCTTTTTTCCCCTTTTTTTCTCTTTTTTTCTTTTAAAACACCATTCAACCATACATTACATACATTTTTACATACATATATATATATAGAAAAAAAAAAAAAAAATTACACACACCTTTTTTTCTAATTCATAAATTAAACACAAAACCTCCCTGATCATCAGCTTCACATATAAAATTGTCCACTCCCCACACATAAAAATAAGATTTAACATCATTAATAAGATTATAATAAGCATATTCCATCATTAATCTCTTCTTTATAAAACCTCTCACCATCAGTACAACATCCACATTTCCCCTCCCTTCTATTTTATTTTTCCTTGTACACCAAATTGCTAACTTAGCTGCACCATACAAAAAATTTAATAAAATCACTTTAAATTTACATTTTGTTGAATATTTGGGCCCGAAGATAAACAATTCTTGGTTAAAATGTCCTATACACTGTATACTCCAGTTTTCCAATAAACCCAACATTTGCTTCAAACGTGGACACTCAATAAATATATGAAAAACAGTTTCAGACATCTGACAAAAAGGACAACCCTCATCAACTAAAACATCCAGGAGTGCTTTGTGTCTGTTTGTAGCTAAAATCCCATGTACAATTCTCCACTGAAGATCACCCACCCTCTTCTCAATGGGTCTTTTGTACAAGGACCGCCAGCTACCTTTCGGGGAAGAACCTGAATCAAACACCATAATCCATTTACTATCTCTTACATCTTTAAGGTGTTGATAATTGATGGTTTTTACACAGGCTCTATAAAGTGTTTGCCTGCTCAGAATACTAAAAATGTCCATTTCCGGTGTATCCATAGAAAGCAATTTACTGTCATCTTCCTGCAAGTCCTCTTTCTTTATGGAAACATGCAGTTCTGGAAAAAACATATTAATTCCAGCATAGGAATCCTCCACAGGAGTAATTTTCATAAAATGTCTTACTGAAACAGGAAGGGCCTCTTCAAGGTTATGTAACAACTTTTTGATGAATCGTTCAGACCTGAAGCCCATCTTTTGTGCTAGTTCTCCTGAAGGTATCCAACTCTGTCCCCTACGTAGATGGCATATTTTGGAGACTCCTGCTTTCAACATTTCAGACCTCACTGTCTCAGAACTCAACAACTCGACTGAAATACGTGGGTTGAAAAACAAAGGTTCTTCATAAACCCACTGTATAGATTCATCCCATTCTCTTGAAAAAGATAAAGTTTGCCAAGCTTGCAGGACACTCTGGTAAAACACAGTCAGTCCATCCAATCTTACTCCACCAAGTGACATAACAAATAGTTGCTTATCCAAGTCCATTCTTCTACATTTTCGCAGTAAAGCACATGCTACATCCATCCACTGTTGATGTTGATGATATAAAAGACGTTGTGCCGCTTGTAAACGGAAAACAGCAACTCGAGAAAAAATGTCAATTAAACCTTGTCCTCCCTCATTAATTGGAAGATAGAGAACAGCAGCTTTTAGCCAGTGTTGTCCTGACCAAAAAAACTTAACAAGAGCCTTTTGAATATCATCTATTATGTTTCTTGGAGGATCTAAAACCATCAGAGATTATTAGCGATCAGGACTCTTCCCCTATAGGATAACTGGGGTAGCAACCATTTCCATTTAGACAACTTAACAAGCACCCCCTCTACTAAACCTTCCCAATTTTTCATCCTATAATCATCTTTACCTAAATACACTCCTAAAAATTTAATACCCGACTTTCCCCATTTAACATTTTCTGGAAGCTCAGGCAAAAAACTTCTTCCAGATCCATACCATAAAGCCTCTGTTTTTTCCCAGTTAAGTTTGGCAGATGATGCTCTTTCATAGATCTTTAGAGCTTCTTTTAAATTTTGAACATCATAGTTATTTCTAACTATTATAGTTATATCATCTGCATAAGCTGAAAACTTAATAGCTTCAGCTCCTGGTTTCTCACTCACTAAAATACCGGATAATTTAATTCTTAATAAACAAAGCAAAGGCTCTATTGCCAAAGCATACAACTGACCAGACATAGGACACCCTTGTCTTATCCCCCTTTTCACTTGAATCGGTACACTTAAACTTCCTCCAATTTTGACCATACTTACAGCATCAGTGTATAATATTCTGATCCATGATAAAAATTTTTTACCCAATCCATAACACTCAAGAACCTTAAAAAGATAATCATGATCTACACGATCAAACGCTTTCTCCTGGTCTAGAGAAAGTAAACCAAAATCAACATTATATATATCAGCATAATCCATACAATCCCTCATAAAAAACAAATTATCATAAATAGACCTTTTTGGTATACAATATGTTTGATCCTTCTGTATTAATACATCAAGAACACATTTCAGTCTATTTGCTAAACACTTTGATAATATTTTATAATCAGAACATAAAACAGCAACTGGTCTCCAATTTTTTAACAGACAAAGATCTCCCTTTTTTGGGATCAAAGAAAACACTGCTCGTTGACAACTTTTTGGTAGAACCTTTGCTTTAAAGCTTTCCCGTAAAACATTAAAAAAATCTTTTCCAATTACATCCCAAAATGTTTTATAGAATTCTGCTGGTATTCCATCAATACCTGGTACACGACCAGAAGAGAGTTGATTTACTGCATTTGTAACTTCCTCAAAAGTCAGATCAGAGTCTAAGTTCTTCACATTTGCTTCATCCAGCACAGGCAAGTTATTAAAAAGTTCATCTGTATTAGGGTTTCCTGTGCACTCTTTGGCATACAAGTCTGCATAAAAATCAACAGCCAGTCTCTTTATTTCCAAAGGATCAGAAGTCACATTTCCATCAGGTGTACGTAATGCATGCATATAATTAGTATAAAAACACTTCTTATTTAAATTAAAAAAGAATTTTGTAGGAGCATCCATATCCTTTAGAGAAACGTAATGTGATCTAACAAGAGCTCTTTTTACTTTTTTGTTTAACATATTACTTAGCTCTTGTTTCTTCTTACTAAGATCATCTTGTTGATTTACATCATTTTGATCAATTAACATTTTTTGAATATTTGAAATATCTTTCTCTAATTTCACCATTTCATCTTTAATTTTACATGAATTTTGTGTAACAAATTGCTGACAGAATAATTTAATCTGAATTTTTCCTATTTCCCACCACTGAAGTAGATTATCATACTCTTTTTTTTTCCTCAACCCAGCAATTCCAAAACAATTTAAAATTCTCATAAAAAGTAACATCTTGAGTTAAATTAACATCAAAACGCCAATAATACAATTGTGGTTTTGTTTCAGAGACAACAACACTCACAGTAATAAGCTGATGATCAGAGATAATACATGGTGAGATATGTGCTCCTATCACCCTGTTACACTGATTATTATATAAATAAAATCGATCTAAACGTGCCGCACTAATTCTACCTACTGTCAATTTAATCCAACTATATTGTCTCACATTTTTATTTTTATCTCTCCATACATCTACTAACCCTAACTGAGTAATTATTTTCTCTAACACTTTTGCAGAAGAGAGATGTGGTTCTTCTCCATTCCTATCAATAACAAAGTCAAGGGTGCAATTAAAATCACCACCAACAATTAAAAAAAACATCTCGTGAAAGAGAACAAAGAGTATCGTTAAGCTTCTCAAAAAGTTTGATTCTGTCCCTACCAACATTTGGTGCATAAATATTAACAAAGACAAAACACATATCCTTGATTTTAGCTTTAACTAAAAGAAGCCTCCCTCTTTTCAATTCATTAACTAATAATATGTTCACATTCAATTTCTTAGAGAATACTATCGCCACCCCTGCACTCAAATTTGTCCCATGACTAAGAACATACTGACCATCAGACCACAAACCCCAATCTACCTCATTATTTACATCACTGTGTGTTTCTTGTAAAAACATCACATTAAGTTCTTTCAGCTCTATGCTTTCTTTTAACAATAACCATTTGTTTCTATCTCTAATCCCATTTACATTTAAGGACCCTACTCTTAGGATATCCATTATAAGATAGAATAGGATAGTAGATAGAAACAGAAATGTGAAAAAGCACCCAAAGCAAAGATTAGTACCCATGTGCACTTATTTTAATTTACCTTTTGCTGTCCGGCGTTTCGGCCTGACTGGTTTTACTCCTTGCCTAATGGCTGTTATATATTTTTTTAAACGAAACCTTTTCTGTTGAGACAAAACTTCTAAGCTACATTCTTGTCTTATTTTCATAACAGATAACACAAATTTATCCAAATCTGGAAAAAACTTGCCAATTTCTACTTTTTTACCCTTTGTCTCATCCAAGAAAGCATTAATTTGCTCAACCGAATACAAGTCACGTCCACAATTTGTCACGTCAAAATCAGTACATGAATCATCATCTCTACAACTCTCTACAGTTGCTTCTGACAACTCATCCATTTCTTCACTTTGTCCATCAAGCATTTCATTATCCTGTACTGAATCTCCACAAACATCTCCCTTACCAACAACATCACCACAACCTGGAACCTCAGCTTCATTCGCAATATTTTCAGAAACAATTTGTCTTACCTCTGTATCAATATCTGCCTTTTCAGGTTGCTGTGGTGTAGTCTCAGTCACAGTCTGTGGCCTATCAGAGAGGACTTCGGTTGGGCCTTCTCCTCCAGTATTACGGTCTTTGTGTGGACAGGAATAACGTTTGTGTCCGATATCCCCGCATTCAAAACACCGCAAAGTCTCCGTGCTAGCATACACTATGTAAGAACTTTCTCCGTGAGATACTCGAAACCACACATCGAGCGTTTTAGTGGGGGAGCTCAAAAACATGTAAACTTGTCTCCTAAAAGATAGCACATGTTTTAATGCAGCGTTTTTACAACCTAAGGAAATCTCTTTTATAGCGCCGGCAATTTTACCAAATCTAGTTAATTCTTTAATGATACCCTCATTGCCAACGAACGGGGGAACATTAGATATTGTAACTTTCGTTGCTGGGGCCGATAACGGAGTAATAGGCACGAACGCTTCATTAATCCATATGCCGCTTTCAATCAAGTTTTTCACCTGATATTCATTTCTCAAAAAAACAACAACTGCCTTATTCATTCTTGACGCTGAACTAATATTTTCATATCCGACCTCGGCTCCTACCGCAAGTAGCACATCTTCAATCGATGTATTCATCTCCGGCATACACCTGAAACCATTCCGGAGGGTGAGAGGCGACGCTCCCCCCGCGGGGGTAGACGTCATACTGCCTCAAACACACACACCACGCGATATATGAAAACAATCTACCCCTCTTACTACAACTGTGTTCAAAAAGGTGTGAATAAAAAAAAAAACAAACAAACAAAAAAAAAAGAAATTAAATAAAAAACATCGAGAAAAATTTGTAATTTAGAAGAAAAAAGAAAGATTAGTAAACGCTCTCCCACACGTGTCTCTCACACACGCACCCACTCCCAACATCCACACTTCGACAGAGAGAGAGAGAGAGAGAGAGAGAGAGAGAGAGAGAGAGAGAGAGAGAGAGAGAGAGAGAGAGAGAGAGAGAGAGAGAGAGAGAGAGAGAGAGAGAGAGAGAGAGATTGAGAGAGAGAGAGAGAGAGAATTTTGCAAAAACTTTATTACAAGCCACAATAACAATTACCAAAACAAAAAAACAGTACGCAACAAACCTACAAACAAAACACTAGAGCATCTTCAGACAAAGTGCACAAAGCCCCATGAATGCACCAGATTTGTTCAAAAGCCACAAGATCGTTCATAGCTTTATAAAAGTGAAAATCAACCAATGCCCTGGACTTAACAAAAGCCAGGAAACACAAGAGAACGTCATCACTAGAGCTTTGTTCAATTCTGTTTTTCCGGCTAATGTAAACAGCCAACTTTGCTTGTCCTAAAATAAAATTTAACAAATGACAGATGGCACGTTTTTTCCTGGAATATTTAAAACCTAGAATAAAATTTTCACTTAAGAAGGCTTCATTAAACCTACAAAAGAGTTCATTTAGCTTCACAAACAGAGGTTTTAGTCTAAAACAGTCCATGAAAGCGTGAAAAACAGTTTCTCTTTCAGAACAGAAAGGGCATTCAGGACCCACTCCTGGGTTCATCACTGAAATAAAAGAATTAACAGCAATGGCACCATGCAAAACCCTCCATTGTATATCACCTACTCTCTTTGACAATGGTGGTTTATACAGACATCTCCATTCGGGTTTTGCATCACTGCTCAACTTTAAAACAGAACGCCATGGTGTGTCAATTCTGTTGCCAATAACTTTCTTGTTAAAAGCCAGAACACAAGCTTTGTACAAATTTTTGCTTTCGCTTGACAAGAAATCTAATAACAGGGAATCATGTGAAAATAAAAAACTTTTTGTACTCTCATCAAACATGAGTTGCACAAACAAACAGGGGAAAGGATCCCCAGGATCAGGAGCATTAACCCCTGCAAAAAAGTCCTTTAACATGTGTTCTTCTTCAGCAGTAAAACATGTTCTTAACTTGGTCAAAAATTGGGTAAAAAGGCGAACAGATCTGATACTCAAGAACTTGGAAGCTGTCTCCACCTGTCCAAAAAAAGGTCCAGTTAGTGTTAATAAATGTCCCAAAGTAAAAACCTTGGCTTTCAGAAGGGAAGTGCTGAATCCAAGTAGACTGCATCGTGAAGCAACGTCCAGACGGGCTCCATGTATCAAAGGCTCCTGAATTTTAGCTAAAAACTGTGGAGAGGGATCTACACAGGCCAGCCTATGCCAGAGTGAAGAAGCAACAAGATTGTTAATGATAAGAGTCCTCCCTCTATAGGACATATTTGGCAACAACCAATTCCATTTATCTAATCGGCCTTTGACCTTTTCCTGCACCCCTTCCCAATTTTTCTGTAAAAAATCATCATCCCCCAAGTAAACTCCCAAATATTTTATACCTCCCCTTCCCCAACATAACCCATCAGGAAGACGAGGTGGCCCATCAGACCACTGACCCAGTAAAAACGCATCACTTTTTTGCCAGTTAACTTTAGCAGAAGACAGTGTTCTAAAATCTTCAATTAAGTTAAGCAAAGACTGTACATCGCTTCCTTTGCTTATAAACACTACAATGTCATCAGCGTATGCTGACAAAAAAACATTATTATTAAAACTGGGAAAACGCAAGCCACATAAATTGTTTCTTATTTGTTGAAGTAATGGCTCTATGGCCAAGGAGTACAACATTCCAGAGAGGGAACAACCTTGTCTGACACCCCTCAGAACCCGAAATGGAGCGCATAAACCACCATTAATTTTCAGTGCACTCTCAACGTCACAATAGAGCACTTTAATCATGTCCACAAACTCTTTGCAGAAACCAAAGGCTGCCAAAGTATTCCAGAGATAAGAGTGCTCAACCCGATCAAAAGCCTTCTCTTGATCTAAGGATAACAAACCACAACTCAGATTTAAAAGTTTAGAAATATGAAAAATGTCTCGAATTAAAGAAACATTATCAAATATAGATCTACCGGGTACACAATATGTTTGGTCCGGATGGATGACCTGATCCAACACCCCAGCCAGTCTAGTAGCCAAAACTTTGGAAAGCAGTTTGTAATCGCTGCAAAGAAGTGAGACAGGGCGCCAGTTTTTAACATCAGTGAGGTCCCCTTTTTTTGGAATCAGAGTGATAACCGCTCTCCGACAACTCAAAGGCAACCTGCCCTCTGTCAAGCTATCACTGAGTACCTCAAGCAGATCATCTCCCAGCTCCGACCAGAAAGCCTTATAGAAGTCGACCGGGAGGCCATCCACTCCTGGTGCCCTCCCAGACTCCATGCTTTGCAGGGCCTTGAAAAGCTCTTCCAGGGTCAACACTCTTGAGAGGTCAAAGTTAGCCTCTTCTGAGACTTTCGGCAAATTGTCAAAAAAGACACTTTCCACGCCATGCCCTGAATTAATCTCACTTCTGTACAGGTTCTGATAAAACATAACTGCTCTCCCACGAATATCGGCAGGATCAGACAACAACACTCCATCCTCAGAGCGAAGTGCATAAATAAAACGTTTCTGCCCATTCTTTTTTTCCATGCTGAAAAAGTATTTAGATGGTGCATCCATCTGATCAATGCTTTGGAAACGTGAACGGACCAAAGCCCCCTGTGCTCTACTCCCCAGTAGATCTGTTAGTTGTGCTTTCTTCCTAGAGCAGGCTTCTATATGCCTAATTTCACCACTAGACTGGGCTAGATTATGACACTCAATTATCTCTTTTTCTAAAAATTCTAAGGACAGAAGTAGATCTTTAGTAACGTTGCGAGTGTACTGTTGCGAAAACTGCTTAATTTGAATTTTACCGAAGTCCCACCACTGTTGTACTGAATGAAAAGAGCCTTTTGTTGCTCTGAAGGTTTCCCAGAAAAACTTAAAAGATTCTTTAAAAAAATTGTCATTTAACAGTTTAGTGTTAAAGTGCCAATATGCACTCTTATGTTTTACTGAACACAAAAAAAAATTACAATGCACCATGCTATGGTCTGAAAAACCAACCGGTGTGATGTAACACTTATTAAAAATGTTAAGATGATGATTAAAACTGTAAAACCTATCCAATCTTGCCGAAGAAATAATATTATCCCGTGTATGAACCCAAGTATACTGTCTTTCCTTGCCATTTAAAGATCTCCAAATATCACATAATTCATATTTTTTTATAAAATGGATAAGACGATTGCGTGAAGCTAAGTGAGGTTCAACATGATTCCTGTCTAAATTTAGCTCTGTGCAATTGAAATCACCACCTAAAAACAGAAATTCTTCAGAGCAACAATTTTGTAAGGTGGAAGATAGTAAATCTAAAAAAACTAACCTTTCAACCGGTGCAGTTGGAACATACACACAAATAAAAACAAAAACATAATTCTCGAAAACAGCTCTGACTTTTAAAAGCCTACCTTTAACAATTTCATCAACCACATAAGATACAGGACTGAAATTCTTTGCAAATAAAATAGCCACTCCTCCACTAACTGAAGTGTTGTGACTTAGCACAGAAGTGCCATCAAATTCCCTCATCCAATCAACAGCATTATTCAGGTCACTATGAGTTTCTTGTAAAAAAGCGACATCAATATTTTTCTGTTTTATTGTTTCATATATTATTGCTCTTTTTCTAACATCTCTTGCGCCATTGATATTCAAAGTGGCTAAATGTACTTCACTCATAAATAACAAAAAAGAAAAAAACACACCAAAACACAAAGAGCAAAAACCAGTCCTGCTCCTAAAATTAACCCGTGTCATTGTTTAAAGCAATGTTAAGATTCCTCACAATTTTCTTTAAACGATACACTTCTTTATTTGTGAATGAACCTTCTGCCATTAGGCTTCTTGCTTTATCAACAAACTGTTTTAAGTCAGGAAAATATTCCTGCACTCGCACACCTCTCTTGTTTTTGGTTGATCTGAGAAATAATTTGATATCGTCAAGCTCGTAGCTCCGTCCGATAAACTCATTCTGAGAAACAGTCACACTTGAGTCAGAAGACTCTGCATCGCTCTCAGTCTCCAGATCCTCATCGTCATGCATTTCAATTTTTTTGCTTACTTTAGCAACCGGTACTTCGTTACTTTTCTTTCTTTTTTGGGGCGTTTTAAAAATGGCTTGTTCTTCCTCCCTTCCACAGCACTTAGCTATTTCACACATTTCTTGAAAATGCTCTGCACTATTCTCTGAAACCCTATCAGATTGTCCATCTCCAGTTTTGCCCCATGTCACATTATCTACGTCCTTACGACCCTCATCCGAACGTGTCTCGGCGTGTGTCGGCGCAATCGCTCCCTCCACCGTCTCACTGGAAGAGGCCGGAGGAGGAGTCGCCGCCGCCGGCGTCACCGAGCCCTCTCCCGGGGGAGCCTCCTCAGCCTCACCGCTAACCCCCACTAGATCACCACTCTCAGAGCGCCCTCCTACATTCCTTTTCTGCAATTATTTCTGGACAATTTCGCATCAGATGACCAAAAGTCCCGCAGCTAAAACACTTCATCTTAGCGGTGGTCACAAAAACAACATAATCAAAATCGTCAATTCGAAAATTTAAAGACACATCCAGATCAGCGTCATCATTAATGATCATGTATGCGAACCGCCTAAAGGAAACAATATGTTTCAGCAGAGGGGAACTACAGTTAATCGGGATGCGGTTTGATATTCGGATTTTTTTTGGCTATAAATGCACAACGCACTGTCATAAACATGCAAATAATCCCGAATGTGGTTCTCCATGATTTGTGAATTCTGGTGATGATGTGCCTTTTGGCCGAAATTTTATTTTATTTTTTCGACTCTTAATTTTATAATGCTTATAGCTCCGAAAGTTGGAAACTTAGCAGATTGAAACCAGTGTCATGTGAACCAGCTTGATCTGTGAATTTTTTCACAGCAAAGCTCTTGTCCGTAACCCCCTTGGTAAGTCCGCTATAGTAAGGAATGTGAAAAATAGGCGCTCTTCATGTTTAACGTATTTTGCCATTAAACCAACCCAGTCTCACGGCATTTCGTGATATAGTCACGAAATTTAATCTATTGATTCGTGTTCATGGACACGAATTTCCCTCTTTTTTCGTGTCACTCTGCACGAATTTCGATCCAATGTATTTCAATAGGAAATATCTTTCGTGCCTCCACCACGTTTTTCTTTCTGACACTGGGGTCCACGCTGTATTGTTTTCCTCCTCATTTTTTATTTATTGATTTTAAGCGCTACTTTACTCAACATTTAAGTAGGAGACTTTTATCGTTGTTTTTATTGCATTTTATTCTGTAGGCTACTCACTATTGTAAACGATCGTCAGTGCTTCCAGATAAAAATACAAATATATTCTCCCGGTAAAATAACGAGACTGCACAGCTGTGCTACGGCCATCGCATGCAAATGCTGTCTTTTTTTTTACTAAGAAATACAGTTTTTTCATCGGTTTGGTGTGTCAAATCTAGCAGTAAATACTAGCCTACAGTACACATGAGCCTTATCGACCGTTTATGGTAAATATGCCAGCTAAAACTGATATCATCCCGATATCCTCGTCTTTTCTCAACACATAACAGAAAAGTGTGCTTGATAATTCAACAATGCGATGTTTACTATCAAATTCTTCATAATTACCATCCCTGCAATAGTTTACTTTTTAAATTTAAGGTGGACATCTCTTCATCAATATATATATATATATATATATATATATATATATATATATATATATACATACATACACACACACACACACACACACACACACACACACATGTTGGGTTTACATGTTTTATGGGGACATTCCATAGGCGTAATGGTTTTTATACTGTACAAACCGTATTGTGATATAGTCACGAAATTTAATCTATTGATTCGTGTTCCCGGACACGAATTTCCCTCTTTTTTCGTGTCACTCAGCACGAATGTCTAGCTAATGTATTTCAATAGGATTTTTTTTTCGCGTCACGGAGCACGAATTTATATGTAATTTATTCCAATAGGATTGTTTTTCGCGTCACTCAGCACGAATTTCCTTCTAATGTATTTCAATAGGAAATTTCTTTCGTGTCCTCCACCACGGTTTTCCTTTTGCCACTGGGTACCACAAACGCTGTATATATTTTTTTCTCATTTGTTATTATTTTTTTTATAGCCTATATATTCAAGCACTATACTCAACATGTAATCAGAAGATTTTATCCTTCTTTTTATTGCTTTATATTCTGTAATCTACTCGCTATTATAAACCATTGTCAGTGGTTCCTCGCGGTCACATGTCACAATTATAAAAATATACGAGACATGTTATTTAGAGACACGCACATTTACTACAGTATAGAAATGATAAAATATACTTTCTGCCATATTCTCTGATAAAAATGAGGGAAAATATATTTATTATTTCTGTCAGCATCTCCCATGATCCTCCTCCTCCGGAGTCAGGCCGCGGTCGCGGATGAATACTCCTCATCATTGCGCTCAAACCACCGTTCAGGTAAGATCCGAGGTAATTACTTTGTTTAATTGTTGAATTGATGGCTTTCTTTGTCAATAACTCACATGGTTCAAATGTTAGAGCAAAATTAAAACCAGACCAATGGTTTGCTCCTTGTCAGAGAATAATAACAGTAATGTTAATAACAATAATAATAAATTCCTTCGGAAACTACGTTAGGCTTGCTAAACGGGGTTAGCTAACTTCAATATTAGTTATATTAATAGAAAGAAATCCAATTAAGGCACTTCTTCCGGTCCAAAAAAAAACAAAACAAAAAAAACAAATATTTTATTGACTTCTTGGCCACTATTAATGAACATAACTAAACTGCACACTGGTGGATTATGGGCCTTCAGTCTTCCTCAGAGTGATCCTAAAATGAACAGGTGTAGATATAATTACTCAGTAAAGTTGTGAGGAATCAAAAGAACCATTACAGGGGGACCTACAAAAATAGAAAACATAAAATAAACATCTAAATAGAAATAAACTAATAAAAGCTGTAGTTTAAGTTATATCGGCTGAAGGGTTGCATTATTTTGTGAGCTCTAGATGATGTCCATTTTCTCTCCATCATTGTGGTCCAGCTACAACTTTAATAATGTCAGTGCTAACAATACACACACTTTATAATGTGTCAGTAATAACAATATAACTTAGTAATGGATGAAAGGGAGCATTGCCTAAAGTTACTGCAAATAAAGTTTCCTTTAAATCTGGGATGAGGAACCCCAGGCGCATGTTACATGCCTTTTAACTGTCATACAGGAAATTGAAATTAACATTTTCTGTTCTCCCTTGCAGATCCAGTCAAACGAGTCACCTGCACATTATAGTAATACCTGATTTAACGAACCCAAAGGCACTTTTAAGAGCCAACCTCTACTACTATCTATCTATCTATCTGTCTGTCTGTTTGTCTGTCTATCTGTCTATCTGTTTATCTATCTCTACCTCTCGCAATGCCAGGGGGGTCTACAAAAAAGATTTGTCCCTTTTGTCAGGGTATTTTATTTTGTGCACAAAAGATCTGTTCGAATTGTAAAAAGGAGCAGCCTCTGAAGCAGCGTCTCAAGAAGAAGCTTCAGAGGTTTGATGAGAAGAAAGAGGAATGGGTGGTTGGTCGTAAGAAGAACCACAATAGTGCATCGATCAAGGATGAAGCAATTTTCATGGTATGTTCAATTTCCTTAAACTGATAAATTTACATTTACGTTCAGTCAGTCAGGAGACACTTTTATCCAAAGCAACTTCAAACAAAAGAGCAACATGCAAGCACTGTGACAAGTCTCGGTTAGCCTAATGCAGTACACGAAGCAAGGTTGGATAAGAAAACGAGTGAATAATATAGGAAAAAAGAATCCTTGTGTTTTTTGCTATTGTTGTTTTATTAGGTGGTACCATTTGTGATTTTAAGTGGTAATACCCTTAAATAATTGCATCTTAGCCTTAACACATCACAGTCCTAAAATATTTACCACAGCAATATTGGAACACACCGCAAATAAAAGTGATTGTTGGGAATTCTGAATTCATAAAAAAACAGACATATGTCATGATAGAATCACAGGTGCAATATAATAATCAAAAGTTCTCATTAAGAGAATAAGAAATGACAAATGGACTGCATTCATTTTACTTTCATCATGTACTATTTAAAGCTCTTTACAAAGTGCACATGTCAGCAGTAAATGTGGAGCATTCACCCATCTGTCTGTGTAACCACAAAGGTTCTTATTATGAATAAATCTGTAGATTGTCAATGTCCAGTTACACAGTGGTTACCCAATCTTGTCAGTGTAGGTGCTTAATTGGAAACCCTCATGGTTTCAGTTTAATCTTTTTGCCTTTTTTTACTTCTGTATATAGAAGAGTTGTTTTTTGCTTCTAATGTATACATCTTTCTTGGCTAGAATTCATTAATGATGTTATACTGTATGTTCTCAATAACTTATACGCTTAGCTTTGTTTTGTTTTTTGCTTTTTCTGTTACTTTAAACTTTAAATACAAATTGTTGTCATTGCAGCTTGAGAAACTCCATGCCATTGGGTACAAGCCAGTTCTGCTTCTTGGCAAAGAGACAAAAAAAAAAGAAAGCAAGTGTGAAATATTAATCCCTCGCTGCACACTCTCCTCCTATGCCAAGGAATACCTTCAGAAGATAGGTTCATTTTATGAATACCTTTGTGAAGGTAAGATGCATGCACTATATTTTTAAAGTCACAGTTCACAACTTGTGTTGAGTATGCAAAAGATGTTTTTATCAATGTTTAGACCTAAATCTTAAAATGATGTCCCCTCTCTACAACATAAATTCAGTCATCAACTCCTGACCTCCTTGACAGTAGAAACTTGGGAGAGGTTTCCATTTTTATATAACCAACAATGAGTTTGTTAGCACAATATTGGCTCTTTTCATACAATTAAAGTTTTTAGAGATTATTTTTTCCTGAATCACAGCCAAACAGCTGTCCCTCAAACCATTTTGTAAGATTTGGCAAACTAGCCTACAACTAGTAAGACAACTGCCTCCAAAACCTTTTCTACCTGTTCACTGCCAAACCCACAAAATTGGATAGTATGATTCAAACAGATTACCACTTCAGACATAGAGGCTAACCATGAGTTTGAACTGCCCCTTTTTTTAGAAACCAAAACATAACACTTGTTTAACTTCCACAGGTTGGAATCAGAATTCATGTGGAAATGATGAGATTACACTGAACCTTACACCCTGTGACCCAATGGAGATAAGTGCTACAGTGGAGCAGATGAGCTCTGTGGTGGAGCTGATAAGCCCTGTGGTGGAGCAGATGAGTCCTGTGGTGGAGCAGGTGGAGCAGATGAGTCCTGTGGTGGAGCAGGTGGAGCAGATGAGTCCTGTGGTGGAGCAGGTGGAGCAGATGAGTCCTGTGGTGGAGCAAGTGAACCCTGTGGTGGAGCAGATGAGCCCTGTGGTGGAGCAGATGGAGCAGATGAGCCCTGTGGTGGAGCAGATGAGTCCTGTGGTGGAGCAGGTGGAGCAAGTGAGCCCTGTGGTGGAGCAGATGAGTCCTGTGGTGGAGCAGGTGGAGCAAGTGAGCCCTGTGGTGGAGCAGATGAGCCCTGTGGTGGAGCAAGTGAGCCCTGTGGTGGAGCAGATGAGCCCTGTGGTGGAGCAAGTGAGCCCTGTGGTGGAGCAGATGAGCACTAAAGAGGGACAAGGTAATTAGGACAGATTTAAAGAGCTACAGTTTAAATTTGTAAAGGCTTGAAGTGTTTGAACCATGGGTTACATTAGATTAATCGACTTCTAGTGTTTTTTTTCCCTATATAGCTTTAGCATATAGTAAAGGCTAATCTACAAGTCCATCTAAAAATTAAATAATTAGGTGATCTCTATCTGTACTAGAGGTGTTGGAATGAATTTTGTAAGTCTACTGTATCATAAATCTAAAAAATGTAGGTATTACTAATCAAATTCTGAAAGTACTATTCCTATTTTTATTCTTTTTTTCTCCGTACATTTATGTCAGGGGCATTGTTGTTGCACTGTTAAAGCTTGGATAGGCAATGTTAGAGAAACCAGTCAGAGTAGCTAGATTTTAAAATATTCAACTGAAAAAATCCTATCTGTTCTATCAGGGCTCACACCAAAGTAACTCCCCCAAAACACATTTACTAATAATGTTCATTGTTTTCAGACATGTGAATGAGACATGAAGTAGGAGTTTGATTTGTTTAGTGCACCAGCAGTAGTCAGACACAGCCAACTACTGTCTGTCTGACTACTGCTGGTACCTCATGTCTCATTCACATGTATGAAAACAACAAACATTATTAGAAAATTCCCTCTTGAAACTAAATAAATAAAAATACAGCAATAAAATATGGTGGAAAAGGCCACTGTTTTTACAGACCTTTTGACAAGGCTACATTTCAGAAATATCAATATTTGTATAATTTTACCCAAATTGCAATAAAAATTAATACACCTATTGTACAGGACCCATGTACTGCTACGCTTGTTTGATGTTATGGTTTGATGTATTTTACATAATATGTTTAATCTTTTTTTGGTATGAGTAATTTTCTTTCTCCAAACCCCCTGCTGTCTTCACAGGGTCAGTCATGGACACAGTTGGTCTGAGTTCCAAAAAGAAAAAGTCAGGTATGTAAATGCTGTTTGTAGGATAATTATTGTTGGTTCTGGTAACAATATATTACAATAACTCATTAGTCAAGCAGGTTCTCTTGAATAGAATTGAATTAATTAAACTTAAACTAAAGGAGACCTATATTTTTATTCTTATACGCCACACATCCACAGTATCAAAAAATCTTTGTTCATCTTGAACTGGCCTTTACACAGGCACTCAGTTCAGAGTTTACTATTCTAATGAGACAAATATAAAAGCGTGTTTGCACACATATTTACTAAAAGAGAGAGATTGGCCTCTTCTCAAATTTTGGTGGTCTCTAAATGCACTTGGGACACATCCTATCATAGACAAAAATATTGGCACCCCTGTATTTCTGTCAGATAATAAATGCACTACTTCTCCCAGAAACGTGTTTGCATTGGAACAACACAAAAATGAGACATTTTACACAAATCTCCAGAAAATAAGTTCTGGACAAAATTATTGCCTTCAACTTAATATTTGGTTCCAAATGCCTTTGGAAACAGTAACTGAAATCAATTGCTTTTTGTAACCATCAGGGAGTTTCTTAAAGCTATCTCTTTACTTACTACTTTATGTTAAGGTTTTCTTTTGGAGAACTATAGACAGATGCTCTGTGGGATTTTGATCTGGAATCATTTCTGGCCACTTAATCCTCCCAGTGCTTTATATTAAACCATATTTTGGTGTTTTTTGAAACATGCTTTGAGTCATTGTCCTGCTTTTAAGACCCATGACTTTTGATGGACACTCAGCTTTCTGACACTGGACCCTATATTGCACCCTACAAATCTTTGATAGTTTTCAGATTTCATAATGCCATGCATTACATCCAGTGTCTGAGGCAGCAAAGCAACCCCAAAATATCTGTGTTACTTTCACCATGTTTGACTGAGGAGACTGTTCCTTTTTTGTTTTGTTTTGTTTTTGAACACCTCATTTAATTTTCTGAAGACAGTAAAATTATTTTTCTTTCTGTGTCAGCTGCTCAGCTCTGATCTACCATCATTTTTTTTTTATTTTTCCACATCCAAGGGATATTAGCTAGAGTGCCATGGGCTGTAAATGTTTTGATAGTGTTGTGCACAGTGGAAACAGGAACATTAAGATGTCTGGAGTTGTACTTGTATCCTTGAGACTGTTAATGTAATAACTGTTAACACCATGCTATTGCACTCTCACTCTCAATGTTTTAATCTATTCTTCATTTTTGTTTTTTGTTTTTTCTTGATAGGGCCAAGCAGAAATATTGGTTGACTGGGAACCCTGTCCAGTATGGTATGTATTCTTCTGTTTTTTCTGCTTTATCAACTAATGTAGGCATTATTAAATAACTTTACCTTTGTTCATCTTTTTTATTTGTTCTTGTTTTTCCTACATTCATTTAATATTAATCTGTTTTGTTTCACAAATGGTGGTGCTCCATCGCACGTCCTGATTTTGCTGAGTTTGATGTGCTCCTGGGTCAACATATTTTGTTATTATTTTAATCCAAAACTTTTGTCTTGACCCTATCTCTACACCTAGACCTACCCTTACCCATGAGTAATGCCTAAAATCAGAGGAGCTGATAGATGACTGACACTGATGTACAAGCACCAAACACTGATTGTAAGCCTAAACTTCACAAAAACTATAAACAGTTGTTTCAAATCTCATTGGTTAATCACTGTGTTGTCTCAGGGTCAACAAAGATGTTGACCTAGAAACACTTCAAACTCAGTAATATCAGGTTCTGCGTGGAGGCACATAGATGGAAAATTACACTGTTATGCTTATAAAAGACATGTTCTGTAATGATGTGTGCTTCACACTTGTTAAAATGTTTGTTTATTGGAAACACCCAGTAAATAAAAAATAAATTAATCCCTTCTGTTTTTAGTGGCAAGGAGTGGGCCCATTCCTGGCAGCCAAAGGATTCTGTTCAGATGAATGTGAAGAAATAAAATGTAGAATTTGAACATTTTTGTTTATGCCTGTTTATTACTTTGCTTTTGCACTATTTTTAAAGTCATGTGTCATATTTCTGTAGTGGTGAAAATCCCCAGTAAATTTGAAACAAGGAGTTTAGTTTCAAGTAGGATTGATAGAAATAGAAATGTACTTAATCCAACCAATTTTCCTTTTTAGATGTTATTCAATAGCATATTTTATGTATCATGATTATACAGTACATTGCACTATATGTTATTTCATTTCAGTTGAAATATAACTTGATTTCATGTTCTGTTGTGCTTTTCAAATTAACTTAACCTCACAGAGCACTGGTAAGACTTGCAAAACATATAAGACAAAACACTTCAGATCTTCCAGCTTCTTCACCTCGAGTCCTCATCATTTTCATCAGGAGTCGAGGTCCACATTCATCCAGATCTCAGCGCTGCCAGTGTCTAGACTCCAGGGATATTCCTTTTCATAAGATTCTCTACTTTTCAGATAATGACATCTCCATGTGTTCAAATTGCCAAAGACTAAATAGTTTCAGCCTATGTACCTTGTCAAATTTTTGGATCACTTCCTAAAGGCTGCAGTCAATAATTAAGCAATAAATGAGCATTTAGTGTTCTATGTTTTTGAGAAAGACCACAAATACTGTACATCATAATAAACACTTGCAAAAAATAATAATTTTACCTTACATATTACATAACATATACTTTAAAAATAAGCAAAAAAAAACTTTCACTGAGCATGTTCATGCAAGGAATTTGTTTAACTTTACATCACACTGATTTACTAGTTGTTTTAAATGGATTATTTTGAAATGACAATTTGGGTTAGTATATAAATTTATTATACTTATCTGGATGACCATGGTATATAATTGATTATGACTATAATTGTTTGACTGATTTGTCACTCCTAATATTTGCATATTTATGAGCACAGAGCAGAGGTGGAGATTCCAAGGGTCAGAAAGTAAAAGTCCTGCCATATATTTGTTCCACCCATGAACTGATGAAATGATTTCACCAGAGGTGGAACCAAGTCCTTCTGTTCCACCTCTGGCACAGAGGCAGTTTATTACATTTGTGGGGGCTAAACAAACATATTAAGGCCATAATTAAAAAACAAAACAAAACGCATAACTCGAAATAGTTTATTTGGTAAATATCTTTTTATAACCCAATTCCTACTGTGGAAACCGGAAGAACTACAAATATGATGGCTCATTTGTACGCTTCGTAATAGGCTCTATCGCGCACCTCTACTGGGAATTGTAGTTTATAAGTACATTGGAAACGGCCATGAATTAGTTGGTGTACAATAATGGTTAAATGTCACCGATGAACTGACATACTCACGATTTTTTTCATCTTGATCATCTAAATGCATGTTTCTTCTGTAGGAGATAACCGACACATATAATAAAAGATACATTTTATAACCCTAAACCTAACCCTACTCTGGAACCTGAAAGAACTTCAAATATGGACACTGATTTGTACGTTTAGTAAGAAGTTCAAAGGCGCGTCTCTATTGGGAATTGTAGTTTTTAAATACATTGGTATATTTCCCATTATTAGAAAATGGCAGTATTAAACTGCATGTACTTCTGGGGGTTTCAGGGGATGGGAAAGACATTGGTCTTGTCAGATTATAAAAGTACAATTGTTAAATGGGAGAAAATTGATTTTGGGCTATTTTTGACAGTGCCCCCAGTTGGTGCCCAATAGTGACTATGCTCACATTATTGCTGGGGTCCAGAGGTATCTACAAAAGTTGGCCCCATGTTTGTAGATCTTCTTGTTGCTGAATTATAAACCTTCAAACATGGTCCATGTTTGAGGTTCAAAGGTCAGTATTTAGCAAGCAGGGGCCATGTAACATATTCATATTGACATATGTTACTCTCCGGGTCGAGACCTTTCCAATTCTGTATTTGGTTTAGCTCTATGACAAAGTATTAATTTTCTCATTTCATTAACACGAGCTGTTCCAGGCCTTGTTTCAGAGAGCACTTTGAAGGCAGAGTATACAGTTAACCCTTTTGTTTGTTTGTTTGATTGTTTACTGATTGTCTTTTTTACTTTTTACATTTTCATGTGGAAATAAGGACCAAAATGAGTAACCCTCAGAGTTTTCACAAAGACAGAATACATTTTATTAGCCATTGTATTTGGTTTAGTCCTATGACAATGTTTTAATGGACATGACTTTGCCCAGGCATACCTTCACAGAACCCCTTTGTAAAAAATGACTCAAGATGAACTTGACATGGCCAAATCTTGAACATTATTTTCATGATGGCATACAATAAGTTTTCAGCCTCAACCCAAGTACTTCAGGTCTTCCCCACACACCTGTAGTAATGCACTTGTATTTTATTTCAAAAAGGTGATTCATTTTGTTCACTATTTCTGCTCGTTCATTAAAAGGACAAACCATTAAAGGTGAACCAGTTAGTTTTCATCCTGGTTCTTTACAAATCTGCAGAAACCACTGTACATAAAGCAACAGACAAAATATTACATACACAGACAAAAACTTTCCCATTTCTAGCCTCTCCCCAACACGTCAACTTGTTCCCCTAAAAATATCATAAAACATGCAGTAAATGTACAAATATTAATAAAAAGCTTTGCATGCATTAACATGCATATACACATTACTTCTGTATCTCAAGCTTACTTACAAGCAAGGCTGTTTAAAGACAAGTAAAAATGCATGCCATAAAGGTATAAATTAATAATGCTGTGGGATATCAAATGAAACAATATTATGCATATACATGATTTATCTTTATCTATTTTCTTTTTCCTCCAGCTATTATCTTGTATCAACTATGAAATCACATTTTATTTTTGAACAATAATGAAAAAGTCAAGTCACCTTTATTTACCTTTATGGTGTTTTTAAAAACTCAGATTGTCAAGGCAGCTTAACAGTAATAAATAGGAGAATTGTGTGTCAGTAATGCAAAAGGACAATAGTAAACACTCAATGTTCAGTTAGTGATCAGTGTTCATCAGTGATGTCATCATGTTAATATAGTATCTGTGGAATCAAGTAGAAGATATCGTTGGAAATTAATTGAAAACACAAAATGCTTGTCTTTGGAAATACTTTATTCTTGCCATTCACAACATTTACCAGTGAAGATACACCACATTGTGAGTATGCATATTGGTAAAACAAGCGTAACAGTATTTATTAACAATGGACCATGTGCTTAAGTTTTACTTGGAAAGCACCAACTCTCAAAAAGGATGGTTTACAGTGAAAAACATGAGATACAGTTCAGACCAGATTTTTACAACAAAACATTATAAAATACTAATCATTTCTACAACTTTAAGAAAAGAGACGAGTCAAAAGTATCATAATAACAAAAAAAAAATGTTATTAATATAATACCTTTTTTATTTTTTATTATTATTATCATCAATTGATTGTTTAGAATTGTATAAAGCATTAACATGAGTTTATTGTTGATCTAGCAGCACACAAAGTAGCACAGCATCTGACTAAACAATGCAGGGGTCATTTATTCAATGAAATCACAGTTGAAGTTAAATCATAAAAAAACAACAGTTAGGACTGTCTTATACCATTTAAGACTTCTGCTTTTTCCTTTAAATTGATAGAACTGCTTTAACTTTTTAAGAATTTGCTACAATGTTTAACTTCTATGGTGCAGCAATATTTCACGAGTTCGCGCTTCCTCATAATACAATAGTAAGCGAGTTTGGCGTGCTGTCCGGGGGGCGAGCCGGGAGGTCGTCGGACTCCGAGCCCTAGTGATTTGAACCCTAGCGAGGGCAGAGCTCGGCGTCTGGCTCGAACCCTGCGTGCCCCCCATGAAGGAAGGCGCGAGACGGGCGGTGGAGGGGTGCGCAAAAGACAAGATGCGGAAGGGAAGGAAATGGGTTTATTTATAGTGGGTATGATGGATCTGATTGGACGGATGAAATGAGGTGGTTGATTAGATAATGCGGCGCCAGTGGCGGTTGATTCGTACACGCTCCTCCCGAAACTAGTTTGCAACATCACACAATAACACCCAACAGTTATAAATCACCATACCCCCGTATCCTATAACACCCCTCTGGACAAGAAAAGCACAGGCCCTCTGCTGCTGCTGCAGAATAAACTAATGCGGGGGAAAAGCAAGTAATGAAGAATGAACTTTTACATTCTGGCCCAAATGTGGAAATACAGGAAACATAATGAGGTCACCAAAGTCATCTTCATGAATTTGTTTACCAGATTGCACAGAAAATCTGCCCAATGGACAATATCGAACTTTACTTACTGGTCTGGAATGCCATGGGACTCATGGGATTCAATCATTTTATGCTGAGATTGGTAAACCTACTGTATGCTAAGAGGTTTGTGTATCTTCAAGGAGCATTCATGTGCTTACTGAATTGCTTGCCAATCTACAAACAGGTTTCATTTTCAACAACATAGAATGCATACAGATTTTGATGTGGTAAATCAATCAGCATACTAAAAACTGCACAGTTACTGGGCAAGTCCACTTCCTTCAGCACAGTCCTTTGTGCAGCTTTCATCTGGAGAAATACAGAAAAACACAAATGCAAAAGGTAGGATAAGAAGGTGAACTCCCCCGGCCTATTTTTGAGAACAAACATACATATAAATAAATAAATTACCTAAATTGTGTTTTCTTCTTCATCGTCACTGGTGTCTGGACTACTGAGGCCACTTTGATCTTCTGCTTCAACATGTAGAAGAGCAGAGGCCTCGGGGCCTAAAGCAGTCTTGTACTGTTGGAGGGCCACGTGCATCCTTTCTGACACCTCTGACAGTCTTCTTCTTAAGACACAGCAAAGTCCCTCGTTGTCTACATCTCAAAATACAAAAGAGATAACACTGAAGACAAACTACATATTAAAGACTTTTTGATGCCCAAAAATTTCACCCATTTAAATTTAAATACCAGGATGCCTGGCATTTTTAGGTGTATCGTTGTCATATCCTCTGTCTACCTTCTGTGTAAACTCTGACGGCTCACTGAGACGACTTTATGTGCTAAAGTAGCATCTTGTGTAGCATTCAAGAAGTTACACCAAGAAAAAGGTGTCTGATGATGCTGAGCAGTTAGATTTTCTATGTTGACTGAAGGAGACAATAATAAGCTTAATCTTGATGTTATGCTTTGTGTAACACACCAGGAACAAATTGTAGTGTTCCCAATTATTTTGTTAATTTCAGGTTTTATGTAACAGCCACAGTACAACAACTCTCTCCAGCAAATGTGACACTTTAAAGCCTTAATGACTTGTTACCATAGAAAACAACTACAGTCCCCTTTTTATTATTATGTACAGGCCAAATGACCACGACAAACAGAGCAATAACTGCTCTACTCCATCCAAGTTCTGTGACTGAGACTGATTGATAGGTTTTTTTTTAGTAGTATTTGAAATCCATACTTTCAATGGACAAGGTTTTAATTCAACTTACCCTCCTCAGATATCTTGTTCTTCAGAAGCACTGCCAGGCTCTGCAACCATGTGCAGTGTTGTGCCATCTCCAACACCAAAATGCCTTTTTCCTCTTGAAGTCGCATTGTTGACATCACTTGGTCATGCAGTTGTTTCTTGATTGAAATGTTTGCTAGGAATCAACAACAAATATTAATACATAAGAGAATCTATACAGTACATGAGCATGATAGCATTACAATGTTACAAATTACAAACATGTACTTTTTTTAATCATCACATTGAAACATAAGAAACCTAAAACTGAGCCCATACCTAAATGTACATTACAACACTTAATATGTTACATGCATGTGTTAGTTCGATGTACTTCATATAGAAAACATGAAATAAATTACTGTGAAGCATCTGAAAACTGACATACCACTGCCATGAACCTCCCACGGCCATATCGGGGACACTGTGCTCTCTCCAGTCAGCGAATGCTCCACCACAGCTACATCAATGTTAGTTGCAGTGTTTAGTACAAGACCGTTATATTTGTCTATCTCCTGAAGAAGGAGCTTTTTGTCCTCTGCCAGCTTCCTTCGAAGGCGGTGGCGAAGCTTGCTGCTGTCTAGAAAGTAAAGAGATAGAGGTTTGTAACAGCACTGTTCAATAAGGAAATATATATTGCACCCAAAAAGATTAATTTAGCTTTACAATCAGATAACCAAAAGGTATAAGGTGTAACTTTAATGGCAGCCCTGCTCTGCATATTTTGTATGTATCTGTTATTTAACACACCAGATTAAAATCATTAGCTTGTTAGGAGAGAGATCCATAAACTGAACTAATGATCTAATAATGTCATTTAGGTGTGTTAAATAAGAGAGACATGCAAAATGTCTCCTGGAATGAAATTGAGAAGCACATTCTTAAAAATAAGAATTACTGTGCTTTAATTACTTTAGAAAGCGACCTTGTACAAGTAACAAGCATGTTTTGGTGGAGTAGGATGCATACAGTGGCTTGAATATCAACCTATTATATTCTGTAGTTATACCATTCTGACGGTAAAGGGTTTGCTTCCGCTGCCTCACACTGAGGTAAAGCCCCTCGATCGACTGCTGAAGTCCTCGGTGTGCGGGGTCTTGACTGGCGTGAGACGGATCTGGTGTCTCTGTAGAAGTAATAGTGAAAGCAAATTCACTGTTAAAACAACACAGAACCATCTCAGTGTTTGCATTTGATTATAAAACCCTTCATTAATCTATAATTGATATTTCTTTTAATACTTCATTGAACTTGATGTGTGCACATCCTGCAGGGAAACTGAAATACCCAACCTAAATGTGGCAAATTATCGGACGTGACATGTAGTTTTCAGTAACCCATAGACCACCCTGTTACCTTTAGCTGCTCTTTAATATCAAACTCAGATAGTAGTAGAAAAGGATATTTGCTGTTTCTTTTATCTGCTCATGCTTACCGCCAGCTGCCCATTCCTTCACATCAGAGAGCCACTGTGACACCAGTTCATCTGAGCAAAGTAACTCAGTTTTCAGTTCAGCTAGCCTTGCTGTTTCATCCCGGAGTCTCTGACAAGTCTGATAAACAGTGTTATACAAGAATCAGGACTTGACACAATTAAAAACAGGCCAAATGCACACAACAAAAGGATACGCAAAAAAATTATTGGAGACTTACCTTCACATATCTTGTTGAAAGTGACTGATGTAGAGAGAGATGTTTTTTGTGGTTCCACCCCATCGCATGCAATGTAAGCATGTCCACGCGTGCTGTTTAAAGCAAAAAATGAGGTTGTGATGCTTAATAAAAAAAATAAATAAAAAAGAAAAAATTATTAATAAATAAAAAAATTAATATTGCAAACAATCTGATGACCTGCTTTGGACATATATTTGGTAGTTAGGGCACAACGTGAGAGGTAGCTGTTCACTTGCTCAACCTCTTCACCGGCGGTTGTCCCCGCTCCTTCCTGGTTCCTACCACTCCATTTAATCTATTAGTAAATAGTGAAAGAAATTCAATGCAATTAAATTGGACCAATTTACCTTAAAGGCTTTTGCAATCTGTAAAAAAAAAAAACAATTAAGGAAAAAGGCTACATAGTACAGTGTAGCCTATCACTTTAATTTCACAATATTAATTAACATTTCACATGTACATATGAGGCAAAAATATTACACATACTTCACACTTAGTAGCATGGGCTCGAGCATGCATCACACTGAGGAAAGGCTTCATTCTGGTCAGCTCCTTAAGGGCAGGAAGGACACTAGCAGCTTTCTCCAAGTACGGCCAATATTTGCATGCTACATCCATTGCAAAGAATTGTGCCTTGGCTGGCATGAGCTCCTTCTGAAGATACAGAGGGTAGGCAAATATCTCCCCTCTGTACATATTAAGAGCTTTCAGAAGGAATCCATGACGACACACTGCAACCTCCATCCCCTCTTCATCTAATTTGGAAGCCTTCCTTGATGTCTCCCTTGCTGCTGTCCACTGGGAGTCCCCACATGAGCCTTTTCCCTGTGTCTATGACACACATAACAAACACAACACAATCTAATAAAAGCAATGCTCTCATATAATATATGGCATTTATTCTCTCAGTTTGATTTTAGAGTAGTAGGTTGGTAGAAGTAGTTGAAGTGGGGAGGAAATCAAGGTTGGACATATATGGTTCTTTTTGTGACAACTTTCAGTGAAGTTATGATTGAAACTTGCATTTCTCACTGCTTTCTGTATGGTTTCCACAAATCTAGACACCGCAGCGTCTTCAGCCACAAAGAGCCCCTCAAAAAAAGCAGGATCATCAGAGCTGAGGAAGAAAAAAATAAATAAGTACATCCAATAAATGGATAGTAAATTAATGAATAAAAATAACGAAACAAAAGACCACCTTGTGTCTCTGCGAAAGCGATACAGCTTTCTGTTTCCATCGACTGAAACAGCCAACATTTCTGGGGTACAGGCTGGGCAGGTGAAAGGAGCACCACAGCAGAGCTGCTCTTCCTCAAATGAGGCATAGGAATACTCTAAGAAGCTGCGCTGTAGTGTATCGCCGTTGATTTGTCCAGACTGGAAGATAAATAAAATTAAATAGAATATGTAACAACGTCTGATAATGTAAAGAAATGTTATAATATGGTAATAACAATCACACTTACTCTTCCGCCAATCTTAGTGTGATGCTCCAGCAGCTTTGCGAAGGCTTGTCTGGAGAATCCTGGAGAGATGACCTTGAGTTCCTGAAAGGAGCTCAGGAGGTCCAGTGTATAAAGTGTTGAACTGGTGACAGAGGCAGGCCAATATCCACTCCTCATGAGCTCCTTCACGTCAGGGCTCCACTGATGCTGGCATGATTGACATACATACAGTGGCTGATGCAAGTCAAAACGCCCTTTGAAAAAAAAGGTACATTTCAAGTTTTAAAACAGTTAGGTAATTCTGCACATTGTGAATGGTTGAGAGACACTGCACAAGTTCCTGTAATCTCAGTACTCAAACCAGACTTCTTCAGTAATGTCACACATTGATTACATTTGTCTAAGTCATCAAATTACAAACAGCTGTGTTTGATTACAATACTGTGTGCTATACCAGAGATTCTGACAACTCCAATTGTAAGCACAATGCCACACACACTAGTGTGAAAAACATCAAATCTACAATAGAAATTTAAATAGTGAATTGTTCTTACCATTGATGGTAATTAAAATCACTGGTTTGCCCGGTAATATGGTGAAGTTTGTGCCATCACAGGAGCAGTCTGGTACCTTCACTGTTGGCAAAATGCAAGCTGGCAAAAAGAAAGAAAACCACTAATTTAGGTTAGATTAATTGCCTACGGACACACATGAACAGCAAAATGAGGGTTTTTGTGAGAACACACCTTGCTCATGGATGCAATACCCATCTTGCCCTTTAATGATGTGTGAGGTTGGAGGAATGGCCTGAAAAAACCCATGAATGATGCATTCCCTGTTGTGGAGTGGCTGCTTTTTGTGATGAAGTACATCACAGTCCCCACAGAACCACTCCTCAGGAAGACACTCTCTGCATCTAGTAAGAAAAAAAGGGTATCTGGGTATCCCCCAAAAACACATGTACCTCAGCCTGTAAAGCAGGGCACTAAACATTAAAACCAACCTAATAACAGCAGGCTCATGACAAAGACAACACAATGGATGACCAACAGCCTCTTTTGCAATAAGGCATTTTAAGTGGTATGGTCTTGCTTCTTTCCAGCGATCTGAGGCTTTCTGCTGCCGAAAAGACCAGGATGATGCAGAGCTTTTCTGAGGCTCAGCAGAAGGATAAGACATCAAAATATTGGAGAGCCTCTCCATATTCTGTTCTGTAAAGAAAATATAAAATAAAGCTGTAAGAGACAATTTAGATGAAGACCATTTTATGATTCAGTGTCAAACTAGCCTTAATCTTTACTAAATTGTTAAATTCACCACTGATTTACCAAACTGCTCCTGAGGATTTAGTTCTGCTGAGGATACAGGAGTGAGGAAAAACACTCTTGTGTTTTTACACAAGAGTAAAAACATTTTAGGCTATCACTGCATGTTTCTTTTTACCCAAAACTGAGCAATTTATGAAATCAGACATATTTATGTTAAGTACTTGGTAAGGTTTCTGTACTTCTTAAATGTCTTTTTAGAGACTGGAATATTTTTAACTCTCAACAATCAATAACAGTCTTCTAATTTGATTTGGTTCAGCATTTAGTAAACATAGCATATTTCCACAAACATAAGATAATTGAGATATAACCTGTAGCTGAAGCTTGGCGTCTCCCTCCTTGCCTCCCCCTCGGCTTGCCACGTCCTGAAAACTCCCTTTTAGACTTCTGTGGAGGGTCTCCTACAGAGTGAGCACGTTTTCTCTCCACAGCTGCTGTCTGTGTGTTGGAGTAAATATTTCTTGTAAGACTGATGTTGTTGAAGGTACTAGATGCAAACGACTGGTGATTAGTGGAAGGAAAACACAACATAGTGTGTTATTAAGGTGTTGAATGGCTTAAATGAACCTTCTTGTAGATTTTCCAAGTCTCTGTAACTCCAAAATATTAGATTTGGATATATATCTTTTTTTAAATATTAGATTTCCAAAATATATTCCCTCAGTTACACATGCCAAAGAGCAGTATAGGATGTTAATGCATCATTCAATGCACCTTAATGTAATCTTCTGCACTCATCCTTTTTCTACATTCATCACATTTTTAATTTAATTTGTCCACATAACCCATCCACATATTCAAGTATAAAACGAACTCTTACCCTGGCTTCAGCTAGAACACGGTCTAGTTTTAGTTCAAGAGCCATGCGTCTCCCCTCTTGGTAGTGAGGGTCCTGTGAGTCAAGTTTATGTTTGGAGTCCATTGCAACACAAACAGACAAATGAACACACAGATAGACAGACAAGATGCAAACAGACAGATGTACTGTGTACAGAGAGAGAGATAGACAGATAGACAGACAAACAGACAGACAGATAGATAGATAGATAGTTAGTTAGACAGATAGAGGTTGGCTCTTAAAAGTGCCTTTGGGTTCGTTAAATCAGGTATTACTATAATGTGCAGGTGACTCGTTTGACTGGATCTGCAAGGGAGAACAGAAAATGTTAATTTCAATTTCCTGTATGACAGTTAAAAGGCATGTAACATGCGCCTGGGGTTCCTCATCCCAGATTTAAAGGAAACTTTATTTGCAGTAACTTTAGGCAATGCTCCCTTTCATCCATTACTAAGTTATATTGTTATTACTGACACATTATAAAGTGTGTGTATTGTTAGTACTGACATTATTAAAGTTGTAGCTGGACCACAATGATGGAGAGAAAATGGACATCATCTAGAGCTCACAAAATAATGCAATGCTCTGCTGAATTACCCTTCAGCCGATATAACTTAAATTACAGCTTTTATTAGTTTATTTCTATTTAGATGTTTATTTTATGTTTTCTATTTTTGTAGGTCCCCCTGTAACGGTTCTTTTGATTCCTCACAACTTTACTGAGTAACTATATCTACACCTGTTCATTTTAGGATCACTCTGAGGAAGACTGAAGGCCCATAATCCACCAGTGTGCAGTTTAGTTATGTTCATTAATAGTGGCCAAGAATTCAATAAAATATTTGTTTTGTTTTTGTTTTGTTTTTTGGACCGGAAGAAGTGCCTTAATTGGATTTCTTTCTATTAATATAACTAATATTGAAGTTAGCTAACCCCGTTTAGCAAGCCTAACGTAGTTTCCGAAGGAATTTATTATTATTGTTATTAACATTACTGTTATTATTCTCTGACAAGGAGCAAACCATTGGTCTGGTTTTAATTTTGCTCTAACATTTGAACCATGTGAGTTATTGACAAAGAAAGCCATCGATTCAACAATTAAACAAAGTAATTACCTCGGATCTTACCTGAACGGTGGTTTGAGCGCAATGATGAGGAGTATTCATCCGCGACCGCGGCCTGACTCCGGAGGAGGAGGATCATGGGAGATGCTGACAGAAATAATAAATATATTTTCCCTCATTTTTATCAGAGAATATGGCAGAAAGTATATATTATCATTTCTATACTGTAGTAAATGTGCGTGTCTCTAAATAACATGTCTCGTATATTTTTATAATTGTGACATGTGACCGCGAGGAACCACTGACAATGGTTTATAATAGCGAGTAGATTACAGAATATAAAGCAATAAAAAGAAGGATAAAATCTTCTGATTACATGTTGAGTATAGTGCTTGAATATATAGGCTATAAAAAAAAAATAATAACAAATGAGAAAAAAATATATACAGCGTTTGTGGTACCCAGTGGCAAAAGGAAAACCGTGGTGGAGGACACGAAAGAAATTTCCTATTGAAATACATTAGAAGGAAATTCGTGCTGAGTGACGCGAAAAACAATCCTATTGGAATAAATTACATATAAATTCGTGCTCCGTGACGCGAAAAAAAATTCCTATTGAAATACATTAGCTAGACATTCGTGCTGAGTGACACGAAAAAAGAGGGAAATTCGTGTCCGGGAACACGAATCAATAGATTAAATTTCGTGACTATATCACAATAACGGTTTGTACAGTATAAAAACCATTACGCCTATGGAATGTCCCCATAAAACATGTAAACCCAACATGTGTGTGTGTATGTATATATATATATATATATATATATATATATATATATATATATATATATATATATATATATATATTGATGAACAGATGTCCACCTTAAATTTAAAAAGTAAACTATTGCAGGGATGGTAATTATGAAGAATTTGATAGTAAACATCGCATTGTTGAATTATCAAGCACACTTTTCTGTTATGTGTTGAGAAAAGACGAGGATATCGGGATGATATCAGTTTTAGCTGGCATATTTACCATAAACGGTCGATAAGGCTCATGTGTACTGTAGGCTAGTATTTACTGCTAGATTTGACACACCAAACCGATGGAAAAACTGTATTTCTTAGTAAAAAAAAAGACAGTATTTACATGCGATGGCCGTAGCACGTGCAGTCTCGTTATTTTACCGGGAGAATATATTTATATTTTTATCTGGAAGCACTGACGATCGTTTACAATAGTGAGTAGCCTACAGAATATAATGCAATAAAAACAACGATAAAAGTCTCCTACTTAAATGTTGAGTAAAGTAGCGCTTAAAATCAATAAATACAAAATGAGGAGGAAAACAATACAGCGTGGACCCCAGTGTCAGAAAGAAAAACGTGGTGGAGGCACGAAAGATATTTCCTATTGAAATACATTGGATCGAAATTCGTGCAGAGTGACACGAAAAAAGAGGGAAATTCGTGTCCATGAACACGAATCAATAGATTAAATTTCGTGACTATATCACGAAATGCCGTGAGACTGGGTTGATTAAACACGCAGACTGCTCAAATACAAAAACATTGTTTTTAAGTCAAACTCGATTTGTGAAAACTTTCACAATCGCTATTTATTGCGTAACAGTGTTCCTAATGCTCTGCTCTCTTTTTCTTCTATCAGTACTGGTCAGCTGATCCTTCCCTGAGTCATATTATTCACTATTCTGATCTGTGAAAACTTTTACAGTTCAGTACTGGTCAGCTGACCCTTCCCTGAGTCATATTATTCACTATTCTGATCTGTGAAAACTTTCACAGTTCAGTATTGGTCAGCTGACCCTTTCCTGGGTCACTAACATCACTATTCTGATCTGTGAAAACTTTCACAGTTCAGTATTGGTCAGCTGACCCTTTCTTGAGTCATATAAATCACTATTCTGATCTGTGAAAACTTTCACAATTCAGTACTGGTCAGCTGACCCTTCCCTGAGTCACTAACATCACTATTCTGATCTGTGAAAACTTTCACAATTCAGTACTTGTCAGCTGACCCTTCCCTGAGCCACTAACATCACTATTCTGATTTGTGAAAACTTTCACAGTTCAGTATTGGTCAGCTGACCCTTTCCTGGGTCACTAACATCACTATTCTGATCTGTGAAAATGTTCACAGGTCAGTACTGGTTAGCTGGCCCTTTCCTGAGTCATATTAATCACTATTCTGATCTGTGAAAACTTTCACAGGTCAGTATTGGTCAGCTGACTCTTTCCTGGGTCACTAACATCACTGTTCTGATCTGTGAACATTTTCACAGTTCAGTACTGGTCAGCTGACCATTCCCTGAGTCAGTAACATCACTATTTTAATCTGTGAAAAAATTCACAGTTCAATTTGGGTCAGAATAGTGATGTACATGAATCAGGAAATGGTCAGCTGACCAGTACTGAACTGTGAAAGTTTTCACAGATCAGAACAGTGATGTACGTGACTCACGGAAGGGCCAACTGACCAGTACTGACCTGTGAAGGTTTTCACAGATCAGAATAGTGATATTAGTGACTCAGGGAAGTGTCAGCTGACCAGTACTGAACTGTGAAAATTTTCACAAACCAGTACTGAACTGTGAAAGCTTTCACAGATCAGAGTTGAGATTAATATGACTCAGGGAAGGGTCAGCTGACCAGTACTGAACTGTGAACGTTTTCACAGATCAGAATAGTGATGTTAGTGACCCAGGAAAGGGTCAGCTGACCAATACTGAACTGTGAACATTTTCACAGATCAGAATAGTGATGTTAGTGACCCAGGAAAGGGCCAACTGACCAGTACTGAACTGTGAAAATGTTCACAGATCAGAACAGTGATGTTAGTGACCCAGGGAAGTGTCAGCTGACCAGTACTGAACTGTGAAAATTTTCACAAACCAGTACTGAACTGTGAAAGCTTTCACAGATCAGAGTTGAGATTAATATGACTCAGGGAAGGGTCAGCTGACCAGTACTGAACTGTGAAAGTTTTCACAGATCAGAATAGTGATGTTAGTGACCCAGGAAAGGGTCAGCTGACCAATACTGAACTGTGAACATTTTCACAGATCAGAATAGTGATGTTAGTGACCCAGGAAAGGGTCAGCTGACCAGTACTGACCTGTGAAGGTTTTCACAGATCAGAATAGTGATGTTAGTGACCCAGGAAAGGGTCATCTGACCAATACTGAACTGTGAAAGTTTTCACAGATCAGAATAGTGATTTACATGACTCAAGGAAGGGTCAGCTGACCAGTACTGAATTGTGAAAGTTTTTTTACAGATCAGAATAGTGATTAATATGACTGAGGAAAGGGTCAGCTGACCAGTACTGACCTGTGAACATTTTCACAGATCAGAATAGTGATGTTAGTGATTTAGGCAAGGGCCAGCTGACCAGTACTGACCTGTGAACGTTTTCACAGATCAGAATAGTGATGTTAGTGACCCAGGAAAGTGTCAGCTGACCAGTACTGACCTGTGAACGTTTTCACAGATCAGAACAGTGATGTTAGTGACCCAGGGAAGGGTCAGCTGACCAGTACTGACCTGTGAACGTTTTCACAGATCAGAACAGTGATGTTAGTGACCCAGGAAAGGGTCAGCTGACCAGTACTGAACTGTGAAAGTTTTCACAGATCAGAACAGTGATGTTAGTGACCCAGGAAAGGGTCAGCTGACCAGTACTGAACTGTGAAAGTTTTCACAGATCAGAACAGTGATGTTAGTGACCCAGGGAAGGGTCAGCTGACCAGTACTGAACTGTGAAAGTTTTCACAGATCAGAACAGTGATGTTAGTGACCCAGGGAAGGGTCAGCTGACCAGTACTGAACTGTGAAAGTTTTCACAGATCAGAACAGTGATGTTAGTGACTCAGGGAAGGGTCAGCTGACCAATACTGATAGAAGAAAAAGAGAGCAGAGCATTAGGAACACTGTTACGCAATAAATAGCGATTGTGAAAGTTTTCACAAATCGAGTTTGACTTAAAAACAATGTTTTTGTATTTGAGCAGTCTGCGTGTTTAATGGCAAAATACGTTAAACATGAAGAGCGCATATTTTTCACATTCCTTACTATAGCGGACTTACCAAGGGGGTTACGGACAAGAGCTTTACTGTGAAAAAATTCACAGATCAAGCTGGTTCACATGACACTGGTTTCAGTCTGCTAAGTTTCCAACTTTCGGAGCTATAAGCATTATAAAATTAAGAGTCGAAAAAATAAAATAAAATTTCGGCCAAAAGGCACATCATCACCAGAATTCACAAATCATGGAGAACCACATTCGGGATTATTTGCATGTTTGTGACAGCGCGTTGTGTATTTATAGCCAAAAGAAATCCGAATATCAAACCGCAAACTATCTTTACTGCGGTGTCATACCGCCAGTATCTCACCGAGTTAAAACTAAGGGCAAAATCATGAGAATTCGGACAATTGCAAGAATCCCTTATTAGAGATCGAGTTGTCTGTGGAATCACGTCGGATATAATGAGAGAAATACTGTTAAGAGAGGTTGACATAACTCTCGAAAAAGCAACCCAGCTTTGCGTAGTGGCAGAAACAACTAAAGCGCAAATCAAAAAAAATGCATGAGGAGGATCTCAATGTACAAGCCTCTGCACGTGAAAGCAAACATGTAGATGCCGTGAAACACAAGCAGACAGGAAAAAAAGACTACCAAAATAAAACGAAAGTGAGTGGTAAAGACAAGGCAAGCACGTTTGACTGCAAACGATGTGGAACTGAGCATACATCGCGTGCGTGCCCCGCGTATGGCAAACAATGTAAAAATTGCAAGAAAATGGATCACTTTGCTAGGATGTGTAGATCGCGGAAAGTGCACGCAGTAGATGATGAAGACACGGATCAGCAAACAAGTCTTTTCGTTGGAGCTGTGCATGCAAACACACAGTCACAAGCAGATGAATGGACTGTCGAAATAAAATTGGAGCGCAAACCTGTCAAATTCAAACTTGATATGGGTGCGCAGGCCAATGTAATTCCTTACAGTTTACTGCAGAGAACAGGCAAAAAGAACATACTTAAGCCAACAAATGTAAAACTGTCAACATACACTGGAGACAAAATACCAGTGAAAGGAAAGTGCAACTGGACAGTGAAATACAAAAAGAAAAGTTATTTCCTCGAATTTATTGTTGTAGGGTCAGATGCCAAACGGATACTAGGAATTAAAGCATGTGATGTGATAATGTGAACAAATGGGGCTCATCAAGAGAGTGATGGCACTAAATAAAAGTGAGGAAATAAACATTTTCAAAGAGTATGCTGATGTGTTTGAGGGCATAGGCTGTCTTGAAGGGGAACACACCATTCGCATTGATGAGAGTGTGACACCAAAAGTACACCCACCTAGAAAGATTCCTGTCACTCTAAGAGAAAAATTGAGGGCAGAGCTGAGCAGGATGGAAAAAATGAAAGTAATAGCAAAAATCGAAGAGCCTACACAGTGGGTAAACCCAATCGTGATTGTGGAAAAGTCTAATGGAAAATTAAGAATCTGCTTAGATCCGCGTTATCTTAATACAGCAGTAATGAGGGAACACTACCAGCTACCAACAGTTGAGGAAATAACCTGCAGACTGTCAAAAGCCAAATACTTTACAGTGCTGGATGCAAGTTCAGGTTTTTGGCAACTCAAATTAGACGAAGCCAGCTTTCGCCTCTGTACGTTCAACACTCCTTTTGGCTGTTACAGATTCTTTCGTCTGGCTTTTGGAATTAATTCAGCACCAGAAGTGTTTCACAGGACAGTGGGACAACTGTTTGAAGGAATTGAAGGTGTTGAGACGTACACTGATGACCTGTTGATCTGGGGAGAGACAAAACAACAGCATGATGAAAGACTGAGACAAGTGCTAGAGAGAGCAAGAGTCAAGAACTTCAAGCTGAATAAAGAAAAATGCAAAGTGGGCCTGGAGGAAATTAAATATCTGGGTCATGTCTTTTCAAAAGAAGGATTGAAACCTGATCAGAGCAAGACTGAGGCTGTAAAGAGAATGCCAACACCTGAATGCAAAAAAGATGTGGAGCGGTTTCTGGGAATGGTCACATTCTTAGCAAAGTTCATTCCAAACATGTCACAACACACTGAACCATTACGTGGACTAACCAGAGATGATGTGGCATGGCAGTGGAGAGATGAGCATCAGCATGCATTCGACAAATTGAAAACAATGCTCACTGAAGCTCCTTTGCTTAGATACTATGACGTAAACCTTCCTGTGACACTATCAATGGATGCTTCAAAAGACGGACTCGGTGCAGTCCTACTGCAAGAGGACAAACCGATTGCATATGCATCGCGTGCCTTGACTGAAACAGAACAGCGCTATGCGCAAATCGAAAAAGAAATGTTGGCAATTGTGTTTGGGGTAGAACGCTTCCATCAGTATGTATATGGAAAGGAAATTAATGTGGAGTCAGATCACAAGCCACTTGAAGTGATAATGAAAAAGCCGTTGAGCAGTGCTCCAGCTAGAATACAGATGAGGCTGCAAAAATATCAAGTGCATGTACAGTACAAGCCAGGAAAGGAGATGCATATTGCAGATGCATTGTCCAGAGCTTTCTTACCAGTGACCAGCTCACTTGATAAAGACATAGAAGCTCAGGTGCACATGGTGATCTCCAATTTGCCTGTGTCAAGTGAGAAATCAGAAGAATTCAGAGAAGAAACAAAGAATGATAAGACTCTGATGAAACTCACAGAGACAGTCCTGAGTGGATGGCCGAAGACAAAGAGTCAAGCTGCAAGTGTACAAATGTATTGGAATTACAGAGAGGAAATTTCTGTAGTGGATGGAGTTCTATTCAAAGGAGAACGACTCATTGTTCCAACAGCAATGAGAGCTGAAATGCTTAAGCGAACTCATGAGAGTCACTTGGGCATTGAAAGCTGCAGACGTATAGCGAGAGAAGTACTCTTTTGGCCTGGAATGTCACAAAGTATCACAGAAAGGTGAACAGCTCTGACGCGTGTAGGACTCATCAGAAACGACAAACCAAAGAGCCGTTACATCCACACAGTGTTCCAGAAAGACCCTGGCAAAAGATAGGTGTTGACCTATTCACCTTTGACCAGCAGGAGTATCTACTCTTAGTGGATTACTATTCCAAGTTCATCGAGGTTGAATGGCTAAAGTCAGACACAAGAAGTGCAACAGTCATCACCCATCTTAAGTCACAATTTGCTAGACATGGAATTCCTGAGACAGTGAATTCAGATAACGGACCTCAATTTAGCTCTTGTGAATTCCAAGCTTTTGCAAAAGAGTGGGAGTTTTCTCATGAAACATCAAGCCCCCACCATGCTTAATCGAATAGAATGGCTGAAAGAGGAGTACAAACTGTTAAACTCATGCTAAAAAAGGCTAAAGCAGGTGGAAAGGATCCGTATTTGTCTTTGCTGAACCTTAGGAGTACACCGCTAGAAGACATTGGAGCGTCACCAGCCCAGTTGTTGATGGGTCGACGCGTGAGAACGAGACTTCCAACAATGTCACAAATGTTGAAATCCTGTTTGGTCTCTGAAACAGTGCAGCAGTTGTTCGAAAAAAGACAACAGAAAGAATACTTTGATCAAGGAACAAGGGTGCTTCAGAAACTTCAGATTGGCGACAGTGTCAGAATATGGCAAGATGGCGTATGGAATCCAGCTCAAGTAACTGGACTTTCTAATCAGCCCAGATCCTATGTTTTACAGACGCCTGATGGGCAAAGGTGTAGATGGAACAGAAAGTTTCTGATGCAGTCAAAGGTGAAAAATACCATAACCAAGGACGGGGACAATCAAAATGTGACACAGCAGAATTTGTGTGACAACGCAGGTGAACCTTGTGAAATGGACATTCAAAACAAAACACAGCAAAGAAATGCTAGTCCTATAAAGCTTCCAAGTCTCCCGACCAAAACAGCAAGTGGAAGGATTGTCACCAAGCCAAGAAGGCTTGTTGAAGAGTAGCTGTGAACTTTCTGATGTCTGTTCAGGTGCAATAGTTTAAGGGACAATTCAGAAGTGGTTAAAAAAAAAAAAAAAAAAGAGGAAAACATTTTTTTTTTTTTTAAAAGAAATGTAGAAAAAACATGTTTATAAGCAAGAAAGATGTTATGTGATGTCAAGCAGAATTTTTTTTGTTGTTGTTGTCATTTTCAGGTTGTGGACTTTATAGAGTGAAGTGTTAAAAAAAAAAAGGGGGGGGGGGGTGTCATGATATGTAAATAATTCATATTGATTATGATGCAGTTCATGTGGAAGCCACAGGGTGCAATAAATAAAAACAAGTGGTTGGTTGAAAACCTACAACAGGTCTGTCGTGTATGCTCCATAAATACATATCAAAACAACCGGTAATACTTAAAATACACATATTTTTCATTATTAAAACACGTAAATAATTAACACATAATTCACACATAATCCCCGTTACAAACAGATGATAGTTTCGCCGGCTTCCGGTGGGACTGCGCTGGCGCGACCCACTGTGCCTTTAAAATCAGGCGCCCTCTGTTTGTTGGGTTTGGCCGACGACGCAGCGTTCACCCACCGAAAGACTGACTACTTCCTGACAAACAAACACTTGAACGAAGACAAAACACAAGATGCAGCTAATGTTTGTGTGCGATGATTGGGTTTGAGACGGTGGAATCTGTGATTTGGGAAAATGGGCGATCGTTTCGGCGCGTGCACTCGCTTCACCGATGGCGGAATCAACAGGTAAAGAGGGGGAACAGAGAGTGGATGAGGTGCGTGTGTGTGCAGGCCAGTGCTAATAAAATGTAATACAATGTAAAGGAAACGGCACTGCGGTTCGCATTAATTTGAAGCAGATACTGAAGCAGTCACCCGGTTTTCAAATTATTGAAGCTTCGGACTTCATAGATCACGTGCTTTTCTCAAAAGGAACCAAGCTCCAATACAGACAATGTGACAAACAGGTGCTTTGTCACACATGTAATCATTATTTATTTATTTATTTATTTATTTTTTATACAGTGTAGACTGAGAAATAGTGGAGGCAGATGTTAAAATGTATATTGTACATTTAAAAACACATTAGAATGAAGAGCGCTTGCTGTGACATGAATTGCCATATCTGCTGTCACGACCGGAGTGGAGAACGGATCTAAAATGAAGCGCAATTTTATGCTTTTCAGCTCAAAACAACACAATGGCGAAATAGGGCTGGGCGATAATTTGATAACGATAATTTTCTCGATATAATTTTCCTCGATAAAACGATATGAGGAGTTCGATAAATGTTCGATATAACTTGTATGTGCCAAAAGCGGAACGAAACAGCGCGACTCATTTGAATTGCGCCACACGGACCGTTTATCCGCTCGGACCAAAGTTCAAACTGCCACCCTGCGCGAGCTCACTACAGAAGACGCATTTATTATCTCGGTGCGGCGTGGACGCGTCTGGAAAAACCGAGCGCGTTGCACCGCATGCGCGTCCCTTCCGTTATGAGCGCAGCTGCTGCGCACCGACATTTGAAATAATGAACTTGAACGCAAAAGACGCGATATGGGAACGGCTCCGTCAGGCGAGCACTAAACAGCGCTGTGAGATCCAGTGTGAAACACTTGAATTCAGTGATGAACACAAATGACTCTGTGATTCAATCTAGTTTAAAGCTGTGTGCGACGAGACAGTCAGAAGGCTTTTCAATCTACACATCGTCATCATTTACCATGGATTTACTGTAGTAACACTCACTGCACCATGGTATTGTGGCAGCAATGTGGGATATTCACATTGAATTTTATTACAGGAGTAATATAATTATAGTATGTATCTATTTGTGATTAAGCTATAGCATGTGTGCCTTTTTACTGAATGTTTTTAGACTACCGTTTTTCATACAAATAGGCCACCTATAAAATCATGTAGTTATATTTTTACCATGGTATTGAGGTACCATTATGTGTGGTTTTAACTGTGTTTATCATGATTTAAAATGTTTTTCTTGCTACTATAGGAGACCAATGCTTAAAAAAAAACAAAAAACTGTCAGAATAAATATAACCATAGAAAACTGAGGTTGCTACAATTTTTACAGATGTTACTGATTGATAATGAACAAAAATTTACCTCTGCATCCTCAAGCTACTATCAAATGTGCATTTCTAAGAGACAAAAAAGTGATATTACTATTATTATTATTATTATTATTATTATTATTATTATTATTATTATCAGACAACCCAAACCTGTTTCTTGATTTGAAACAATATATCTCATTAGAACATGCAGAAATTAATTTTTCTATTTAGATATTTATTTTGTTAAGGAAAATTAATGGTCTGGGTTCTACAACTTCCACTTTGAAACAAAAATCTGACTTTAAACTGGAAAGAAATAAAGATTTGACAATTATCGTGATAATTATCGATATCGACTGATATGAAAAAAATTGTGATAATATTTTTTGCCCATATCGCCCAGCCCTATGGCGAAAGCAGCTCAATGAAAATAAACAACTTAAAAATCTGGCTTTTTGTTTGTATTTATTATTTATTACAGTTTTACAATTTCCGATCCACTTGAATTTGTAAGTGCTCACGCTATGAATAACACGTTTGGAAATGTAATTTAATCTGTTGTAGCGTCTGGACCAATCAGACATACAGTTATTTGTTACATTTAACAAATAATCTTCAAAACCAACAACCCCAGCTATATGCTGGAGTTTTGGAGACATCTCCAGCAAGATAAAGTCATTTTATGCAAAACCATTTATCTTTATTTACAGATCAAGTATAATATTGTTAGGAACATTTAATCATCTTGGATTTTATCGTCTTGACTGTCGTAACTGAATGTGACACACAGTTTGAATACTGAATGGAGGATGACAGACAGCCGCAGCGGAGAGTAGAGTTTACGTGAACTTAAATATTCATCTGTACCTCACATTAAACTATGAAACGGCTTCAGAACACTTGAAATATAGTGCACAAAAACTTTATTGAGCTTCATAATGTTTTTGTGGCTTTCGTGAGGCTTAACAATAACACAATAGTATACGCAGAATATCAGATTTGGATGGGTCTCGTCTGACTGATACCTCGATCCAGAAGAAAATGACAGGTTTGGAGTGATACTGATACTGAATATTAGATCGGCGCACCCCTAGTAACCTTTATTAACAAGTTTTTGTACAGAACAAGTTGATCTTTGCTTGACCAATCAACTTGGTCGACTTGTGTTTCAAGTCCACCTACATGTGCAGATCAAATAGTATCCATTTTCTATCAAGCCAAAATCAGGAAAACAAATTATCGCATGCTGAATACAAATGAAATAACAAAATCCTCTTCAATAGTTAAGGTTGAAAAATTTATAGTAATATTTATAATAATAAATTATCAAAAGTAGTTTTGGGAATATTTATGGGAATATTTGGGTCCTATTTGTTGAGTCAAATCTGAAGTCATTTCAGTTTGAGTCTGAAGTCTATTAAAATGGGTCTTGACTCTGAGTCACTCTCTGTGCCTGGTTTAATAATTGATATCTATGATATGTATTACATCTGTGTTTTTCAGCAATTACATTGGACACATGAATCAAGCACTAATAACTCATCTTTAATTTTCTGTATATTCCCTGCAGTTTTTACCGCTGTGGTATTACACAGAAAGGCTGTGCTGCTCTGATTTCAGCTCTGAGATCAAACCCCTCACACCTGAGAGAACTGAATCTGAGCTGTAATAAACCAGGAGACTCAGGAGTGAAGCTGCTCTCTGCTCTTCTGGAGGATCCACACTGTAAACTGGAGAAACTACAGTGAGTCTCATCACATCTCAGTAACTATAAGGTTTCAAGTAAAAAGCAAAATTACTCAGATATGTTTTCTATAGCAGTGGTTTTGATTGTTGTCCTCTCACTCTCAGTCCAAACCTTTATTTTTAAATAAATGTAAATTAATTAATTAATTAATTAATTAATTAATTAATTAATTAATTAATTAATTAATTGCAATCTTATTGATTATGATATTTTTATGGAGCCTTTTTTCAAAACCAACACTGTAGTGTTTTTGTTAATTTTTATATATAACAGCTACAGTGACTGCTAGAATCTAGAAATGCTTCTGTCATTACGGCACACCAGTATTAGAGTACAATCAGACTAAAGACACGAGTCGCCTCAGAGCTTTCAGGCAAATGAATATTGAATGCAACTTCCAAAGGGAAAATATAGAAATATATGAGGTGGCAACGATTGCCTCACCAGTATGGGGCAAAATGTCCACAATACTGATACAAACATTTCAACTAAAGTAATATGTTTTGCATAATATCTCAGTTTATTCTAAAAAAAAAAAAAAAAACCTTCAGCAATGCTTGTACCATATAATACCAAAATAATTTATGTTTTGATTCTGATCATTTACTTTTATTAACTGAGTACATTGCAAATATGGATTTATTTAAATAAAAATACAGGTGTGTTTTATTATAAAGAAAAAGATTGTGAAGGATTCTTACACTGCTTGAAGATCCCATAATAACTTAATATGGCTTTACAGTATCTCAGTTAAAAGATTGTTTATATCTTGTGAGTGATATCATATTTTTAAATATAATTTTTAATTAAAATAATTATGGTGATTATCTCTTTTTTTTTTTTTATCCCAAATACCACCTTTTTATATTCTTCAATTATTGAAATCAATTGCATTGAATAAAAAATAAAAATATTAACACAATTTTTGTTTCAAAACAGAAGCCTGTAATTTTAACAATTCTCATTTGCTACATAAGTCTGTAATAATTTTAAATGTGTATTTTAAATAGGTCCATCTTTAGCCTCATTGTAAACTACCACACAAAAGTCACAAAATATAAATGATCAAATTGACAAATATTTCTCCAATTACTGAGTAACAGATTTACAAGTACTCAGTGGCACCAAGACTTGAATATTTTAATCTGTTTGAAGAGTATTTATATAAGAGGGGACAGCATTCATAAATGCTATTTTACCTAATTCTGTATGAGGAAAAAATAAATAAATAAATAAAAGATTGATGTATATTTTACAAATTTCCCTGCCCTCTCAACCACCCCACAATCTTTAAACAAACACAAGAGTAATATGTTACTCTTAATATGTGATGTGATCTGGGAAAACCAGTTGGATGTTGCACTGGGACATTTTCAGGAAATACAAAAAATAGGTCTTTTTGTTGTTGTTGTTGTTGTCAAAATTAGGATTTCATTACATTATTATTCTATAACATCTTGTCTATCATCTTTGAAAATATCTTGACAAAATTCACTTGTTTAGAGCAGAAAAATAGTGATTTATTGCAGCAAGCAGAAATGACTGTCTTTCTCTTATGTTAAGAACGAGCTGTGGAGGTGCTTTCTTTAAACACCACAAAAACAGTTAACCTATCAAAATAAACCACGTAACACGTGTAATAAAGGTGAATCAATGCACATTTCTACCAGTCCTGTGTAAACTACGGCATGCAAAGTTTTATTTATCTATTTTTTTAATATTGTGAGATGGCGGAGCACAAGAGTACAACACAGTCTGAAGGAGCCGCTCACTTAACGATCACTAAACATTGGTCTGTTTGTGTAATGATGCAGTATAGCGCTGCTGACAGACAGCTCTTGTTAAACCCGTGAAGTGAAAGTGAAAGTCGTCTCAATTTAAACTCGTTTTTCCTCAAAATTACTTTCCTGAAAATCATAACTATCAGCCAACTTAAGATAGTCATAACTTTTGTTACATTCAAGCTATGGACAAAATAAAAAGGGCTTGAACCCAGCTTTCATATGGTATCAAAACCTAAAAAAGGGAAAATTTCACCATGTGTTGGGTTTTCCTAGATTTCATCACATTATTGTCTATATAGCACTACAAAAGTTTTGAAGAATGAAAATGATAAACTAGTTCAGTATTGGGAATCAATTTCTTAGCTTGTGCTTGTGTTGGCAAGGTGAAATGTCTATACCACTGATCCTGGTGTATAGAAAACCTTTTGCTCTTATGAACAAACACAAACACACTCTCACCCTAAAATTTAAACACAATCTCTGAGATCATTCATGTTCTTCACTCTCTGCAGGCTGTATGACTGCAGTATTGGAGAGGAAGGCTGTGCTGCTCTGATTTCAGCTCTGAGATCAAACCCCTCACACCTGAGAGAACTGAATCTGAGCTTTAATAAACCAGGAGACTCAGGAGTGAATCTGATCTCTGCTCTACTGGAGGATCCACACTGTAAACTAGAGAAACTAGAGTAAGTGTTATTATATTATTGAACACAATAACTGTGTGAAAATATTGGCAAACAAAGATTTAAAGGGATAAAAAAAGTTTTAAAGGGATAGTTGCTGATGTGTCCGATGTGAGAACGTGACAATCCTCGCAAAACGTTTAGCAGTGTTTACATTAGAGCTGCACAATTACAGATCGTGATCTCGATTGAAACACCCACACGATCTTATTCCTAAATGACAGTGATTCAGCTATGTCTATTACGACTGTTTCACATCACGAGTGTCAGTGGAGCGTGAGAAGCAGGTTTTGTTGCTGGTCATGTTAATGAATCAGAGGGTCGGCCATCATCATGTTTCAGATGTGAACGCTGTCATTCACTGATATGGACGTGACAAAACACGCTGCTCACACTCCACTGACACTTACGATGTGAAACAGGTGTTAAAGACATAGAAATCTGCATTCATGCTGCTACTGATCCAGAAACAGCAACACAAACAGTCTTTTTAACCACACATCATTATTTCTGTTACAGACATTTCGCCTCTTCAGCTCTGTGGCATATTTTGAATTTTTTACTGTATTTGGCATACCTGAATTTAAAAGAGCACCGTACTCACATACATTGGGCTAAATGCATAAAAATGGTTTTATTTTACAAAAAACACCCTAAATTTTAACACATGGGTGGAATAATTCATAATTATTATTATACTTGTTCATAATACATCATTTTCCAACTCTGCATTGAGCTGGCAGCTAGCGCGCTAGGGGGCGGTGCTCATTCCACGTTCACTGCGTCCTCCTCCCTCGTGTTTGGAAAGGCATAAATCGACATCGCATTGGGCTAGGAGTTTGATCGATGTCTCTTTGGACAGATTTGATTGGGGGCTTTTCAGACATATGACACATTACATGATGACGCAATTGCCCGTCAACACAAACGTGTTAAGGCAAAACTAATCGAAAATGCATCAATCACGTGCATTGATCGACGTATCTAAGACATTTTAGGGTGTCGTTTGGCCGTGCAAGTGCAGAGAAAAGTAAGCGTAGTCTCATTTTAAAGATAACAACCTAATCTAAGAGCTGATATAAAGTTTTTGGTCACTTCTTGCACACGGAAGTAGTAATTGGAGCAGAAATGTGACCTACTTGTTTGATTCTTTTGATAATTATTTTCTGTAATTTGTTAGATCAATGAAATAAAGTAAATAATCATTTTTTTTTCATTTGATATATGACTCATCTATGTTTGGGAAGTTTGAGCGGTGTGAATATGAATATTATTAGGTTGTCTTCATGAGGGGGGTTTGTTTGTGGGGGGCAGATTCAGACCTTATTATGTTATTTCTTTGTAACATAAATGCAAAAGTGATGGAGTGGAAAAGAAAGCTGAGGTTCTAAGCTTTCAGATGATACCATATTTGTCTAGTTCACTGCTCCTCAACTTATTCATTTTTACAATAACTTTTGTTGCGATTTAGCTCAAAGGGAAATGTATATAAATAATTACAATTAATTATGATTAATTACAATTATTTATATCAGCTGCCAGTAGTAACTGTAGCAGAATTAATTTTCCATCAACTAATCTGTTTGTCCAGCGAACATTCAGTATAAGTTTTATATCAACTCTAAGAAATGATATTTTCTTGGGCACAGAAAATAACTTCCTTAAAGTACTGTTGCATTAGAGCATGTAGCTCGAATCAGAATCGTAAAGGGACATTAATTTGCAAGGCAGAATCAGAATCAAAACTCATGTAATTTGTGCACAAGAGTTTATTAACGGAGGACTAACACATAACTAATTTAAACAAACAGACATGAAATCATTCATACATGGGGGAAGGGTCAGTGAGAAGCAGTTAGAGAGACCAGAGAATGTAGCTATGAAAAGAGTCCGTAAACCACCTGAGTGAAGCCATCAGTGCTGTCTACAGCTTGTACTAAACCTTTGTTTTGTTTAGTTAAATGTACGATACTTGCATTGCCTTGGTCGATGAACAAGTGTCCGAATGCAGTCTCGGGTGAAAGTCTCGATGGTTTGGAGCAGTGGTGGTTTTGGAATTGCGATCACGTTCTTCCGGGTCCGAAGAGTGATGAACTCCAAAGATGTTCTGACGCGATGGTGACTGGGAGTTTCTTCCCATGTGACAATTGAAGAAGAACCCAGAGCTGAGAGGGACCCAGCTGAAGTCCTGTGGTCTTTGGAGAATGGAAAGTCAAGGCCGCAAGGCCTGGCGCAGCTTAGAGTTCCGACGAGTTCTAGCTCATCCTCCTCATCCTCTTAGGTTCTGAAAGAACTCACGTGAGACGAGTGAAGAAAGCTAAAAACCGCGGAAGAGAGAAATGTCTGCTCGAGGACATTTCATGAGGATGACTTCCAGGGCTGAGTGAAAGTGTCTGGCTCTTTGTGGTCGAGAGCCACAGCTCTAGATGTTGGGGCCTGTCGGGCCCGCCGGGCACACCCTGTGCCGGCTCAGGCTCCCCGTGGGTTCCTCCACGCGGGCAGCAATCGGAAGATCTTCCAGAAGAGAGTGAAGAGAGGGAAGAGAGAAGAGAGGGAGGTGGTCAAACGTTTGATGCCTTTAAGGTCTCTGGAGGCTGCGCCTCCAGGAGGTCCACGAACCAATGGTAACTTTCGCCTTTGGAGGGAAAGTTTACGACTCTTTGTCTGTGAGCATGGCATTTTGCATATGTAATTCGATTGGGTGTTGATGCAAAAACTAGTAAGGTTTCTTAAAACACTAATATGTTGCATAGGTATCAACATCTAATTTACACCATCTTTTAGATCATCAAAATACGAATTCAAAGAAACCAAACATGACCTAGGTGGGTAAACGACTAGTCATCTATCATAATGCATGCATAAAACAGTAGAAAGACAAATACAACGGACAAAATTAAAATACAATGCAGTAATACTGTACACAATGACCTGGGCTATGTGTGATAGGAAGGTCAAAGAAAGGTTTGTCTGTGAATGAATAGGAAAGAGTCCATCCCTATAGGCATTGTGTCTTTCCTATAGGGAAATGTAGCGTGTCTGTGTCTGTTTGCATTCCTTGAAGCAATAAAACCTATGATATCAGATGGTCACCCTGGCAACGGAGCCCTTTCAGGGTGTTTGTTGCTTTGGGGGGGTTGTCTCAAAAACTCCAGCATATAGCTGGGGTTGTTGGTTTTGAAGATTATTTGTTAAATGTAGCAAATAACTGTGTCTGATTGGTCCAGATGCTACACTTTGATGATGCAATTTTGGACCCACCGGTGGGTCTGTGGGGGAGTGCAGAGCTTAAGAGGCTTAGATAACAGAAGTACTGGGATAAAAGTTTATAGTGTGTGTGTAAACACTTATTGTCTACAGTAGCGATCAAAAGCAAAGTATCTTAACACGCATGTATTACGTATGTATTGTAACGCTGAGCCTCTTCCAATAGTGAAACAAGTCTTTATGAATTGAGACACTGACTCCTTCATTGAATTTTCTTTTTTATTTTGTGCAAATTAATATAGATTTTTTAAAGCCTTAAGCAATGAACATTTTGTCAGAACCACTGGTAAATTACTTTTTGTTTGTTTTTTTAAATTATTTTTTTGTTTTTCAGAATCGTAAGAGAATCGTAATCTCCAATGTATTAAAAAACAAATTGTGATTCTCAGTTTATCCAGTATCGTGAAGCTCTAGTTTACATGTTATTACTGCATATAATTCATTAAAATAGAAGTTTAATCTCATGAAGTACAAGTTAATTGCAAAATGCATCTACATTTTTTGCATTGCGTGTTTTTCACTTGAATAAGAGACTATTTTTCCCTGTATTTTTAATTTCTTTAAAAAAGTGTACAAATCTTGTCTCATCTCGTTCTCGTGAACCCAGTCTCGTGGGATAAGTGTCTCATCACACCCCTTATATATATATATATTTTCTATATTTTTCAAGGGGTTTTTTTGTAGTCATTTTGATTTTACACAAATAAAAAGACATTTTTTTCGTTTCGAATGATGTCCTGCTCTTATCTGTATGACTGTAAATAACAGAGTCTTAAGTTGTTTCCGCTACTGAGGAAAGAAATTCAAGTGATGGCGCCTCGTGCGCTCACACAATCAGAGCACTGTTTATTATCAAAGTGAAATAAATGCTAATGTTTATGTGTACAATGGCAGCGCGGAGAAAAGGCACAACGACTTGTTTTGGAAGTTTAGTTGGCAGAGAAAATTATTTGACAACAATTAATACCCAATATTAATGAAATAAACTCAGCAAAAACAAAGTTATGACTGCTGTGTATTTACACTTCACTACTGGTCTGCACTTGACAGGGCGCGTTTATCTGCTTAGAGTTTATTTAACCCATTGCAACTTATTGGAACTGTATGAACTATAGGTTAGGCCTACTCACCTTAACTGTTATTATGTGATTTATTTATTGATTGATCTATTTATTTAATGGAAATAAATAAATAAATGTCCTGCTTGCACTTTCAATAGCAGAGAATCATGATTTTCACTTTTTCTTTTTTTTTAATGTGCCATCAAACCCTGCCATCCAGCGGAGGACTATTATTCTGCACGAAACTGCGGAAGAACTGACGGGGCATGGTTTGATCTTCGGCTGACCAATCAGCAGAAAGGGGCGTTTCGTTCCGCCCACGTGTAGAAATTGAATTTTCACGATATTGAACGAAAAACAAAAAAATCAAGCTGAATTTTTGTTTTTCATTTTTCTGGAAAAAATTAGAAAACGAAAAAGGAGCCGTTTTCTCAGGTTTCTTCTTTCAATATTAAATCAAAAAACAAATGGATCAACAAACAAATTTGTTATTATTAATAATAAGAACCAGATGCAAGTAACAGACTAAAGGACAACTACAATAAAACAAAGACAAATAAAATAAAGAGGGCCCTATGAAATCTGTTTTATTTTATCCTAAATTCCATTTGAATTTTTCTAGACTCTATTTTAATGGTTACAAAAAATGTTATCAAAAAACATGTCTAATTAATTGAAATCATGAATCTTGCAGAAATTAACAGCAATTTATTAAAAGTTTAACAAAAATTACATGGTTTTAAGGCCCTATGAAATACATTTATTATTTTTCTCAAATTCAGTTTTGTTTTCCATAAATTTTCTGGATTCTATTTTAATCGTTTCATTACATTTTAATAATCAAAAGCATGTCTGTTGAATTTATAAACGATAATTAGACTTGATAAAGAATTAATTTATTACTGGCTATTTATTTCTTTTCTTCAGAAATACTGTGTTGTGTATTTACAATTTTCTGGTACAATTTTTTTTTTTTTTTTTTCTTCTGGTAAATATTCCTTAAACATTGTTTTATTAATATTTTTATTAGTAGTAGTAGTACTATCTTTACATTAAGTAATATATTTCTGACTCTCAAGTTAAACCACCGTCTGCACCATTCACTAACACAGACACGCAGAAATACAGCTCTTATTAAAATACATTCTTAAAGTACCGGTACTAGTAAAATGCGGAATCGTACCGTTTTTAAAAGCAGGGTATTGCAATACTTTTTAAGTACCGGTAAATCGTGCAACACTAGTTGGCAGCTGATTTTATTGTGCCACCACTAACTTATCTTTTCAATCTTTCTTTATCTACAAAATAAATTCCTTCTATCTGGAAAACTGCTTATGTTCAGCCATTATTTAAAGGGGTTGATCCAACTGTATTGAATCATTATAGGTTTATTTTGAAATTGTCTATTTTAGCAAAGGTTTTTGAATCACTTGTGAATGATCAATTAAAAGAGTTTCTATCTACTAAAAATGTCTTATCAGATTTCCAATCCGGTTTTAGGAAAAAAACATAGTACATCCACAGCAGTTTTAAAAGTATTAAATGATTTAATGGTTTCATTGGATAATAAAAACTAGGGATGCTGATATTATCAGACTGATATCGGAATCGGCCGATAATGGCTTTAAATGTAAATATCTGCATCGGTCCAATATGAAAAATGATGCCAATATGTCTTGCCGATAAGAGGAATATGTTAACTCACGTGTGCTGAATGGTGATTAGATTTACTGTTTTCATCGCTGCATTTAAACTGAGAATGAACATACAGAATGAGGCGTTCGGTGTGTGATAGAGTAAACAGTAATAGCACGTGCAGTGGCAGCAGTGGTGTTGGAGAAAGCGCCGTTGTTCTGTTTGGTAGAAAAGAGAAATAATTGGTTAGCAGGCAAATGTTAGTAGCGATCATGCTTTTGGATTCATGCTGTTGGAGCCCGTACATTAAATGTTTAACCCAACCGCTGGGTCAAAACAACTCAATCGCTGGGTTTGTCCATATTTTACCCAGCGCTAGGTTGTATTTAACCAGCAGTTTTTAGAGTGCATGTGTTCTGTTTTGCCGGTTGGTCACGAATTGCCACAAACTTAATATTTAGTTTCTTTTCCCAAATCCTCACCATCTCACCCTTTAATTTTGCAGGTTTATTTTCTTATCATTCACTTTTAATCCATGATTTCGCATCTCTTACTGTGGTAAACTGGGGGTGGGAAATACAAGATTTTGTGGCAATAAATTAAGAATTCGTTAATACGACTTTTTAATTTGTTCCCTCATTTTACAAATTAATAAACTAACAAATCATAGGAATGAATCAACAAGTTGTAGGAATTATGTCCTGTTTGTGTCCGGCATAGTATTCCTGTGCAAAAACAAAAAAAAGCAAAGCACCGTCACGGTCAGCCAGTTTAGTTTTACCTTTTGTTTTCATTTTGAAAAGCTTGTGATCTTTGCTGTTTACCTCGCATTACGCTTTAGAGGCCTTTTTTTATAAATATTTTTTTCATTTGATTCCTCATGTGTTTGTTAAATGTTCTGTAATTTATTAGTCCGTATATAATACAGCATGTGGTGTATGCCATGTCTGGTTTTATTTGTTTTTGTTTATAAATATTATGTAAGCTAGTTTGTCATTGTAGCCTACTGTTTTACTGTTGTTGTGCTTTTTAATTAAGCATAACAATTATTCCATCTTTTGCTTTAGACTTATAAAGTGAAAGGTGTATAGATGTAAGCAAAACAGACAATTTTCTTTATAACGTGACAACAAGATTGCGAATTCAAAAGTGAAAGCATCCGAAGCTCGGCTTATAATACAGCAAAAGTGAACTTCTTTCACAAAATTCAAATCATAAATAATACTAGCCTACTGATGAAAAAGAAATGAAACTAAAAATACAAGATGATTAAAAGTCTGTGACAGATACATTCTTGTCTGACAAATAAAATGTTATATTTGATTTATCTTGAACTCTCCTGAAATCATTATTATTAGTAGATCATGTGGAGGCTGATGTTTCAAATCTCAAATCTGGATGAATGGAGCAGTAGGAACACCATCAGAGACCTTTTGATTTCTATCTATCACTGACTTAGTAAGTTGTACTGAAGTGACCGAACAAACTACACTTTTTGTTCTGAGCAAGCAGTAGGCAGCTGATGGTATAAGTTAACCTTGCACCTCTGACTAAGTTCAGACTGGCGAGTTTGTGATCGTGAGATCCACGACCTCTGGTCAACGTGACACTTCAATGCGACAACTGGTCCCTGATGAATGAATAATTGAAAGTATCCACCTTATTCTTCAATGCAGAAGTAAACATATGGGTGAGACTTCCAGTTCATTAGCTGCTATAGAGAAATAGCACAAATAATTACAATGTGCAATAAACGGTAAAACTGTTTGCACTACAAACCAGTGTGTTCATAATTAGGATAATACATTAAAATAATATGGTAAGACACAACAATCTGCAATGGCAAGCAACAAATCAAGCTGTTTTGTACAGCTAAAAATGGCTGGAAGGGAATGAGCCCAGAATCAAGAAAAATAAAATGTTTTCATTTGTATAGGAATAATAAGGTGGATAGGATGACCAGAAAAATGAAATATCTCAATATTATCCAATATTTGTGATTAGTTACTAATTAGAAACTCAATCTAAATGTAATAATCACTTGAAAATTGTAGTCAGATTAAAAACGGAGCTACAATAAAATTTAAACTCAATCCCAACTTTGCAGAAGCGCAAGTGAAAGATATGTCATAGTTATACTATAATGTTACTCTCATTTTATCATTATCACCTGTATAGTACTAAAAACTTGTTCAGCATCACAATCAGGAATCATGTGGGTCGAGTGCATTTAAATTAATGCTTTAGCTGCTGGCAAGTTAAAATCTCTATCATGCTGATCCTGGTGTATAGAAAAAGTAGTGCTCATACAAACACACACAAACACACTGTCACACTAAAGATTAAACACAATCTCAGAGATCATTCATGTTCTTCACTCTCTGATTAACTGCAATATTGGAGAGGAAGGCTGTGCTGCTATGATTTCAGCTCTGAGATCAAACTCACACCTGAGAGAACTGGATCTGAGATATAATAAACCAGGAGACTCAGGAGTGAAGCTGCGCTCTGCTCTACTGGAGGATCCACACTGTAAACTAGAGAAACTATAGTAAGTAATTAAGTAAATGCTGTAATTTATTATCTTTTATTAAGGCAGATCTTACTGTATTTAATCTTTCTCTGTATTTTACAGTATTTGACAGTGGAGACCAAACAAGCTAAAAACAAGTGAATCAATACGACACGTCCTGAACAAGATTGTCACCTGGACAAATACAGATGATCCAGCAGTTTCATATGTGAAGGGTTTTTGTTAATTTTCATTCAGACTAGATTTTTTTTCTGTTCTCATTGGAACATTTTTTTTTTTTTTTTTTTTTAAATAAGTAGACTGGACATACTAACTGCACTATAAAGATTTTAGTGTGAAACTACAGTATACTCCAGGTTAATAATTGCATTACTTTCACTGTAATTTCACAGTGGGACTTCTCTTGTATCAAACTAAACTCTCAGAAATTTCTTGTAAATAAACATCATCATACAGTGTTTTTACAGTTTATGGATGTACTATGAATGTTCCCAGCATGCAATGCAGCATGAAGAGATCATGCTGTATTATTATTATTTTATTATTTTTATTTTTTATTCTTGGTGGTTTTATTTGTGCTGCTGAACTTGTTTTTGGTTCACTTTTAACAGTTTGTGTTTATTTTATTTATTTTTTAATATTGGATAATGTTGTAAGTGTTGATTTAATTTGTTAAAAGTTACCATTGTTGTTTTATGTCAAGAATTGGTGTCACATCTTTCAAAGACATTTATCAGCAGTTGCTACGCTGGTGTGAAAAATCTATCCACAAACAGTTATGAATAAGAAATAAGTTGATTAATCTTCATGCTTAAATAATCCTAAAATAAAATCATGTTCATGCTAAAAATAGCTTGACTATTTTGAAGTGTACATTTCTGACTACAGTAATTTACTGTAAAATAATACTCTTTAATCCTGTAAACTCCTGGCAATTTTTTACACTGTATATGTAGATACATTGTATCTATATCAATAAATGTGTATAGATATGCAAGGTATGTAGAGGTATGTGGAAACATTTTAGTTGTTAAAAAGGCCACTTTTTGCTACAAAAAAAAAAAAAAATGTATTTCAATTTGAATCAAAAACATTTAGTTTGTAGAAACAAAAATGAAATGGATCCACACTCGTCCAGATTCAGCCAAAAAGCCTTATTTAATTTATTGCTCAAAGGTGACAAAAATATGAGCAGAAGGTTTTTAGGTATTAACTCCTCCTCAGTGCCGTGTGCTACCAAGCGACACCTGCGCTCATTAAAACATGTATTACTGTAATACACCTAATGTCATAAAGATACAAATATTTAAAAAAAAAAAAAAAAAAAATTATATATATATGTATGTATATGTATCAAATGTATAACTACTTTGCAAATAATCAAAAATGACCCATATGTAACTTCATCTGGTCATATGTAACTGGTATTTCAATCCAATATATTTATATACAATAAATAGACATAATACCAAGGTACTAGCTGGGTTCCCCTATATATGTGTGTGTGTGTGTGTGTGTGTGTGTATATATATATATACACACGTGTGTATATATATATATATATATATATATATATATATATATATATATATATATGTCCCTAAATTATTATGGAAAAAAACAATTCAAAGATAAATCATCCATACCAAGAGAGTGTAAATACATTTTATCTTAAACTGGACAACAAACCTGCTGTTGCCTTTAAAATGGAGGTTGATGCCTTTTTATAGGATTCACATCAGAAGTGTAATTTTTTTTCTGCAAAAACAGTGTGCTGCTAAAGTTTCCCTTGACTATGCATGTTTATTCATGTGATTTTTAGAAGAAAGATGTATTTGGAACAACAAAATATTTGAAAAATATTGTGTGGAAGAGATTTGTGGACGACGTGTTTTGTATCTTCAGGGGCTCAGCAGATCTGTTTAATGATTTTGTGAGGTTGTTGAATAATATGGTCGAGTCCATTAAATTTAATGTAGAAATTAATACACACTCAGTTGCTTTTGTTGACACCAGAATCCTTTTGGAATCTGGACAATTACATCAACTTTGCACACCAAACCAAACAGCGTCCTGCATGTGTCGAGTGCCCACCTGTGTTGTTTAAAGAAGGGGTTACCTTACACTCAGTTCCTTCATTTGAAACGTATTTGTAGTGTGGAATCTTATTTTGAACAAAAAAGCCGTTGAGATGTTTAAGCGTTTTCGACTTAGAGATTATCCAAGTGGTTAGATGACACTTTGGAGAGGGCAAGAAATGCTCTTTGTAGATCAGCTAAGCATAAATATTACTCTGTAGTATGCACTACCACATATTCTGCTTATAGTTATGCCATTAAAGATATTATTAAGAAACATCAGTATATACTAGTGACCCAGGAGGGGAAACAATTTTTGCAGATCTGCTGTTTTTTTCTCATTACAGAGTGAGGAATATTAAAGAGTTTTTAGTCAAATCAGATACATTTATGTCAAGGATGGTATTGATGGGCGCTTAAGTAAGGATGTTGGATTTTATCCTTGTCTTAAATGTGCGGCATTTAAAAATTAAAAAAAAAAAAAATTGTTTTGTAGTTGTATAACTGTTCACAGATATAAGATTAAACAACTGGTCACATGTGCTTCCACTAATGTCTGAAGTGCTCCAGAAATTGCTCTGTAAACCTAGTTTCTGAATGTCTCTTCTCAAGGGAGATTTTTTTGCATCATCTTTGGTTAGTAAATTACACGTTTTTATTCAGAAATCAATATTATCTAACAGTTTTTCTGTAAAATGAGAAAATATTAATGTTGCCATATGGCAACGCTGTACCACAGTGGAACTGAAGTAATGTATTTCCCCATTGGGATTTTTTATAGATAGTAACGTCAGTAATTTGAATGTAATTAGTTATTTATTTGAAGTGTTTATTGTAGTATATGTGTATTTATGTATAAATAAGGAAATGATTTAGTCTTTTCAAAAAATGAATATTTTACGGAAAGGGCAATATTTTACGGAAAGGGCAATAGGAAGAGTGCCGAGTTGCCTCTTCCATGTAATGACAATGAGGATGAGTTCGCCTTCAGTGACTGCAATAACCGTAATGTTTGTGCATGTGTATGTGTGCCTGTATGTGTGTGTGGCAGATTTTGATGGAAATTAGGACTGGATACCCCAATTTCTAAAAGAAATGTGCATTTGAATTGAAAAGTAAATCACAAGAAAAAGTAATTTTGGTCCATTTTATTCACCGTGGTACATTTTGCCTAAATACATTTTCCTAAATACCCCTCCAAAAAAGTTTTTCACATTTTTTTTTTTTTTTAAATCTGTGTAATTGAAGCTATTTCATGTAATAAAAATTTATATGAAAAAAATATTTCATGGTTAGAACATAATGCATACCATGGAGGGATATAAATATATATATATACAGTGCCCTTCACTAATATTGGCACCCTTGGTAAATGTAAATATGAGCAAAGGTGGCTGTGAGAATAAATCTGCATTGTTTATCTTTTTAATATTTCATTAAAAAAATTCACAATATTCTAACCTATCATTTAAGTAAAACCATGGAAAGCAGGGGGAAAATCTCATTATGAAATAAATGTTTTTCTGTAGTTCATGTTGACCACAATTATTGGCACCCAATTATTGCAACATCCTTTATTCAGGATGACAGCTCTGAGTTTTCTGCTTTAATGCCTGAAGAGTTTGGAGAACACCTGACAAGAGATCAGAGACCATTCCTTCATACAGAAACTCTTCAGATCCTTTAGTTTCCCAACTTCATGCTGGTGCTTCTTCTCTTCAGTTCACCTCACTCAGTTTCTACAGGGTTGAGGTTAGGCAACTGGGACGGCCATGGCAGAAGCTTCATTTTATGCTCAGTGACACATTTTTGTGTTGATTTTGATATTTGATTTGGATCTTTGTCCTGATGGAAGATCCAACGACAGCTCATTATATGACTTCTAACAGATGTAGTCAGATTTACATTTTTTATCTGCTGGTATTTGCTAGAATCCATGATGCCATGTATCTGAACAAGACATCCAGGACCTCTGGCAGGGAAATAAGCCTACAACATTAAAGATCCAGCAGTATATTTGACCGTGGGCATGGGGTACTTTTTGTACCAAACCTATTTTGAGTGTTTGCTGCCAGAAAGCTCTTTTTTTTAGTTTCATCTGACCACAGGAGCCATTCCCGTTTGAAATTCAAGTTGTGTCTGACAACTGAATATGCTGGAGTTTGTTTTTGGATGAGCAAGGAGGATTTTTCTTAAAACCCTCCTGAACAACATTGAAAAGTATCTCTGCAGTTCTCCTACTGTGATCCTTGGAGAGTCTTTGGACACTTAAACTCTCCTCCTCACCATGCATTAGGACGATATAGACACACATCCTTTTCCAGGCAGATTTATAACAACTTTAGTTGATTGGAATTCTTAATTCTTGCTCTAATGATGGAAATGGGGATTTCCAATTCTTTAGCTCTTTTCTTACAGCCACTTTCTATTTTGTGAAGCTCAACAATCTTGTTCTGCACATCAGAACTATATTATCTGGTTTTATTCCTTGTGATGGATGATTAAGGAAATTTGGCCTTTGTGCTCCTCATATTTATAATCCTGTGAAACAGGAAGTCATGGCTGGACAATATCATACTCCTAGTCATTCTAGTGTGCTAAATAAATGCAAATATGAATGGGAATATACTTCAGAGATATTTTACTCATTATAATTTCTAAGGTTGCCAATAATTGTGCCCAACATGCATATGAGAAAAACATTTATTTCATAATGTAAGTTTCCTCCCACTTTTAATTGTTTTACTTCAATGAAAGGATAGCATTTTGTGAATTTTTTGAATGTAAGATCATAAAGATAAACAAAACAGAATTATTTTCATAGCCAATATTAGTGGAGGGCATTGTATGTATATTTATATATCAGTATATATACAGTAGTCAAAAAAAAATCATCAAAGTCATTCTAAGACAAGAACAGATATTGTTTTGGTTTTAGGACAACATTGATGAAAGGTTTTGATCCACTTCAAATGTTAACTACTGTATATACAGTATCTCACAAAAGCGAGTACATCCCTCACATGTCAGCAACGTTTTTAGTATATCTTCTTAAGGAACAATACTATAGAAATGAAACTTGGATATATTTTAGAGTAGTCAATGTGCAGCTTGTATAACGGGGTATATTTATGGTCCCCTAAAAATAACTCAACATACAGCCATTATTGTCAAAATAGCTGGCAACAAAAGTGAGTACACCCTAAGTGATAACAGCACTATGTCATTTAACCATGCAACACCACATGTCATTTTCATCATGCGTATCTTGTATTAGAGCAGTTAAAATTTGGCGCTTTGAGTTCAATTCTCTCATACCGACCACTGGATGTTCAACAAGGCACCTCATGGCAAAAAACTCTCTGAAGATTTGAGAATTAAAATTGTTGCTCTCCACAAATATGGCCTAGGCTATAAGAGATTCAGTAACAACCTGAAACTGAGTTACAGTACTGTGGCCAGGGTCATACAGAGGTTTTCCAAGACAGGTTTCATTTAGAATAGGCCTCACAAGGGTCGATCAACGAAGTTGAGTACTCGTTCTGTGCATCAGGTGCAGAACCTGGCTTCAAAAAACAGATGCATGAGTGCTGCCAGCATTACTTTAGAGGTTGCAGAAGTAGAAGGTCCACCTGTCAGTGCTCAGACCATACGCTACACACGCTGTCATCCGAGAAAGAAGCCTCTTCTGAAGCTGGCTTACAAGAAAGCCCGCAAACACAACACAACCTGTCCAAGAGCATGAATTACTGGAACCATGTCCTATGGTCTGATAAGACTAAGATAAACTTGTTTGGCTCAGATGGTGTCCAGCATGTGTGGTGATGCCCTGGTGAGGAGTACAATCAGAAAATTGTGTCTCTCAGTCAAGCATGGTGGTGGTAGCATCATGGTCTGGGTCTGCATGAGTGCTGCTGATAGTGGGGAGCTGCGGTTCATTGAGGAAAACATGGATTTCATTATGTACTGTACATTTCTGAAGCAGAACATGATGCCTTCCCTTCAGAAACTGGGCCGAATGCAGTTTTCCAACATGATAATGACCCCAAACACACTACCAAAATGACAATTGTCTTGCTGAGGAAGGTGCAAGTGATGGTGATCTGACCTGAACCCTATTGAGCACTTATGGGGCATCCTCAAGCGGAAGGTGGAGAAGCACCATGTGTCCAACATCCAGCAGCTCCATGATGTCATTATAGAGCATTTGAAGAGGATCCCAGCAACAACCTGTGCAGCTCTGGTGAATTACATGCCCAGAATGATTAAGGCAGTGCTAGATAACAATGGTGCAACACAAAATATTGACACTTTGGACACATTTTTGACAAGTTCACTTAGGGTGTACTCACTTTTGTTGCCAGCTGTTTTGACAATAATGTATGTTGAGTTATTTTTAGGGGACAGTAAATATACACTGCTATACAAGCTGCACATTGACTACTCTAAAATATATCCAAGTTTCATTTCTATAGTATTGTCCCTTGAGAAGATATACTAAAATGATTGCTGAAATGTGAGGGATGTACTCACTTTTGTGAGATACTGTGTATATGACAGATACAGTTCGTTATGTGAGGGAATGATGCTTTTCATAAAAGCTTAAAGTCCTTAAAAGTCCTAAATCTGGTGTTCAAACAACCAGAACTGCATTTTTAGTTTTAAAGGGGTCTTAAACTGCCTTTTTTATTGTTTTGTACTGCTCTCTGAGGTCTTATGTTAATGTTATCAAGATTTTTACATAAAAAAAAAATCATAATTTTGAAGTAATACACTATTTTCTGTCCTGTTTTAACCTCCGTACACTCTGTTTAAATAGGTGTGGTGGATTGTAGACTCAAAAGTAAACGTCCACTGCTATGTTTGGCTAAAAGCCTGTTCACACCAAGGACGATAACTATAAAGATAATGATAAATGCTGTAACTTATCAGTCTGTTGTTGGTCACATGGCTTCACGTGATGAGTTCACCAAGCTTAAAATTTGGAACGCAGTGAAATGCAAAACTTTTTGCACAAGCTTGTGTTTCTGGTCTGACGCATTCGCATGTGTAAAATTGGAAGTCGATGGAATGGAAAGTGCAGTGTGACGCCCCTTCAGTCACTGATCTTTTGTGGAGGCGGTGTTTAGCCGCACTATTACATCATAGAGTGGCTCATTCCACAACCTGTTGTTTTGGCAGACTGCCTTCAATATAAGCTGTATTAAGACTAATCAGAAAGCTTTAAGTTCTGAAATATACAGGATGGTTTTTATAGTACAATGTCCTCTTATATATCAAAAGGTCAAGGGAATTTAAATTGAATAAATAAATACATTTTTATTAAATAAATAAATATTTTTGAAAACAAACATTTTCTACCCCACTCTTCGCTGCCACTAAATAGTGTCACAAACATCAGAACTGTCATGCCTGGTGAAGTGCAGAGTATCAATCGAGTGGATTGATGTCAGATGTAAAGGTCAGTACCTTCAATAGACTCAGTTTGTTGACTTGATTTTTCTAGTTATTATGTTAAATTATTGTTTAAAAAAAAATAACACATTACCATTAACGTATACTCTGTGCCTGTACCATTACCGTTAACATTTTTGAGATTTCAGACACTTTGATTAGAATCTGCCAATAGTAACTCCTGTCAGTGAATCATAGTTTGTAAAGACGCATGTCTGTCTATCAGCTGACAATGCATATCAGACAACAAGATACATTTGAAAGGCAAAGACCACAGTAGCCTCCATCATTCTTAAATGGAAGAGCTCACCACTTGGGAGAGAGAGGGATGTGTGGAGTTAACGCATTTAGGACATACTGCTCTATTATAGGTTTTGTCCTAAAATTGTCTTAAATTTTGTGCTCAGTAAGATATGATACACATACACAAGTTGTCTGAGTAGTGCAGCCAAACTAATTTCCCTATTTAAAAACAAAAGGTGTGTCCCAAATCACATACTTATGCACTATTCGATAACGGTTTGTAGTATAAATAGTGTGGAATGTTGAACACTTCATGCACTCAACTGTCGCAGCTTTAATTACATAGTGAAGGAGGTGAGGGGCTATCAGACTGTTTATGAATGACAAAATAACCTTACATAATTCATACTACATGGTTGAGTGCATAAGCACATAGTGTAAAAGTGCATAGTGTATAGTGCATCATTTGGGACGCAGTTAAAGCCTTTAAAGGTAACAAAATATAAAATAAAAAAGAATGACAGACATTTAGGACAAAGTGCACGAAGATGAAAATCTTTGTCAGGTTACTAGAAAATACAAATAGATACTCATTACAAATACACATAATATACAAATAAAACAAACAGTGCTTTATTTTCCAAGTACAATAAGTTTATTTAGTAGTAAAATCCAATACAATATGTAACCCCTATCAAATTTCAGGGTCACAGACATTCAGAGATAGAGAACAGAAAATGGTTGTGGTGACTAGCAAATTCCTCTAGGGGGCGACATCCCTGTTGAACGATATGGGATAATAATCAGAGGGAGAAGTAGGAAATTCGTGCTAAGAACAGAACGGTAGGGCTGGGCGATACTGCAAAATTTTGTATCGATCCGATACCAAGTAAATACAGGGCCAGTATCGCTGATATTGATACCGATACTGATACTTTTACTTTAAAAAGCATGCACTTGAACCTAAATGTACTTTTCTGTAGGGGAGAACAGTGTGTCATGATTTATGAGTTGAATGCTCTCAAAGCAGCTATAATTAAATGTATATGTTAAAACCCAGGACAAATTTTAAACACTTTTAAGCCAAATAAAAACATTTTTATTATTGTAATGATCTGGATTTGCAAACACAAACTTATTACTAGAGAACAATGAATTTTTTTAACTTTCCTTCAGTCTGGGGTTTTTGTTCAGAAACAATAATATAATAACAAAACCATTTCTCTTTTAGCACTTCTTCAATGTCTTTAAACAAATAAATGTAAAACAAATATGCATTTCAAATACATTTTAAATAAACAAAGAACACAAAATTATTACTGGCGTACAAATGTTTTAAAACTTTTTTTTTTTTTTTTTTGTTCAAAATAACAAAATAAAGTGTTTCCCTTTCATTAGACACTAAACATTGCCTTATTTTATAAACAAAGTGCAAACAATTGCTTGTATATAATGAAGTAAATAAAGTGCAAATAACTAAACAAACTACTATTGCTTTGAATCTTCAGTCTTTGGCTTTACACCCCCAAAGCCCTCCTACATCCAAATAAATATTCCCTGCAGCCCCTTTTTAAACCTTGACACCCTGTTAAGATTTAGAGGTTTTTGTTCAGAAACAGTAACATGTTAACATGGTTCCCTTTTATTGCACTTCTTCTTTGGCTTACTAACTGTCCTGCCTTCGAGAAAATCCTTTCAGCGGGTACAGATGTTGCAATGACTCCCAGGTGTTTCTTGGCAATCTTGCTAAGAGACGGGAACATTGGTTCATTCTTTTTCCACCAAAGTAGTGGGTCTTGATCCCGTGGAATTGGCTTCTCTTCTGAGTACCGCCGCATTTCAATTAAGGCATCAGTGCCAGTTGTGCGATGCACTTGGGATGTAAGAACTTGAGAGTCAAACTCTGTCCATATCCCACCTTTTGCAGCTGCCCCCGCAGACGAGGTTGAGGTAGTTGCAGTAGTCATTGCTGATGTAGAGCTTGTGGCTGAGCTTGAGCTTGGTTCAGGAGCAGACTCTGAACTGAGATCGGAGGTCTGGTTCATTGACTGAATTTCAGTGATGAGTCGACCTTTCACGGGTTCAGCGTTTGCCATGTCACGAAATCCAAGGTTTTTAAATCGAATGTCCAGGTAGGTACTGACAGCCAGACCGTAAAAGGTTTCAATACCTCTGAAATGACGTTGGCATTGTGCTGACAGCTCAGCAGCTAGCTTGAGCGACATGATACCGATATGAGCGACAACAGAACTCGTTCAAATCTCCGTGACATTTCATTAGTCAGTTAGCGTTAGCATTAACATCAGCGCTGCTCTCAGGGCAGGAGTAAAATAACAGTACTAAACTGAATTAAGAACTGCTCTCAGGGCAGGAGTACTCAATAGGTTCATATTACTGTTATTTTTACTAAACTATGCGCTGCTCTCGGGGCAGGAGTAAAAATAACAGTACTAAACTGAATGGACTACTTGCACAACTACTTCCGCGTTCTACTTGTTAGGGCTCGGGAGTTTCCGGTTAGCGTTCAGCGCACCTACATACAGACAGTTTCTCATTAGAACGCAGATTATTACTACATTCTAAGGCTGGATTTTCTTTAAAAAACAATTAAATAAAAAATTCATCATATTCTCTGCATTAACATGAATCATCTTCAACCTGCTGAAATGTTACTATAAATATATTTCCCTTCAGTATGTGCATTCTAAATAATTAATAAATATATTTCCCCTCTAACCTGCCTTTTTGTTTTTTATAAGTATTTTCTTTTACGGATTTACATATTTCAAACCTGATGAATGTACAGTTTTAAATTAGTTTGACTAATAAACACCCTTACAAAAATTAACCATAGTTTTACTATAGTAAAAGTGCCGTTTTGTTTTTTTGGTTTTTTTTTTTTCTTCATTTTTACCATTTGTATACAACACTTTTACTACAAATAGCCTACCATCGTTAAACTATGGACAGTGTAGTAAAACCCGAGTTAATTTGTGGTTGAATGGTTCAATTGCAATTTTTGGTTTTATTTTTAGTAAAACCATAGCTAATTTGTTTGTGTGCGTTGGAGCTCTTATTCCGAGTCCATATTGCTTATTCCATCGTTTAAAATGGCTGAATCAATGTGCGGTAACTGCCTTATTTAACAAAGTTAAATTTAAAATCATTTAAATAATTTTTAACAGTAACACGCTGACAGTGCAACTATTGAATATTCATATTTTGGCAATAGGCTACATACAGTGAAATAATGACAGAATAGTGACTAACATATTTAATACAGATAAATAAAGGTTCATCATGATCTTATTTATCACATCTCACAAAATGTAGCGTCGTGCTTAGGCCACTATAGAGCACTGACACGCTGTGGTGAACAATCACGTATGATTATCAGCCACGGCTTTCTCAGATCGTTTTATGTTGGATTAAAACTTCACGTTCCGTTGAGTTTGGAAAATTCTTTACACAGTAATCAATAGAATATGTTTTCTCCTGTCTCTGAAAATTTCCGAATTTGAAATCATCCTGCAAACTCTCATTTTATTAGGCGTTTAAGTCAACTAGATGATTACAGCGCATTGAAAATGTACATAACCGGAAATAACTGAGCCCTAAGATTTCAAAACGGAAGTGCGTCATGAGGCTCAGTGCAAATAGTCCATTATGCGCTGCTCTCGGGGCAGGAGTATTCAATAGGTTCGTATTACTGTTATTTTTACTAACCTATGCGCTGCCCTCAGGGCAGGAGTAACAATAGCAGTACTAAAGTGAATTATATGCTGCTCTCAGGGCAGGAGTACTCAATAGGTTCGTATTACTGTTATTTTTACTAAACTATGCGCTGCTCTCAGGACAGGAGTAAAAAATAACAGTACTGAACTGAATTATGCGCTGCTCTCGGTGCATTAGTACTCAGTTGGTCTGTATTACATTACCATTATATTTATAAAACAGTAGACAATTTCTGTATGATTGATTGATCTTTTGTTTTATTCTTCAGTTACCTGGAGGAGTTTCAAAATCTGGACAAATCAAAGGAGCTAACACTGAAGATCTGACACTGCCGAGTCCAAAATGGTGCAAAAATGGAGATGTATGAAAAATGGTGTAAGTTTGGATCCACCTTATAAAAGCACATAATAGCCAGATTCAGTCGGTAACTGTTAATCATGGGGACGCAAGCGATTTTCAACATTTACAGGGCCATCCGAATCCAGAATGTTGGTGTTTTTCTCCCATCACCCTTGTAAAAATTCCCAGCCAAATTACATGCTGTTTTTTAGGCACCAAGGTTGTGTGGTCGAAGAAATCGATTCAAAATGAACTACAACAAAAATATTTCATAACTTCTCCAGCACAGCGGGTAGGAGCTGTTAAGAACAAAAAGACAAGAAAAGTACTAAAACATTTTAAATTAGTCATTATTATGGCAGTAATATGTATGCAATACAATTTTAAAATATAGGCCTACAATTACATACATAAAAATATAAACCAAGCAGCCTTGTCATTATAGTCCCTCATGTCCGCTGCGTTCTCAAAACTATGAAAATACCCAAAATATCAAAATCAACTGTGGCAGCAGATAATTACAATCTACCCAACGCTGTTCAGGAGGCAGACACACTCTGTCAGTTTAAATCTAGATTAAAGACCCATCTCTTTAACCCGGCCAACACAACACATTAACACATTTCTATAATTCAGGTCCGTTAAAGGATGGTTAGGCTGCATTAATTAGGTGAACCGGGAATAATTTCCATAACACCTGATGTACTCATTGCATTCTAAGAACAAATTTGAACAGGCTCCCTTTAAAACAAGCCCAAGGTCATACGTTGCTTTGCCAAATATCTTCTAAAAACCAGTCTCTCAAAGTCTCCAGAAATGTTTGTAAGGTCTTCCTGCAATTGAAATGCATAAAGAATTTTGTTTCAATTTACACTGACAGTCATGATAAAAGAAAGAAAGGAAAAAAAAAAAAAAAAAAGAATTTTACGTAAAGGCTTTAGTTTGGGATATTGAATCATGAACATCCTCATTTTCATATATTTTCTGGACCACTTTCTTTTGTGCAGGAAACTTCCATGCCAGGAACACGACATCACTGACCATCTCACTGCACAGCATCTGAAATATAGCAATGTTTTCAGATTTACTAGCAAAATCATAAGATTAAAGATAAAAATCACTTACAACTCCCTCAAAATTGACAATTTCTTAAGGACATGTAATACATCTTTAAACCTTGCACTCCTAGAGCCTACTATACTCTGGCCTCAGCTACAACCACAATGACTGAGGGCAGATCAAAGTAGACATTTGAGGGAGAGCTAATGAAGTCCATAGGCTGGAATTATGCAAACAAACCTAACAGGTAATTGGTAACAGGAAGTGAGACTGGAGTTTCTGACACTTAATATGGGCACTTCAAAAAAAAAACAAGATTCTCAACTAAAACTAGATGAACTTACAATGAAAGTCCAGAGATTCCCTTTCTCCAAGTATGGACCAGTGACGACTTCTGCTTTTTCCAAGAAAAGAGAGAAGAAAAACTACATGAAAGAGACAATGACAGGCCTATAGTCATACAGAAATACTTTGATGTGCGTAGTGCATAGTACATGACAAATAACAGTAATATGAACCTATCCAGTACTCCTGCCCTGAGAGCAGTGCATAGTTTAGTAAAAATAACAATAATACGAACCTATTGAATACTCCTGCCCTGAGAGCAGCGCATAGTACACTAAAAATAACAGTAATACGGACCCATTGAGTACTCCTGCCCTGAGAGTAGCGCATGGTTTAGTAAAAATAACAGTAATATGAACCTATTGAGTACTCCTGCCCTGAGAGCAGCGCATAATTCAGTTTAGTACTGTTAGTTTTACTCCTGCCCCGAGAGCAACGCATAGTTTAGTAAAAATAACAGTAATACGAATCTATTGAGTACTCCTGCCCCGAGAGCAGCGCATAGTTTAGTAAAAATAACAGGAATGCAAACCTATTGAGTACTCCTGCCCTGAGAGCAGTGCTTAATTCAGTTTAGTACTGTTATTTTACTCCTGCCCTGAGAGCAGCACTGATGTTAATGCTAGCGCTAACTGACTAATGAAATGTCACGGAGATTTGAACGAGTTCTGTTGTGGCTCATATCGGTATCACAGACAGCGCGGTAGCATTGGAAAAGCATGTTTTACTAATCTACCCCATAAGCAGCTTTGGTGCGATCGACTGATAAAGCAGTTGAATTAAAATGCATATATGATATGATATGTAGTCGATGATTACTTGTTCTGTGCGTCTTTGCCGGCTAATTATCTCAGTAAACGTTGTTGATTTATTTAGTTATGTTGATTTATTATTATTTTTTAAATAAAATACATGGTAAATTCACTTACCTTGCAGCAAATGCCTCCCACGAAGCGTTAATAACGTTTCTGTCTGAAGTATTCCCTCCACACGTCCAAATTTCCTGACCCCGCCTCTGCTTCAATTTCATTGGTTGAATCTATAAACCAATCATTTTCCTTTCTGCCCTTAGAACATCTTTGGATAAGTGAAACTCTTATCTGCATTTAAATGGTCTCCTGCTGGCTTCACCTATTTGGGTACTTGTATCAAAACAATTTTGCCCCAGTTATTAAGAACATTAAATCAGATCTAGATAGATGGTGTAACCTACCTCCATCTTTATTAGGCCGAATTCATCTTGTTAAGATGAATGTATTACCTCGTCTTTTATATCCACTTCAAATGCTACCTGCTCTCATTCTTTCCAGATACTTTGGAAGGAAAAAGGGATTAGTACCATAGGAGATGTAGTAGAAAATAAACAGCTAATGACCTTTGAGCAAATTGTTGTGAAATACAACCTTAGCAAAAAACATTACTTCACATACTGTCAAATACATAGTTTTGTTACTAAAAGTCTTAAGTTGCACTCAAGTGGTTTTGGTGTATCCCCACTGGAAGAGCACTTGAATAAACTCACTTCATCTCGGTCAGCATCTAAACTCTTCTATGGAATATTGATAAATGCAAATAAAGATAGCTCAGATAAAACCAGGGAGTTATGGGAGAAGGATTTTGGGGAGGAAATTCAGGTAGCTGATTGGAAAGCTGTATGTGAGATTCCCGTCTTATCTTGCCAACAATTCTGCTTGGGAAATGCAGTTTAAATTACTCACCGGCTACATGTGACTCCAGCCCAAAGGCATAAGATAAACCCTAAACTTTCTAATCTCTGTAATAAATGTAAAGGATCAGAGGGAACCCTTATTCATTGTTTTTGGAATTGTATGAAGACCCAACAATTCTGGAGGGGTGTCCTAAAGGAACTTGAGAATATATTTCACTGTCCATTACAACTCAGACCAAAAGCATGTTTACTAGGCATAAGTCAGAAATTTCCCTTCAAATTCCAAGGGATTCACCTTCTCCAAATTCTCTTGTACTGTGCTCGCAAATGCATACTTGTATGTTGGATAACAAATCAAACACCGTCAATTATTCAGTGGATAAACACTGCTAAAAATTTAATTCCCTATGAAGCCTTTTCTACCGCATTAAAGGACAAACCTTTCAATTTCTATAAGGTATGGGACCCTTTTCTCATTTATCTGGGGGTAAAAGAAACACGATTTTTAACTTTGGGAATCCAGAATTTAGCGTGGAAAGGTTGAAAGGCGACCTTATTGTATTGTTTTTTTTTTTTTTTTTTAATGGCTATACTGATTTCTGTTTTTGTATTGATATATTTACTCATTTATTTCTCTGTGTTTTTTTTATTTATTTTATTTTATTATTATAATTTTTATGTTTATTGTAACGATGACGCTGAGGCGGCGTTAGAATCCATTTGCAGAAGTTTATTGCAAACAACAGAGAACATACACGTGTAACCAGGCAGCGGGTCGGTAACCAGAAAGCAGTCCAATCTTTCAACAGTCCAGGGGTAATCCGTTAAACGTAGTGAGAAACCAGGCAATAATGTCAAACCGTAATAGCAATCCACACAGGCAAACAATCCAATAGGGAAATCCAAGAAAACGGTAGTCAGAAAACAAAGCAGAATCATACACGTGTAAGCAAATCAGGATAATCAGAAAATGCTCGGTAAGGCAGGTAAACTGGCAATAATTCGCGACGTGTGAGCACATGGTGAGTCCTTAAATACTGCCAAACAGGAAGTAGCAGTAGAAGCAGCAGAGGGAGCGCGCAGTCAGTATTCGGGAGATGGCTCCCTCTGCTGGCTTGGCATTACAGTACCCCTCCCTCTAGGAGCGACTCCTGGAGCTCGGCGAGGACGTCCCCGTGGTCGTGGTGCTGGACGATCGGGTCTGGCTCGGTGGAACTCCTCCGTGAGGGACGGATCCAGAATGTCGTTGGCGGCTACCCATGACCTCTCCTCAGGTCCATAGCCCTCCCAGTCCACCAAATATTGGAGCTGACCCCCTCTGAGTCGAGAGTCCAGCAACTCATATGCAGGCGAGCCGTCCACATCCAAGGGTGGCGGCGGTTCTGGGGCCATCTGGCCGGGGTCAGCCTCCGGGTGGACCGGTTTGAGGAGCGACACATGGAAGGAGGGAGAGATACGATAGTTAGGAGGAAGCTCAAGCTGGTATGTAACTTCATTAACTCTCTTAAGAATTTTAAATGGGCCTACATACCTTGGGCTGAGCTTCCTGCTGGGCAGCCGCAGCTTGATGTCCCTTGTAGAGAGCCAGACCCGCTGTCCAGGTTGGTAGGGAGGGTGTGGAAGGCGGCGTCTGTTGGCCTGGATCTCCTGATTCCTTACAGCCCGCTGAAGACGCACATGAGCACTGTCCCACACCCTCTCACTACGCTTAATCCAATCATCGACAGCCGGTACCGAAGAGGGTTCACCTGACCACGGGAACATAGGGGGCTGAAACCCCAGGACACACTGAAAGGGGGTGAGGCCTGTAGAAGAGTGGGTGAGTGAGTTTTGGGCATATTCGGCCCAGGGAAGGAACTCTGACCATCTGTGCTGTTCTCTACTGCAGTATGAACACAGGTATCGACCGATCTCCTGATTTAATCTCTCTACCTGCCCATTACTTTGTGGATGGTAACCTGAGGTGAGGCTGACATTGATGTCGAGTTGCTTGCAGAAGGCCTTCCAGACTTGTGAAGTGAACTGAGTTCCTCTGTCACTTACGATATCCTCAGGTAGACCATACACACGGAAGACATAGTTGAAGAGGGCTAAGGCTGTTTCCATGGCTGTGGGTAAACCTTTTAGTGGAATGAGACGGCAGGATTTGGAGAAACGGTCAATGATTACCAGAATGGTTGTGAATCCTTGGGAGGGTGGCAGATCCATGACGAAATCTATGGAAAGATGGGACCAGGGTCGTTGAGGAATGGGTAATGGTTGCAGTAGTCCTGAAGGTAGTTCCTTGGCAATGGCGCCACCAGGGGGTGGCCAGGGGTGGCCGTGGCCACCCCTGGCCGACTCCTGGCCACCCCATTGGCCACCCCACTGGCCAGTATAAATTTTAGTAGCATCAGTTATGCATCATCCCTAATGCACAGCCAGGCAGGCAAGCCGCTCTAGACCTTTTCAATTAGGGATGATGCATAACTGATGCTACTAAAATTTATACTGGCCAGTGGGGTGGCCAATGGGGTGGCCAGGAGTCGGCCAGGGGTGGCCACGGCCACCCCTGGCCCCCCCACTGGCCAGTATAAATTTTAGTAGCATCAGTTATGCATCATCCCTAATGCACAGCCAGGCAGGCAAGCCGCTCTAGACCTTCGATCGCACACAGTAGCCAGCCCTCTCCCCCGCCCCGCCCCTCCGTCCATGCCACTGTTGCGCGCTCAGACAGCAACAGCTCAGCGCGTGCCCGTCGGTCAACAATTTCAAAAGAAGTTAAGAAAGAAGGCAAAGAAGACTACCGGTAAGTAAATAGTCAAAAATATTCTTTAGTAAAAGAAGAAGGGGAATTATGTGTCGTGACATGTGCTTTTTAAATTCCAAATGGTTACAGTATACTGTTACAGCAGCTTTTTGATGCGTTTTTGACACGTTTTGACAAGAGTTACCTAGCTAACGTCGTTATAAATAAACGTCGTTGCAATAAATGTACACCTTATGCCAAATATAATTGCAAAATAAAAAGAATTGTTGTGCAACTCAAAATGTTAACTGTACTGTTAGTCTATGCACATTATATCATTAGTAACATTAAATATAACACAATAAACCAAAGTATATCAGTAGGAGTTTCCTTAAGTCTTTCTGATAGTTTTCTACAGGCCGGTTTACTACAACAGTAGAATAAAATTCTGAAATTATGGTTTATAGTTTTGGTGTGCCACCCCAAGATTTTAAGTGGCCCCATCTGGCCACCCCTATGAAAAATTTCTGGAGGCGCCACTGTTCCTTGGGGGTCTTAGACTGTGCACAGATCTAACAAGACTTGAAGGTAGAGGTGTCAGCGGTCATTGAAGGCCACCAGAATGAGTTTTTCACCAGATGTAGTGTGCGTGATATACCTGGGTGTCCTGCACTGAGAGATGTGTGGACCCATTGGAGAACTTGTTGACGCATGTCTTGAGGTACATAGTGCTTATTGGGTGGACATTGTGGCGGTGGAGGGTCCTGCTCGTGCCCTCGCTGAATCTCCTCCATGATGTCACAGAATGACAGTGGGTGGAAGAATGGGTTCTGGTGGGAGAAGGTCCAAGTGAGGATCATGTTGCCGGGAGAGAGCGTCTGCCTTACTATTCTTGCTTCCAGGTCGATAAGTGACTGTAAAGTTGAAACGAGTGAAGAAGAGGGCCCAACGAGCCTGGCGTGGATTCAGCCTCTTAGCACCCTTGATGTACTCAAGATTCTTGTGGTTGGTGATAACTTGAAACGGGTGTTTGGCGCCCTCAAGCCAGTGCCGCCACTCCTCAATAGCTGCTTTCATGGATAATAACTCTTTGTTACCCACGTCATAATTCCGTTCCGCACTGGTGAGTTTTCTGGAATAGAAGGCACAGGGGTGAAGTTTGCCTGGCTGACCGTGACGTTGAGACAGGATGGCTCCGATACCGCAGTCCGATGCATCCACCTCCACTACAAACGGCAATTCGGGATCGGGGTGTTTCAAGATAGGGGCGGAAGTGAAGCTTGCCTTGAGCGTTGAGAATGCTCGATCTGCGCCTTCGGTCCAACAGAGCTTCTTGGGTTTGTTCTTTAGCAGTGATGTTAATGGAGCAGCAATGGTACTATAGTTACGGATGAATCGGCGATAAAAGTTGGCAAAGCCCAGGAATCTTTGTAACTCCTTGATAGTTGATGGCTGAGGCCACTCCGTGACTGCCTGGATTTTGCTTGAATCCATCTTGACCCCCTGGTGGCTGACTTGATATCCGAGGAAGGATGTCTGGTGGACGTGAAACTCACACTTTTCTGCCTTGACATACAGTTGGTGGTCCAGCAGGCGAGATAGTACTGCACGTACATGGGTGATGTGTTCTGCTTCTGACTTGGAAAAGATCAAAATGTCGTCAATGTAGGCGATTACAAATTTGTTCATGAAGTCCTTAAGTATCTCGTTTATAAAGGACTGGAAGACAGCTGGGGCGTTGGCTAACCCATACGGCATCACCTGGTATTCGTAGTGCCCCCTGGTGGTGAGAAATGCAGTCTTCCACTCGTCCCCCTCCTTGATCCTGATGAGGTTGTATGCGCTTCGTAAGTCAAGTTTGGTGTAAATGGTGGCCTCCCGTAGTTGTTCTAGAGCCGGGGGAACTAGAGGCAGAGGGTAACGGAACTTTACCGTGACGTTGTTAAGTCCTCGATAATCAATACATGGCCTTAACCCACCATCCTTCTTGCTTACGAAGAAAAACCCTGCTGCTGCAGGGGATGTTGACACACGGATGAAACCTGATTCAAGTGCCTCCTCAATGTAATCCTCCATAGCTTGGTCCTCCATCCGTGACAACGGGTAAACTTTACTCTTGGGTGGCATGGCGTTGGGCAGTAATTCAATTGCACAGTCCCAGGGACGGTGTGGAGGAAGCTGTGTGGCTTTTGTCTTGCTGAACACCTCAGATAAATCTTGATAGTGACTTGGAATGGTGATCTTTACCTGGGTGTCGGGACTCTCGATGCTTGTGGTGAGACATGGTTGTGGTTGAGCGAGGAGACAGTTTTCCATGCAGAATCGTGACCAATGAGTCAGTTCCCCCTGGAACCAGGAGATGTCAGGATCATGGATGGAGAGCCAGGGGAATCCGAGGATGACTTCGTACTTGGGTGAATCGACCACATACAAGGTGATACTCTCTTGATGAAGTAAGCCAATCTGTAGTGTTACGGTTTTGGTTTGATGGTGGATGCCGTGGTCGATGAGGGTGTCATTGATGGCTTTGATTTGGATGGGTGGTATGCATGGTTGAGTGGGGATGTTATATTTCTTGACGATGTCTTGGTTAATAAGATTCAGTGCGGCCCCAGAGTCAATCATCGCTGTAAGATCAAGAGAGAGAGTATCAGTTCTTATGGTAACCGGCAATGTCAGAGATTTATACTGCAGCAACGAGAGATTTTTGATATTTACCCCTGATGAATTCTTGGACTTGAGTGAACATCCGTTGCTACGGTGGCCTGGTCCACCGCAGTAAAAACACAGATGGTTTAGACGACGTCTAACCCGTTCCTCTTCAGTCAATCGTGAGGCGTTGAGTTGCATGGGTTCGGACGGTGTTTGTTCCGTTGCTGGATCACCGATTGATGACATGTGCCGGTTGCTCTTGCTTGAGCGTTGCTTGGGTGACTGCCTCATGAGATTGTCGATCTTGATAGTGAGGTTGATGAGTTCAGAAAATGATGAATTCTCTCGCCGGCAGGCAAGCTCGGTTTGCAGATCGATGTTTAAACTGTTGTAGAAGATAGCTTTAAGAGAAACATCATTCCATCCACTCTGGGCTGCCAGAGTACGAAACTCGATCGCATACTCCGCTGCTGTACGGTTACCCTGCTTAGCGTGAATGAGTTGCGTCGAAATATCCCTGCCCCCTGCGGGATATTCGAACACTTCTTGAATCTGTAGCAGAAAATACTCAACAGATTTCTTGAGTTGAGGGTCGGCGTCCCATACAGCTGAGGCCCAATCTAAAGCTCTTCCTGTGAGCAGAGTCATCAGAAACGCGCATCTCTTCTCCTCTGATTCAAAACGGTCTTGTTGGTATTCAAAATACAGCTTTACTTGACGAACAAAACCTTTGCATTGCTCAGCCGTACCGTCAAACTTATTAGGGAGAGCGAAGCTTACCGTTGAAGGCATGGGAGGAGGCAGAGATCGTACGTAGTGCGTCAGGTGTTCGTTGACTGATTGTAGCTTCGCGAGTTGCTCCTGATAACTCTTTAATAATTCGCTTTGGTAAGCGAATGCTGCTTGCAAGTTGGAGACCTCCGCTGGATTCAAGGTAGGCGAAGTATTCTGTAACGATGACGCTGAGGCGGCGTTAGAATCCATTTGCGGAAGTTTATTGCAAACAACAGAGAACATACACGCGTAACCAGGCAGCGGGTCGGTAACCAGAAAGCAGTCCAATCTTTCAACAGTCCAGGGGTAATCCGTTAAACGTAGTGAGAAACCAGGCAATAATGTCAAACCGTAATAGCAGTCCACACAGGCAAACAATCCAATAGGGAAATCCAAGAAAACGGTAGTCAGAAAACAAAGCAGAATCATACACGTGTAAGCAAATCAGGATAATCAGAAAACGCTCGGTAAGGCAGGTAAACTGGCAATACTTCGCAACGTGTGAGCACATGGTGAGTCCTTAAATACTGCCAAACAGGAAGTAGCAGTAGAAGCAGCAGAGGGAGCGCGCAGTCAGTATTTGGGAGATGGCTCCCTCTGCTGGCTTGGCATTACATTTATATTCATATTATATGTTTATTTTTCTTGTTAAATGTACAGATTATGATGTTTTGGTTTTGTAAAAACCCTGTTTATATCAAAACCTACAATAAAAAAAAATATTTAAAAAAAAACAAAAAAAAAAAAACAGAAAAATATATTTTCAAATTAAGAATGAGGATGCATTAAGATAAACTGGAATCATAATCATTAAGTTTGTTTCAATGCCGTCCCTTGCCTTGGTATATGAATATTAAACTGTGTTCACAGGAACAAATATATCAGTGTCAGACTCCAACAGGCCTGACAGAATAAAAATAGATAATCATGAGCTCATAGTTGTGGTTTGGTTTCTTCTATTTCTATTTCAGCTCCACTGCACTAACCATTATTATAAATACAACTAATACCACCATTACAATAAAGAGAAATCAAAATATTGTTCCATTTCTCCTGTTCATTGAACACACTGGAATATAACTTCTCATAATGGAAAATAATACTGTACAGTTTAATACTGACTGGGTCATGACAACATTTCTGTAGAAAGCTTACATGTTAGTCAGTGTGACATTTTGTGAAAACATGTTACAAGATTATCAACATTATCAAAAGATCTTCTGTAACACATGAGGTACATTTGTATGTGTTTAATCTGTCATGATGTTTCTAAAGATATGACTGCAGGTTTCAGGAAGTCTTGAGTCTTTAACACAGTCTGTGTCTTTAACCGTCTGTCATCAGTCAGTCATTATGAAGCTCAGTCAACTTCCTCTTGTGTTCTGTGAGTATTATTGTCTCTAAACGTATTTCAGTGGAATTGCTATTATATTATGTAAATGATCAAGTGTTTTAGTGTTTCTAGATTTGTTTTTTTTTTTTTTTGTTGTGGTTGTTGTTGTTGTTGTTTTTGTTTTGTTTTTTTGCTGTTCTCAGAGCTGAGTTTGAGAGATGAAGTGTACAATTAGTTCTGTTTGTGAAAGAAATGCGCTCTGTTGTGTTGTAGATCAGTGTATTTGTTCAGTTATTCAGTTTTGTGATGTGTAATGGTGTTGAATCAGTTCTGTTGGTTTGTTTTGCAGTTATTGTTGCTGTTGTTGTAATATTCACTAGTACACAGTTTGTAAGAGTTTGTCTTTATTCTTCTGCTTGTGATCAGAAAGTTCCCTAAACAGTTTTCTGCTACGAACAAATCTATAAAAAACCAGTCAGATATTTTCATGTTTGTCTGGACACATATACAGTCCCCCACACAATATCTTAATATTTGGTCATCTTTATAATTATCAGCTCAATATTCACATTGTAATGAGTTTTTCTCTTTGTATTTTTAGTACTGATTTCAAACATCTACTCTCAACATACTGAAGGTGAGTCAATTTAATTAATATATTTTTATCACATATGAGTGATTCTACAGTAACTAAAAAAACAACTGAGAGTTGAGAAATTACTTACATTTTTTTATGATTATAAATGCACCCTTTTTACACATTGAATTATTCATGTGACAATTCTGAGCTGTGAAAAAAAAAAAAAAAAAAACAAGCAAAAAAAACAGCAATCTATCAAAAACCGCAGATACAAAGTTCTGGCATGAAACTCTATGATTGTGCAGTCTGATAGGTCTAACTTAATCTGACATAATGACATCATTATCACATGGTTTTGCAGCTTGCTTCAGAAACGCTCCACCTTCCCCAGCTCCACCTGTATAGATCTGCTACGAGTTGAATCATGTAAGCTATATGGGGGTTATTTCATGAATGTTATATGTGCAGCAGCAGTATTTCTTATGTGCTCACAGCAGCATGTTGTGGATGTATTGGCAGTAACTAGTCTCTGCACCTGCTCTGTCACAGCAGCGTAGCAGATCTATTCCCCCAAGACCAAATACATTAACATTGTCATGTACATTACCATGTCAATCCCTCCGAGAGTTGTCATGACAGAAATATATTTCTTAATTCTCTCTGAAATCTAAATCAGAACAGTGAGAGACAAGATCCTTCTGTTGAAAGTTTCCAAATTCCCAATGATTACCCAGATAGCAAGAACTTTTGGGCCAAATGTCGCCAATAGCTGGCACATATGGGTTAGATATGGCATGGCAGAACAGATATGGGCCAGATTGTTACCATATATGTTTTGCCATAAAGGCGGCAATTCCCTCATGGATTTTCCTCACACAAGTGCTTCAGGTAAGTGAAATTTGGTATTTTAAAGTAACTTTATTTAAATATTCATGATTATGTGTCAGCATTTGTAGTTATTAGAGTTTAGTTATTTGTTTCATTAAGAAAAGCATTGATTTAGATCATTTTTCTTTGTTGAATGTGGTGTTTGCGTAGCCCTCTGACAGATTCCAATAATCACGCAATCCGGGTTAATGCAAAATCACTTATTTTAGATACACATTGACTTGTGAAAATGTTTATAAAGCATTTTTCACGTTTTCAGTGTTTTTCACTGCTCTGTGGTGTGGTAGTAACACCTTATGAGGGTTTTTGTTGTTTGTCACTACAGTTGTCTTTGGCTTGTTTTCTGATGGCATAATGACAAATTTATTAATCAATATACCAATAAAACTGCCTTGACTTGATTTCCAAATTGTATCTGTAATTGTCTTCTCAGGTGTTTCTCCTCCAGTCTCTCTGATCATCAGTCCCAACAGATCTCAACACTTCACATCTGTCTCTCTCTATCTGAACTGTGAGGACCAGAGTAACTCTACTGGATGGAGAGTGAGAAGATACACAGACAAATATGGGCTGAAATATTGTTCATCATCAGTGTGGGGATCACAAACAGGATCTACATGTACAATCAGATCCACCATCATATGGGACACTGGAGTGTACTGGTGTGAGTCTGAATCTGGAGAGAAATATCATCCTGTTAATATCACTGTACACTGTGAGTCATTGTTCATTTGCCCACATCATGTGAACAAATAAATGTTTATTAATTAATAGTGTATTATTATTATTATTACTATTGTAACTTTGTCTGTGCAAAATTACTAGAGCATCTTCCACTGAACACTTCGTTCAGTTGTGCTGCTGTTGTTGTTGTCACATTTTTGATCCATTCTTACTATATTCTTACTATTTGTCAGTTGATGTTTGCTCTGTTTCTGTAGTTACTGTGATTCTGGAGAGTCCTGTTCATCCTGTGACTGAAGGAGATACTCTGACTCTACACTGTTTATATCAACATACAACACCACCAAACCTCAGAGCTGATTTCTATAAAGATGAATCACTCATCCAGAGTCAAACTACAGAGATGATCATCTCTACTGTCTCAAAGTCTCATGAGGGTTTCTACTACTGCAAACACCCAGAGAGAGGAGAGTCACCCAAGAGCTGGATCTCAGTCACAGGTGAGACTAGGAACTATAAACACTACACTGTAAAATCCAATAGTTTACCTTACTTAGATATAATTAGTTATTTTTACTTAGTTGCTATACTTACTAGGTTTTATTAAGTTACAGCTACTTTCAAGCGAGTAAAACAGTTTACTTACTGCTTTGAGTGATGCTTACTTAAAATATTCAAGTAGCCACAAAGGAACCAATTACATTAATAAACCAGTAAGAGGCAGCAGTGCACTAATATGTTGCTAATTTGCAAAATAACAAAGGAAGAACAGAAGTGTCTTTTTTTGTTTGTTATTTTTTTTACTTACCATTATAGTGATACATGTTCCCTTTGGGCACTTGGAACTTTGTTTTTCTTGTTGTAATTTTCTTCCAACTGATGCAGCAATGCAACATGAAGTTGATTTCAAGGGAAGAAACTTAATAAGTAGGTTGCTTTTAGATGGTAACCTTCTAATTCTGATCTTCTAATTAGCCATTTTTTTAATTCTTTAGCTCATGTATTTTTTATGTTTATTTTCTTTTCTTTTTTTATTTTTGTTGTGCTACTACTGACACAAGTCAGTAAATAAAATTAGCAAATAAAAACAACAACAGTAAAACAAAGCAATTGCATAATTTATTCATGCCGCAATGCACTCTGGGAGTCAGTGAGTAGCTATACTAAGTCAAGTGTAAGCCTAAAGTAAATTATTAAGTACTCCCTACAGTTCTTTTTTAGTTACTAGAACTCTCGTGTAAGTAAACTATACTAAGCATTTGTCAGTCCAACATACTATTCCTATTTCACTTTACTTTGTTTTTTTAAGGCAATCGGTTTGCATGCTTTTTTAAAGTAAGCCCAACTAATTAGATTTTACAGTGTATTGAAATGCTTCTGTATAATATACAGCACTAATATGACTGTAAAATGTATTCATCTCAGCTTCCTCCAGAAGATCAGGATCTGATGGTCTCAATCCTGTGATAGTTGGAGTGACTGCTGGACTGACTGTCACATTTTTCATCATTGTCTTCTTGGTCCTGCTGTGGCGCTACAGAAACAACAAAGGTTCATCTTCTTCTGTATTAAAATTCAATGATGCTGACTATTTTCCTAAACCTGTGATGTGTCGTCCTACAACAGCTTAAGCTAAGCATCTAAAACTTTATTGTTGACTGATTTTAAACAGTTTTTGGGTAGTTTTCTGCTGGGCAGGTACTGCTCCAAATAATAGACAGATTAGCCATTTATGTATGTATAAAGGAGATTAAAGTCAGGTTTTTTTTGACCCTCTTATTTCCTTAATATATTTTCATCAGAGCAAAACCAGAGTGAAACAGGAAATAAAATACTTGTGTCTGGTCAGTCTTTACCTATTAACCATAAATATTTAATGCTTATTTTTCTGGGCTTAAATTTATAAGATACAATAATTTATTACAGGAACTGCTCATATTTATGACTCTACTGATGCAACAATTAATAAAGACACACAAATAAGCACAGGTAACTAAATGATGTTACAGAAGGTAATTATGTCATGTTGATCATTTAACAACAGAACTTATTTTCAAAATAATAAAATCCATCTTTGTTTTATAGTTCACTGTGAAATGTATAAATCATTTCACTTTTTTCTGTTATTCGTTGTAGACATTGTAAGTGGAGCTACTGAACTCACTTATGCTGAGATTGAGCTCAAATCTACAGAGAAACAGAAGAAAAAGAAAGAAAACAAAGGTTAACTGAATCAAAAGTTGATGCTCATAAGGTTTTATGATCATGACAATAGTGTACAGCAGAGCTAAAAACCTCTGGGGTGAAAAGCCCCTTTGATTTTAATTTCTCCCACAACACTAAATAGCAACAAAAAACACCACAGTATTTTCTTAAACACTCATTTGTGAAATCAGCCTGATCCATAAAGGTCACTGCATGCAAATTACAATAAGTTGATTTTGAGGTAATTTGGCCAAACATATAATTGTTTCAACATAAATAATTATATTATTTCTGTAGAAGCTGTAGAGATTTTATGAATATAAAATGAGTATTGGACACACAGTAAGCACTAGTGATATTAACTGTTGGCATCCTTTAGGGAAAACCAGTTAAAGTTCAGACACTGTTTACTATAAACTGACCCTGGTGACCCATCAAGGTGAGTGTCAAAATAAAAACATCAATCACAGTTCACAAGGAGCCACTGAAAACTGCATCTACAAGCATCGTTGAGCATCTAAAAATTAAATGAAAAATGCAAAAATTCAAATGTGCAGTTTTTAATTCATTTACACATTTTTCCTAGTTATGTGACGTATGCTCAGGTTGAATAAATGGCTAAAGTAGATACTTTCAGTCACAGGACGCTGATGAGTTTGGGTTGAGAAGGGCTGGAGAATGACCAGGATTGTCAGTTATTTATCCTCTTTGTGATGCTGAACACTTGGCAAAAGATTTTTCAATATTTAATGTCCATGATTATCTTTTTTAGCTCTGTTCTGTATTATTAAAGGTTACGTCATTACATGGAAAAGTAAAGTCTTTTTTATAACTTTTTTTTTTTTTTTTTTTTTACATGTCTATATCACTTCGCCACATGATTTCAGTTATTTCAAAGGTTCTTATAGCCTTAAACAGCAAAATAACCAAAACCCACAAGGACACTGGCCAAACAAATAAATACAGTAAACAATTGGATAAAAACTACCAATTATTTCCATTTTTTTGCCACAAAATTACGTTTTACTGTGTACGGAAAGCACATACTCTATTTCTCCCACTCTCTCTCCCTTACAGACGCACACACATTTTTTTTGCACACGTTAGCATACCCACTAATGTTGTTAGCGCTGCTTAAAAACAACATTTCTCACAAGCGAGTTGACAACGGCGCTGTTCTTGAAGAAAATGAACTTAGTTTAGCTATTAGTAGAGACACTCCTGCCGATGACTTTTGAGAGACTCAGAGAAGTCATTCACGAGCTTAAAGGAAAAGTCCACTTCCAAAAGAAAGATTCACATATAATGTACTCACCCCCTTGTCATCCAAGATGTTTATGTATGTCTTTCTTTCTTCAGTCGTAAATAAATTATGTTTTTTTAGAAAAACATTTCAGCATTCTTCTCCATATAATGGACTGACATGGTGCCCCGATTTTGAACTTCCAAAATGCAGTTTAAATGCAGCTTCAAACGATCCCAAATGCGGTTGTAAATGATCCCAGCCGAGGAAGAAGGGTCTTATCTAGTGAAATGATCAGTTATTTTCATTAAAATTTATATACTTTTTAATGCCAAACGCTCGTCTTGTCTTACTCTGCCTGGACAGTTTTTTTCCGGTTCATGACAGTTAGGGTATGTTGAAAAACGCCCATCTCATGTTCTCTCTCAACTTCAAAATCCTCCTATATTGCCATTTTACCTTTTTTGTTAAGGGTGTTTGATCTTCTTTGCAAGTTCACTTTGCAAAGACTGTGTCAGTACTTCTGCAGCGATGTCAGATGATTTTGAAATGATCTTTGAAGTTGAGGAAGAAAATACGATTGGAGTTTTTTGACATACCCTAACTGTCTTGAGCCAGAATACACATAGTTCAGGGAGAGAAAGGCAAGACAAGCGTTTGAGATTAAAAAGTATTTAAATTTTATTTTTTAAATGAAAATAATCGATCGTTACGCTAGATAAGACCCTTCTTCCTTGGCGGGGATTGTTTACAACCGCATTTGGGATCGTTTGAAGCCGCATTTAAACTGCTTTTTGGAAGTTTAAAATTGTAGCACCATAGCAGTCCATTATATGGAGAAAAATGAAATGATGCAGAAATGTTTTCCTCAAAAAACAATTTCTTTATGACTGAAGAAAGAAAGACATGAACATCTTGGATGACAAGGGGGTGAGTTATATGTGAATCTTTGTTTTGGAAGTGGACTTCTCCTTTAATCTCTCTCTCTCTTTCCATCTGTCTGCTTGTCTGTCTGTCTAAACTTCATTATTAACTGCATTATTCTGCTATCAACGGCTCAAGTGTCGTTACTATGTCTAAAATGACGTTTTGGAATTAGCAACGGAGGGGTTAGATGAGCTGCGTAAGAAATTAATCCCACTCACAAAGCGTTTTAAGGACAAAAACCAGATGAATGCATTGAAATGTATCATCTGATCGATGTCTTGAGGTGTGGTAACCGCTTCGCGTCCTGGCCGCATCACCACCTCAGGTGTGCATTATTTTCGAAGAATTCAACAGCCCGTCATCAATTATTCCTTACATATAAATTTGCCAACTATAACCAAAACATCATAATAATCTATTTCATTAAAGAGCACATTAAAATTTGCTATGCAGCCTTGAGGGTGCAGGTTTTCCACAACTAAATAGAAAAGGGTTGGGAAGTTGTGTTTTTGACATTGTGCGTTCAACCTCTGCCGCATTTCCTAAAATCTCTCACCCATATTGTTTAAACACGAACACATACAAAATGGGACGCAGCCCATTTGGAACTATGAAGTACCAGCTGAAGTCCTTCTTTGGAACTATGAAGTACCAGCTGAAGTCCTTCTTTGGAACTATGAAGTACCAGCTGTAGAACCCGGACTCCCTGTCGTGAGGAGGGACCACTTCGATGGCCTCCTTCCTCAGAAGGGTCTCTACTTCTTGTTCCATGACCAGAGCCTGCTTGGGGCCCACCACAGTGGGAAAGACCCCTTCGAAGGGCGGCGGCGGGGCACCAAACTGAATGGAGTAACCTTTTTCTACAGTGTGCAGGACCCATGCAGACACATTTGGCAGTAGCTTCCACGCTGCTAAATAGTCTACTAAGGGAACCAGCCGCTCGAGGCTGGCCTCTGGTGTTGACTGAACTGCTAGCTCGGAGACCTGTAACGGCGGACCGACCGAACTAACTGTTCTAGAGACCCCCGAGGGGGTGACGAGCGTCCCAGTTCCGCTACATCCTCGGGCGGAGAGATCCGGGACGTGCGCTCGCCGGAGGCCGCTGCACCCTGTAACTCTGGCATGAGTGGCAGACTGACCTCCCGAGGGCACCGAGGAGAGACGGACACCACGTAATGCGGTGCAACCCGCTCTTTCCCAGTAGGGGCTGCCCTCGGCAGTCCTGAGATGGCGTCAGGACCGCTTTGCCAGGGGCCTCCGAGACTGAAGCACGACCCGCAGGTCGGGCCTTGCCTTAGAGGACCCCGGCCTAGAGTGCCGCTGGTCTCGGCCCCGGGACGGGGGAGTGCGAGTAGCGACACTCAATTTTTGTACCTCGCAGTACGAGGAGCTGGTACACGGTGGCGGCTGCTCACGCCCAGCAGCCGCAGAAGCTAGAGAGGCAGGAACCGCTGGAACGCCGCCGCCTGCTTGCGAGCCTCCTGGTACCTGCTGACGACAGAGTCTACTGCGTCACCAAACAGGCCAGAAGGCTCAAGTGGGGCGCCCAGAAGGAACACCCAGTCCTTTTCTTTCATATCGGACAGGGTCAACCACAAGTGCCTCTCCGCCGCCACCATGGCTGCTATAGACCGCCCTACTGCCTGGGCGGTCTCTTTGGTGGCGCGGAGAGCTAAATCAGCGGTCCTGCAGAGTTCTTCCAGATCTACTTTCTCGCCCTCTGCTAGCCCTTTCAGCAGGTCGGCTTGATAGGCCTGGAGCACAGACATAGTGTGAAGACATGCTCCAGCCTGACCTGCTACCATGTACCCCTTACCCACCAGCGCTGATGTAGTGCGAAGCGGCTTGGAGGGTAAGGTAGGAGCCTTCAAGGATGATGCAGTGCCGGGGACAGATAGCTGGCCAGCGTCTGTTCCACCCGGGGCATAGCCTTGTAGGCTCGCTCATCGAGCCCCGCCATGTTCCCATAATAGTCAGAAGTGGGGACGAATAAGCGAGCCGAAAACGGTCTTGCCCACGACCTCGAGATCTCTGCGTGGTCGGGAAAGAAGGGAAGGCTCCTTCTTGGAGATGGAGGCTTGCTCCACAGAAAGCGCTCATCCAGCTTGCTTTTCTGCGGTGCAGCTTTTCCCTTTCCAGACATCACCCTCAAAAAAAAGTTGTGCTAACTTGCACTAAAAACAGGGTGAACAGACAAACACAGAGCGCTCCGCTGAAAGACAGAAGCTGACGCCGGCCCCGTTGCACGTGCTTTTATGCTTCCTGGTCGATGACGTCATCCGCCCGTGACGTATCGCCCTTCAACTGGCCAGATTACACATGTGTTCAGAGCGTGGTTCCGCCAAAGGCGTTCCCCTAGCGTTTTCGGACGCAGCTCGAGTTCCTGAAGGGGAACTGTAATATGTAGTACACATGGAAATCATGACTTTTACTTAAGTGGGGTTAACATATTTTTTTCTTTATATAGTACATTATAATATAAGCCTGAAGATGAGAAAATTGATTAAATATAATTCTAAAAATAAAAATATGACAATATGTTGTTATAGTTTAAATCCTAATGCAGCCTCAAGAGGGCGTCATGAGATAAAACAACACAGTTTACCAGCAGAGAGCTAGAGTCACAAGGAGAGAGTTTAACATAAAACACACTGTAATAAATTAAATTAAATAAAAAAAAACAAAAAAAAAAAACAGTGGTGTGTGAATTCATGAAAACGTTGATAAAGCACAAATCCCTCACACCTTCAGCATTCATACATCCCTACAGAAGAGCTTTACTACCACTGAACATCACTGTGGGAACCAGACACTTCTCACTGTACTCCTCCTCATGTTTTTTTTTTTTTTTTTTTTGTATTGTTTTGTTTTGTTTTTTTAAATACTTTAAAATATAATTTATTCCTGTGATGCAAAGCTCAATTTTCATTAGTCATTACTCCGATCCTCAGTGTCACATGATCATTCAGAAATCATTCTAATATGCAGATTTATTATTAGAATGATCAATGTTGGAAACAGTTGTGCTGCCTTTTTTCAGGATTCTTTGATGAATAACAAGTTAAAAAGAACAGCATTTATTCAAATCTTTCCTAAGAATGTAAATCTATGCTATGCTAGACTTTTTATTATTTTAACACATCCTTGGCAAAGAAAAGTATCAATTGCTTTAAAAAAAATTTACTGACCCCAAACTTTTGAACAGTAGTGTATATTTTTAGAAAACCTTTCTATTTTAAATAAATGCTGTTCTTTGTAACCTTTTATTGATCAAAGAATCCTGAAAAAAAGTATAACAGGTTCCAAAAAAAATATTAAGCAGCAAAATTGTTTTTAACATGGATAATAAATCAGCATATTAGAGTGATTTCTGAAGGATGTGATACTGAAGACTGGAGTAATGATGTTGTAAATTTAGCTTTGTAAAACAGTTGTTTTAAATTGAAATAATATTTCAAAATATTACTATTTTTTTCTGCATTTTTGATCAAATAAATGCAGTATTAATGAGCATAAGAAACGTCATAAGAAAATTTTACTGATCCCAAACTTTTGAGTGGCAGTGTATGTATGTATGTGTATATATATATATATATATATATATATATATATATATATATATATATATATATATATATATATATATATATATATATATATATATATATATATAGCCATCTCGGTCAAAAATTAGATAATGATACTGAGTGAATGCTCCTGACACGTCCATCAAATACTTCAGACTCGCTAAATTCCAGCCTCAGGCCAATCAGAAGTGCCAGAACTTACATAGAAACCTATACAAAGTAGCCAGAAATAAATGCTAATTTTAAAGACAAACGTCTTTTTCTTCTTTAATATTAGAATACTATGGGAAATATCTGATACTAGATATCCAAAAGCTAGTTCTTTTCATGCTTTTAAGAGTTTTCCGAAAATGTTGCTACTGCCTTTGCTAATCAGCTAAACTACACCGACAGCCATGATAAAACTTGGTAAATTAGCTTGACAATATTATTGCCACATGCTAGCTATGCCTATTAAAAGCTCAGAAAACACTGATTGAAATGTTATGGTTTTACAATGCGCTTTTTTTTATTATTATTATTATTATTATTTTTTTTTTTAAGATTTCTTTCAAGATGGATGAGGGGCTAATAAAGCATGCAGTATGAATATCATCACTGTTGCTCATTCCTGATTGAAGAAATAAGCCATGTCGACAACTGCCTCTCATTGCAACCGTCCCCACTCTTCCCTAAATATTCCTGCAGGAACTCACATTAACTCTCTAGGGCTGTATCCGAAATCGCTCCCTATACCCTCATTCACTATTCCCTACATTAGGCCACCAATACAGTTAACTTGAAGGAGTAAATGAAAATGAGTGAGTTAATTTGGACACTGAGTGCACTGAAAGGACTTTTGCATAGTTTGAGCTGTTTTTAATTCTCAGCACATAGAGACCCTTACACCTAGATATCATGCTATAGAGACTGTGTCTGTTCCCCGAGCTAGACAATACAAAAGACGTCCAAACCAATTTAAGAGTAACAATCTAATCAACGTTCAACAAATTAAAAATTTACATAATACAGAGAAACAAATGATAAAACTCGGCCTTTTGAATATCAGGTCCCTTTCCACAAAAGCGCTTTTTGTAAATGATATGATCATTGATCATAACCTAGATGTGCTATGTTTGACAGAAACCTGGCTAAAATCAGAAGATTACATTATCTTAAACGAGTCTACCCCTCATGATTACTGTTATAAACATGAGCCACGTCTAAAAGGTAAAGGGGGAGGTGTTTCTACAATTTATAGCAATATTTTTAGTGTTTCACAGAGAGCGGATTTCATGTATAACTCGTTTGAAGTAATGGTGCTTCATATAACATTATCCAGAGAAACAAGTGTTAATGATAAATCCCCCATGACGTTTGTACTTGCTACTGTATACAGGCCACCAGGGCACCATACAGATTTTATTAAAGAATTCGCTGATTTTATATCTGAGCTGGTGTTGGCTACAGATAAGGTCTTAATAGTAGGTGACTTTAACATCCATGTTGATATTGAAAATGATGCACTGGCAGCTGCATTTACAGACATTCTAAATTCTATTGGAGTTAGACAACACGTGTCAGGTCCCACTCATTGTCGAAATCATACTCTAGACTTAATACTGTCACATGGAATTGATGTCAATGCCGTTGAGATTCTGCAGCAAAGTGATGATATCTCTGATCATTATCTAGTCTCGTGTATACTCCAGATAACTAAAACTGTAAATTCAACTCCTTATTACAAGTATGGTAGAACCATCACTTCTACTACAAAAGATTGCTTTCTAAGTAATCTTCCTGATTTATCTGAATTCCTCAGCATGTCCAATAGCTCAGAAAAACTTGATGATGTAACAGAAACTATTGACTCTCTCTTTTCCAGGACTCTAGATACGGTCGCTCCTCTGCGCCTAAGGAAGATTAAGGAAAACTGTCCGACCCCGTGGTATAACGAGCACACTCGCGCCCTAAAGAGAGCAGCCCGGAAAATGGAGCGCAGCTGGAGGAAAACAAAATTAGAGGTTTTTCGTACTGCTTGGCGGGAATGTACCCTATCGTACAGAAAAGCGTTAAAATCGGCCAGATCTGATTACTTTTCGACTCTTTTAGAAGAAAACAAACATAACCCTAGGTATTTATTCAATACAGTGGCTAAGTTAACAAAAAATAAAGAACCAACAGGCACTGACTGTGCCCATCAGCATAGCAGTAATGACTTCATGAACTACTTTACTTCTAAGATCGATACAATTAGAGACAAAATTGTCACCATGCAGCCGTCAATTACAGTGTCGCATCAGATAGTGCGCTATAGATTTCCTGGGGAACAATTCCACTCATTCTCTACTATAGGTCAGGAAGAATTGTATAAACTTGTTAAATCATCTAAACCAACAACTTGTATGCTAGACCCTATTCCATCTAGGCTACTAAAAGACTTGCTTCCAGATCTCATAGATCCTCTGCTAAATATTATTAATTCATCACTGTCATTAGGATATGTCCCCAAAACCTTCAAACTGGCTGCTATTAAGCCTCTAATTAAAAAACCACAACTTGACCCCAACGAATTGACTAATTACAGACCTATCTCGAATCTCCCATTTCTATCAAAGATATTAGAAAAGGTTGTATCCTCACAATTATCTTCCTTCCTACAGAAATATGATATCTGTGAGGATTTTCAGTCAGGTTTTAGACCATACCATAGTACTGAGACTGCTCTTATTAGAGTTACAAATGATCTACTCTTGTCATCTGATCGTGGTTGTATCTCTCTGTTAGTGCTACTGGATCTTAGTGCTGCGTTTGATACTGTTGACCACAACATTCTCTTGAATAGACTTGAGAATTATGTTGGCATTAGTGGTAGTGCATTGGCATGGTTCAAATCGTACCTATCTGACCGCCATCAATTCGTGGTAGTAAATGAAAAGGTATCATATCGATCACAAGTGCAGTATGGAGTACCGCAAGGCTCAGTACTAGGGCCATTACTCTTTACGCTTTACATGTTACCCCTGGGTGATATCATCAGGAAATATGGTGTTAGCTTTCACTGCTACGCTGATGATACCCAGCTCTATATTTCTTCGCGGCCCGGCGAAACGTACCAATTTGAAAAACTAATGGATTGTGTAGTTGAGTTAAAAAATTGGATGACAAGTAATTTCTTACTGCTAAATTCTGAAAAAACAGAGGTGTTAATTATTGGGCCTAAAACCTCAGCGTGTAATAACCTACAACACTGTCTAATACTGGATGGCTGCTCTGTCAATTCTTCGTCATCAGTTAGGAACCTAGGTGTGCTATTTGATGGTAATCTTTCCTTTGAAAACCACATCTCTAGTATTTGCAAAACTGCATTTTTCCATCTCAAAAATATATCTAAACTACGACCTATGCTATCAATGTCAAATGCTGAAACATTAATTCATGCATTTATGACCTCACGGTTAGATTATTGTAATGCTTTATTGGGTGGTTGTTCTGCTCGCTTAATAAACAAACTCCAGCTGGTCCAAAATGCAGCAGCTAGAGTTCTTACTAGAACCAAAAAGTATGATCATATTAGCCCGGTTCTGTCTACACTGCACTGGCTCCCTATTAAACATCGTATAGATTTTAAAATCTTGCTAATTACTTACAAAGCCCTTAATGGTTTAGCTCCTCAGTACCTGAGCGAGCTCCTATCACATTATAGTCCCTCACGTCCGCTGCGTTCTCAAAACTCTGGCAATTTGATAATACCTAGAATATCAAAATCAACCGCGGGCGGGAGATCATTTTCTTATCTAGCGCCCAAACTCTGGAACAATCTACCCTACAATGTTCGGGACGCAGACACACTCTGTCAGTTTAAATCTAGATTAAAGACCCATCTCTTTAACCTTGCTTACACATAACACATCAACATATTCTTATAATTCAAATCCGTTAAAGGATTGTTAGGCTGCATTAATTAGGTCAACCGGAACCGGGAACACTTCCCATAACACCCGATGTACTCAGTGCATCGTCAGAAGAATGGCATCTACGCTAATATTAGTCTGTTTCTCTCTTATCCCGAGGTCACATTAACCACCAGATCCAGTCCGTATCCAGATCAGATGGTCACTGCAGTCCCCCGGATCCAGTCCGAACCCAGCCCAGATGGTGGATCAGCACCTAGTGACGACCTCTACAGCCCTGAATGTCATCGGAGTCCACATCAACTAGATGAGCCCCAGAGACGGATCCACAGTGAAGACCTCGTCACCTAGACGGCTGTCGGCACAAGACCACGGGACCTTTGGCCAGAGGAGAACTGGCCCCCCGACTGAGCCTGGTTTCTCCCAAGGTTTTTTTTCTCCATTTGTCACCGATGGAGTTTTGGTTCCTTGCCGCTGTCGCCTCTGGCTTGCTTAGTTGGGGACACTTTCTCTCAACACAATATTGCATTTTATTTTATTGTTTTTGATTAACTACCTTTACCTAAAATGTGAGTGTTTACTGTTGCCTTTGGCATTGTTGATGTACTGTTTCCTATCTAATACTGTACAGCCGCCTTGTCACAATTCTGTATTGTTAAAGGCGGTATATGAATAAAGGTGACTTGACTTGACTTGACTTTTAAAACTGGAAAACCGGCAGCTCCATTTTTTTTCTAATTGCTTATGAATCAATGTTCACCTTTTGATTATTGCTGATGCAATTTTAATTGAAAGCCTATTTTGGGTTCATTTTAAGCTAGCCATATTATTTTTTAAAGGGGTCATCGGATGCCCATTTTCCACAAGTTGATATGATTCTTTAGGGTCTTAATGAAAAGTCTCTAATATACTTTGATTAAAAATTCTCAATAGTTTTGTAAAACAACACCCTTTTTACCTTGCCAAAATCAGCTCTGCAAAAATCATCTCATTCTAAGGGGTTGTTCCTTTAAATGCAAATGAGCTCTGCTCACCCCGCCCCTCTCTTCTCTCTGTGGAAAGACGGTCTTGTTTACATTAGCCGCATTTAGCTGCTAAACTTCCTAACTACCACGTTATAAGGAAAGGCGATCGCAAAGATTAATAAAAAATGCTTACACTCACTTCTGCTGTAATTGAAGCTGGATCACGAATGAATTGCGCGAACATAGACGGATATATGTAGATCGGGAGGCGCATTCCATTCACAAACAAACCTAATCTACTGCATCTTCAGCGGCTCAGATGTCGGGAGTAAATGACGACCACTATGTTCATTATTACATCCAGCAACACAACACCTCAATCGCTCAATCGGAGATATTCTTGCCTAACTTAAATCCCTGCTCTGGCATCAAAACATGGAAAGTTACTGGACTGTGACAGCTGGTCTGAGGTAAGAGCTCATGTCAATCAACTATTGTGGTAACGGCCTCTGTGGGTGTGACGCCACACCGACAGGCATCTGAGAACGGCACGATTTGAAAAAGGGGATATTATTTTTTACAGATTAATTAAAAACCACTGTATGGATTTTTATCATTATAGTGTAGATGTGTACATACACTGCCAACACACATTAATGTTCAAACAACATGAAAAAGTGAACTTAGCATCCAATGACCCCTTTAAACAAGTTGATTTCAGTAAATCTACCCAGAAGGTTTAGTTAAACAGTTATCTAGGTCAAAATAACTCAGTTGCTGGGTTTGTCCATATTTCACATATAGCGCTGGGTTATATTTAATGACTAGCAGTTAAAGTAAAAATCTCCTCATTATAAGCTGAAATAAGCTGTTACTTTAAAGGTGTTTCCTAAATTATTATGATTGTGGCAGAGCACTAAGGGATTAAAGATGTAGCACAACTACGCCACCCTGGGTCTCGCCCAGGGACCTTTATGATTTGAATTTTGTTTTAGGCAACACAGGTAAGCTCACGATAAATTGGCAGGACACGCAGGTATACCAAAGATCACGTTTATTACAATAAAAGAGTGAATTATTACACATAGAAAAAGGGAAAGAAGCTAAATCACTGAGGGCAACAATCACTTAGATAACACACTTCACAAATACAATGATGGGCGACCTGGGTCATCAAGGACATCCAAAAGTTCCAGTACACGAACCGAGGCTTGACAGCAAGGCATAAGGGCGCAATCGGCCTCCACAGCAAAACACCCTTCACTTCTACCTGTGACACATGCATACACACACTCACACAAACACAACCACTCCAGCCAGCACTCGTGAAAGAAGCACCAACACCAAAAATCCGCCACTGCCTTAGGCACTCAGCTCCTGTAACAAGTAAAAATCAGATTATACACTTAAGACACAGTCACTCACAATCACAGGTGGGTTACAAATAAACAAATTATCCCACCCACACATTTAACCCACAAATAAACATACAAATATTTAAATCCAAACAAATAATGCAAAACCATAAATAATCTTATTACTGGGACTACAAAACAACTTAGCCAAAAGGCACAAACATTACTAGGCTCTTAACTCTTACAAACACTTAATATAACAACACAATAAGGAACACTTACACAACAAATTTGGACAGACACAACACAGCAAACAAATAGCTGAGCGCAATGAAACTAACTCACACCAAACACACACAATCACACATTTCACATATACTTAAAGAACAAGTAAGGTTTATGCATCCAAGAAAACACACACACACACACACACTTCAATGGCAAAGAAACAAAACTAATTAACAAAACCAAAATTAACCAAAACAAAGCAACAGCGTCTCCAGATGATCGTTCCCACGTAGCTCAACAACAGTGAAGCTAATCGTAAACAGCGACGTCACGGATCTGTCGTATAAAATAAGATCTGAATTCCCATCAGTCACACGGACAACAATACGCCGGGGAGCTGAGAGCTCGCAGTCTATCGGGGAAACAATGGGCTCAGTAGAGGGACATAACGCGTCCGCAATATCAGGTAAACACCCGCACTCGCTGCGCTGGAGCAGTCTCACTCAAACCGCTGACTGCAGAGGGGCAACCCCAGCCAAATACCAGCCACGGAGTTTCAGTGTCGTTCTTGATGGCGACTAAATGTGACGCAGGGAGCAAAGGGGCGTGACTCGTAACGCCATACTACCTTGACCACGAATTTATACATTCCCTCACTGTCACTGATAGGACTACTGATAAGAAACCCGCCAATCAGTTTTAAGGAGGAGGAGCCCCCTGCTACATGATCAAACACCTTCACTGTATAAATAAACAAATAAATGAATAAATAAAACATCAGCAACATAACATTAAACACATCAGATCTCTCTAAATCTGAGGATCTTCACTGATTACAAACCAATCTGACTTTTTTTTCTTTCATACAAAACGTATTATTGAGAATTAACAGAGGTTTCGATGTTGAATTTTTTTTTTAAAAAATAATAGCGTTTGAAGTCACCATTGTGAAGATAATCGTTTGCTTTAGTTGGGTCTTTGACCCTTCACTTTTAAACACTAGTTTATGGCGTAGAAATTGGGTGCTTTGATGATGCTTACATATAAATAACCCCTGTCCAACTGGTTGGTCAAACCCCTCTGAGCGATTTATCTAAAAATCTCAGATTTATGAAAATAATTGCAATACATTCTCAGTTGGTATGATGGCAGTAACAATTCCTATATCAACATCAAATGCAAAAATAGATGTAAATGATGAAAGCTATTATCATAACACTGCTCTCGTAGAATCACTCTTTGGACATTTATTGGTATTTTTTTTTAATCCAGTGTTTGTTTTCAGTTCTGAATTTAGACTTTTTTTTTTTTTTTTCATGAAAACCCACTAAACTCTTCTCTAAAACAGTGAATATACAGTTATATGACAGTTAAAGGTAAATTCATTGCCTGCAAATGCATTAAACCTACCTATAGAATATAATGTACTGATGTTATGACAAATGAGAATTTCATTAGTGTTATATTTGCTCTCCACATCTTAAGTATTTAGGAAATAGGTCATCTGACCCTGAATAAGATCTCATATAGAGTTTTTATCTCTCAGTCGTAGAAAAATCTGTTTGATTGATAACTTTTGACAACGTTTAAAATAATTATTTTCTAGCGCATGAGCACGGAGAGATTTTCGAGTGCACAGGACACAGTTTGAGCGCGCACACACACACTTTGAGAGAGAGGAGAGACACGTTTTTAAGTGCGCGCAGTCTCTCTTGGCGAGAGCAGCTTAAATCTGAGAGTGCGCGTCCGGTTTTGTGTGACAGCAAAGAAAATCCGCGTGCGAGCGGAGAGATTCGCGCTCGCGCATTGTATTAATCTACTTTCGCACTAGATTTATGCGCTCTTGACAGTTGTCATTAAAATAACGCCATACAAGGGGTCCTGACCAAGCGTCAATATGTGACGAGTTGGGAGTGAGAACGTGTTTTTACTGTGATTAGCAGTAAATCTCCATCCAAAAGCCAGAGGGCGCTCTCGCGCAAAAACTCCAAATGCGCGTGAAGGACCCAACTGCTGGAGATTTACCACTGATTACACAACTGGCTTAACTGAAAAAAATGCGCACCTCAATCGCCTACGATTAATCGTGCAGCCCTTGCTGGTAGCGAGGCTACAGTGTGTGGTCTTAACCAATGCGGCGCTGAGAATAATGGCTCACCAAATGCTCTTGACTACAGAACTTCCTCTCATGTGGATTATAGGATTACCATTTAAAACTCATTTCATCTTCATCATCACTTCAACTCCGCCAAAGACTGGACATTCAAATGATAAGTTTATTTTCTCTCATTGATTCATTTTCCAGTTTATTCATTGACTTTTTAGCACATACCTGTAAGCAGCTGTGGGGAAAATAAAAAATCATTTGTTTTGTGAAGAGGTTTATTTATCAGTACATGTCGAGCAAGGGCGTAGATTTGCTCTGGACATTGGTGGGGACCTATGACCCCACCCCACCCCACCCCACCCCAATATTAGTATGTAGCATATCAATTTCTTTCACAAGACTGATTTCTGACAAATAGTCGTCATTAGATTAGGAGAACTGACAGGGATCATATTTATACTTTTACATTTAGTTGTTTAATCTGCTGTTAGTTTAAAGTCCATATTCACAGACTATAGCCTGCCCTGCTATAATGAATGTGCGTCAAAGCGGTAAAAAAAAAAAAAAACACTAGCATTAACGTTAACTGTTGTCGTTACTTTGATGGACTTTGATGGATTCACTAGCGAACTTGAAGTGACTTACACTTTTCTTTGAAAAAAAGCTCCTTATGTCCAGCTTCTTTTTTTTTTGCTGCCGCCATCCTCACATGTATGTCACCCAACACACCTTCTTGCACGGGAAAAAAAATCCACTGCATTTGGCGCTGCTTGTATCTGAACGCAGCCATAGCCTCTCACATGATAGCAGGGAAAGGCACAGCCAATCAAAATGTTCATATGTGTTTTGGGGGCGGGAGGACTCAAGGAGAGAATGTGATTTATCCCTTTCTGCGTGTCTAGGTTAATGTTGACAGCACGATTTTTTTTTTTTTTTTTTTTTAAGTGTATTAAATTATTGGTGGGGACATTTCAATGGTTGGAGGATATTGGTGGGGACACATCCCTCCGTCCACCCTAAATCTACGCCCCTGATGTCGAGTATCTGTTGAACCCCTCTGAGTAGTATCTTAAGAAATCAACAACAACAACAACAACAACAAAAAAAAAGGTGCTACAACCTACAACAGTTTGGAAAAATCTAACATAAACATGCTTTGAAAGTCCCTGACTGATGAAGCTTGAAAATGAAAAAGTTATTTTTGTCATTCCTATAAACCAACCATCACACACAAAATGAAGAATATGAGCCAGCTGTCCATGATGGGCCCAAACCAGCCATGGTACAAAAACAAAAATAGACTCAATAAAATATTGTCTAATTATTTTCATTAATAAAATCCCAAGAAAAATAGAGCTATAGCCTTTTAATATCGCACACCTCTAATTATGATAGTAAAGCAGACATATAAACAATGTACATAACAGACATTTTTTTACACTCCAATTAATTCCTAAAGGAAAAAAATAAGTTCTTCCTTGCACGTTTTCTTGTTGAATATCCTGTTTCACTCAGAAAAGGTTGTGATGCTGGTTTATGATGACTTTAACAACTGTGAGATGCCAAAAGGAGTCACTGCCAAAATGTCACTTTTACAGTAACTAAACATGTTCCGTCTGAACATGTAACTGAAATACTGAAAGATTCCAGGATGAAGCTGAAGTTTTCTCACCATCACAACAGATTAAGATCAGATTGCAGTTTCTTGCTCTTCAACAGATGCAACTGTTAAATACACACAAAACAATCAAAAATCTACTTGAACGGGTATGTTTTTTTCTCTCTCTTTATTGTTTTTATGACCTACCTATCATCATCTTTGAACTATATTTAAACAATTTTTAATAGAAAAGACAAAAAGAAAAAAAAAATCATGTCTTTTGTCAGCAAGGAAAGATATGCATTTGTAGAGTAAAAGATAAACCAGATGAATGAGACAATTCAATTTAACTGACTCGTATTGCAGCAATTTTCACAATACATGCTGTTTCAAAGCAGCTTTAGTAAGCACCTTACAAACCCAAAGAATGACAAGCTACATGGTATTAATGATAATGACAACCAGTTTGGTGTTAAGCTGAATATAATGCAATAGATCAGACAGACATTTACCTCTCATCCTGCAGCATTTGAAAATCAGCACGACTGTCACTAACAAATATGGAGAAACTGCCAGTACAGAACTGAGTATGTGGAGAACAGAGATCTGAGATTCTGAATGAAACTGAGACACTGAAGAAGAAACACACAATCACTTTATCAAGCACTATATCTGAACAAGGACATAAGAAAAAATAAATCAGCTCACAGTTTCACTGACTTTCACCTGTGACTGAGATCCAGCTCTTGGGTGACTCTCCTCTCTCTGTGTGTTTGCAGTAGTAGAAACCCTCATGAGACTTTGAGACAGTAGAGATGATCATCTCTGTAGTTTGACTCTGGATGAGTGATTCATCTTTATAGAAATCAGCCCTGAGGTTTGGTGGGGTTGTAAATTGATGTAAACAGCGTAGAGTCAGAGTATCTCCTTCAGTCACAGGATGAACAGGACTCTCCAGAATCACACCAACTACAGAAACAGAGCAAACATCAACTAACAAATAGTAAGAGTATAGTAATAATGTATGAATCACAATGTTTTTTTTCTTTTTCTTTCTTTTTTTTTTTTTCTTTTTTTAATGACAAAGAGTCAAAAGTTGAGCGATGGTTTAATAGTCAAAAGTTTAATAATCCAGTAGATTCTTTGTCATTTAGGAATATGATTGCTTGGGTGACTGAATTGAGATCACAATCTGGCACATTTAAATGATTTTAATAATTTAAATCTGACACATAAAATTAGGGCTTTGTAAAATTAATAAATACAAATACACAGACTCACGGTTTACAGTGATGTTAACAGGATGATGTTTCTCTCCAGATTCAGACTCACACCAGTACACTCCAGTGTCCTGTGGGTTGGTTGAGCTGATTGTACATGTAGATCCTGTTTGTGATCCCGACACTGATGATGAACAATCTTCCAGCCCCCATCTGTCTGTGTATTTTATCACTCTCCATCCAGTAGAGTTACTCTGGTCCTCACAGCTCAGAGAGAAAGAGGTTAATGTGAAGTGTTGAGTTCTGTTGGGACTGATGATCAGAGAGACTGGAAGAGAAACACCTGAGGAGACAATTACAGCTACAGTTTGGAAAGTCAAGACAGTTTTATTGCTATAACACTTTACACAACTTAATTTCTTTCAAAGCAGCTTTTCAGAAAAATAATACAACACTATTATCTGAAAATCCATGAGTCATTACTGAGTATTTTTATTTAAAGCTTAATGAACACTAATTATTAAAATGGTCCGATTTTACATTTTTATTACACCTACTTGATCATTTTCCCTCAAGTCCATTTATGTAAGTAACACTTTAGTTATGTGCCACAATAGTTATATTTCAGTTTTTCACAACAATTGTCCACCATGATTAAATGTTTTACAATTTTTGCAGCTAACCCTGGAATCAAAGTTTTGCTGGTTAGTTTGGTCTATTTAGGCTCTGCGAGTAGATGCAGTAACTACATCTGACAGCAAAAGGATCTTTCTATCCTAATCCTGTCCAGCCTGCCCGCCATCAGAGGTCGTCTATGCATCATATTGACATTTCACACTACACAAACTGTTGCACTACACCCTGGACTACATCTCCCATGCTCCACCTCTCTGATTACGCACACTGCTGTAACCAATCAAGCACACTATATAAGCCCTGGACTTCCGTTTTCCCCTTTGCTGAATATTGTCTTACATTTAGCACTCTCCTAGTGTTAGCAACTTTACGGAGTCACTTCCTAGTTTCCTGAGTCTAATTTTGTCTTGTTTCTAGTTTAGTCATCTTGATCCTAGCCTGGATATCTTGTCTTGTCTGCTTTTAGCCTGCCCTGGATTCATTGCCTGTCATGGATTTACCCTTCATCTTGCCGTTTTGGACTCCGTTTACCCCTTGATTGAACTTTAGTCTGTCTGATTACATTTCCCATTTGCCCCGCCCCTTGGAATATGTTCGCTGACGATCGACCCTCACCTGTCCCTGGATTACTCTTGTGTCTTGCCCTGTTTGTATCTGTTTGCTGGTGTTGACCCTGCCTGTTGTATGATCATGTCTCTAAGAATAAAAGCTTGCACATGGATCCACCCGTTTCACATCTCAGTCGCGGAGAAGGAACACGACACCACGGCTGTGACTGAAAGAGCAGCTGTGAGGTTTAGACAAATAATTGGGACATTTAAATATATTGATTGGTACTCCGGTGATTAAACCCGCTCGTGAAATGGCAGCCACACCGGAACGTGTTCACATTATGGTGGCGACAGCAGAGCGCAGTCACATAATAGTGGCGACAACAATGCCCCGTCATGTAAATACTGCCATCCCCGAGTCATGTCAAATCACAGCTGATCTTCATGAGTGAAGTCAAGTCACAGTTGATCTTCCTGAGTCAAATCAAGTCACAGCTGATCTACATGAGTCAAATCAAGTCACAGCTGATCTACATGAGTCAAGTCAAGTCACAGCTGTTCTTCACGAGTCAAGTCAGTGCTCGTCGTGTCACGTCTGACCATCCAGAGTCACGTCACGTCTGACCTCTCAGAGCCTCGTCATGTCTCGACTGACCTACCAGACCCTTGTCACATCACAGCTGATCTACCAGAGTCTGGTCTTGTCACAGCTGATCTTCCAGAGTCACGTCATGCCATGTCTATCCTCCCAGAGTGCCGTCACATCTCAGCTGCTCGTCCAGAGTCACGCCACGTTTCATCTGATCTACCAGAGCCTCGTCACGTCACAGCTGATCATCCAGAGTCACGTTACGTCCCATCTGTTGCACCCAGATCCTTGAGGTCAGTTCTTCGGTATCCCAGTCTGGTATCTAGTGTGAGGGATGCACCGCTGGTGTCTGCATGCTCAGCTGGTATCCCCAAACCATGGTTATGGTGTGTCTCGGTCACACACACCACCAGCAAACCTCCCAAGGTGGCAGCTTATGCTGCAGAACCTCCAGAAGCAGCAGCGTCTGCTCCGGTATCTTCATAGGCAGTGATGCCTACCGCAGTTTCCCCAAAGGTGGTGGCTTATGCTGCAGAACCTCATGAAATGGGGCCATCTGCTCCAGCTCCCTGCATGGTGGCAGCGCACAGCGATACACCCCCAGTCCATGAACACATGTCCCGTCTCAACCAAGAGACAGTTTATGAACTCTCTGCCTGTCCTGTCACAGCTGTGGAGGCTGTCAATGTACTCCCTGTCTGTCCTGTCACTGCTAAGGAGGCTGTGTATGAACCCTCTGCCCATCCTGCTCCAGCCTCGGAGGTCATTAATGAACCAGTGTCCTGTCTTGATGCGCCCATAGGGGCCGTAAAAAAGAACCTTTTCCCTGCCTTAGCCCTGTCATGACCTCAGAGACCACAAACAAACTTCTTGTATGCCCCATTAGCCTTGTCATGTCCAAAGAGGTCATCTGTGAACCCTTAACCCTACCTGTCATGAGCCCAGAAACCACTCGTGAACTGTCAGTCCCACCTCTGAGTCTAATTGTGAACTGTCAACTCGTAATGTGTTCCAGAGTATGTCTGATCTGTCCTGCCCATTTCAGTCAGTTATTTAAACTATGAACTATATGCCCATTCAGTTTCCCTGTATGTGTCTGAGTTTGCACTGTCTGCCACAGCCCATAAACCTGCCCTTGAATGTTTAATCCTGGCTGTCATGAACCCAGTAACTAAAAAACAACCCCATGTTGGCCCTGTTAACCCTGTAACTGCCATAATGACATCTTGTAAAATATCTACTTGTTCTGTTTCTACAAATGTGTCTGGGTTTGAACCGTCTTTTTGTCCAGTTCCCATCAATGAACCTGAATGTAATTTGTCAGCCTGTCCAGTTTCAATCCTTTACCTGATGCTTTCCTGTCTACTCTACACTGTCCTGTACAAATAAAGGCATAAAAAAGCCCATAAATAAAGCTTGCATATGGATCCGCTTGCTTCACCTCTCATTTGCTACGTAACACTTTCTCCATTGCCACCATTAAAAAGTAGCTGTATATTTTGACAGGACAACATTTCAAGACATATCAAGCTCTAAAAAGATCAAGGAGAATTTCCAGAGTATCTCATTCATTCTGTGGTTCAGTTTGAACTCACCAGTGACCCATATTAACTGTGCTTTGCTGTACTGTGTTTTATAGGCTGGTTCTTTCTCTGCTCTGCACACATAAACTCCTGTGTGTTTTAAAGCAGCAGAACTGACAGTGTAGTTTCCTCCAGCTCCTCTGCTGCTGTCTGAGAGCAGATTATAATGATTGCTGTTGTCTGTATAAAGTGAAAATGTGCAGTTACCTCAAGAAATAAGCAGTCTTACCTTTGTTGGTATAATCATATATATATATATATATATATATATATATATATATAACACTTTTGTTTTTGCCCCCATTTTTCATAAGCTGAACTCAAAGATCTAAGAATTTTTCTGTGTGCACAAAAGGCCTCTTTATCTCGGATATTGTTCACAAATCTGTGTCTAAATCTGTGGTAGTGAGCACTTCTCCTTTGTCAAGATAATCCATCCAGGTGTGGCATATCAAGATGCTGATTAGACAGCATGATTATTGCACAGGTGTGCTGTAGGCTGGCCACAATAAAAGGCCACTCTAAAATGTGCAGTTTTACTGTATTGGAGGGTCCGGAGGGTGGGGTAGGGTAGGGTGGGGTGGGGTAGGGTGGGGTAGGGTGGGGTAGGGTGGGGTAGGGTGGGGTAGGGTGGGGTGGGGTGGGGTGGGGTGGGGGTCCGAAAACCAGTCAGCATCTGGTGTGACCACCATTTGCCTCACGCAGTGCAACACATCTCCTTTGCATATAGTTGATCAGGTTGTTGATTGTGGCGTATGGAATGTTGGTCCACTCCTCTTCAATGGCTGTGCGAAGTTGCTGGATATTGGCAGGAACTGGAACACGCTGTCGTATACGCCGATTCAGAACATCCCAAACATGCTCAGTGGGTGGCATATCCGGTGAGTATGCTGGTCATGCAAGAGCTGGGATGTTTTCAGCTTCCAGGAATTATGTACAGATCCTTGCAACATAGGGCCATGCATTATCATGCTGCAACATGAGGTGATTGTCGTGGATGAATGGCACAACAATGTGCCTCAGGATCTCATCACAGTATGTCTGTGCATTCAAAATGCCATCAATAAAATGCACCTGTGTTCGTTGTCCAAAACATGCGCCTGCCCATACCATAACCCCACTGCCACCATGGGCCACTCGATCCACAACATTGACATCAACAAACCGATCGCATTCGATTATGAGTGCGATTTGGCGCAGCTTGTCAGTGATTTACGTCTCTGTGTATTAATTGCCGCTCCAGCTGAACGCACGTGATGGAGCTTTACTACTAATCAAAGTACCGGCTTCATTGACTAAGCACGCCTCACAATATCGTGCGATTAATCGTGCAGCCCTACTCCAAAATGGCAGACACCATCGAATGTGAGCATTTGCCCACTCAAGTTGGTTACGACGACGAACTGCAGTCAGGTCGAGACCCCAATGAGCATGCAGATGAGCTTCTCTGAGACGGTTTCTGACAGTTTGTGCAGAAATTCTTTGGTTATGCAAACCGATTGTTGCAGCAACTGTCTAGGTGGCTGGTTTCAGACGATCTTGGAGGTGAAGATGCTGGATGTGGAGGTCCTGGGCTGGTGTGGTTACACGTGGTCTGTGGTTGTGAGGGCGTACTGCCAAATTTTCTGAAACGCCTTTGGAGATGGTTTATGGTAGAGAAATTAACATTTAATTCACGGACAACAGCTCTGGTGGACATTCCTGCAGTCAGCATGCCAATTGCAAACTCCCTCAAAACTTGCAACATCTGTGGCATTGTGCTGTATGATAAAACTGTGTGGCCTTGTACTGTGGCCAGCCTAAGGCACACCTGTGCAATAATCAGCATCTTGAAATGCTACACCTGTGAGGTGGATGGATTATCTCTGCAAATGAGAAGTGCTCACTAACACAGATTTAGACAGATTTGTGAACAATATTTGAGAGAAATGGGCCTTTTGTGTACATAGAAAAAGTCTTAGATCTTTGAGTTCAGCTCATGAAAAATGGGGGCAAAAACAAAAGTGTTGCATGTATAATTTTGGGCAGTGTGTATAAATATATATATATATATATATATATATATATATATATATATATAATATTAGGGGTGTAATGGTACACACGTCACAGTTCGGCACTTACCTCGGTTCGAGGGTCACAGTTCGATACGATTTCGGTACAAAGCGACATTCTATTTGCTTAAGTTGATTTTGCTTGTATGAGGAAAATTGAAGTAATCGCACCAGCGCACACAAACACAAAACATATCAGTTCTAGGCTTTTAGCATTGCTAACTTGACAGCGCAGTTGGTACTTTATCAAAATAAAACATAGTGAACCAAACATCAGCGCGCCTGTGTCACTGTGTCACTGTGTCACCGTTAGAATGCGACTGAAGTACAAGTCAGTAATTTACATAATAAATAATAGTTCAGCATTTGGATGCATCACAAATATGGAAATATTATGGAATATTTGGATTTGTGCCAAATGAGAGAAGTAGGATACAAGAGAACAAAGCTCCATTTCACAGACAGTCTCAGTTCGGTGCATGAGGCCTTACAATGAATACAGCAAGCCTTTATAGTAACGTTATACTCCTTTGTCAGTGAGAGACACCTTCAGAATCAGCACACGGTCACTGTCTGTTTTCAAGTGCATTACACCCCTAATATATATATATATATATATATATATATATATATATATATATATATATATATATATATATATATAACCAGTTTATTCAGATGTTATTACATGAAACAAATTATATTTTACCTGATGAGACAGTTACAGTGAACCAGCTGAATGTCCAGCCTGTAGAGGATCTGTTAACCTCACAGATCAGAGTCACTGAATCTCCTTCAGTCAACCACGTCTGTGGAGAAACACTTAAAACTGCTCTGGGAACTGAGGTTAAAAAATCACTCATTAATAAAATGTTAAACTTGTGTGTTTGTGATGAGTTAATCAAACTCACCTGATACCGTCAGTGTAACTTCATCACTGTGTTGTGATGTTCGTGATCCATCTGTTTCTACTCCAGAACAGGAGTATTTACCTGCGTCAAACCCAGTAACAGGACTGAATGTGTGTTCCTGTAGTTCACTGAAAACACCAACGGAACCTTGTTTGTACCACCAGCTAGTGACTCCTTCAGCATATATGTCACATCTGAGAGTGACGATGTCTCCTTTGAATACATGTTGAGCAGGTTTGATGGTCACTTTGGCTTTTGGCCTTTCTGTACAAAGACAACAATTCTCAATGAAAATAATGTGCAGCTTTTACTGTATGAACACAGTTACTTGACTGTAAAACACACATGCTAAATCAGATGAGACTGAATTGTTGTTCTCTATAGCTGTTATAGTCTTTTATAAAAAATCAATATACAATCATTAAGAATTTGGAAAAATTAGCTGTGAAAGTTTTTCAACAAGTTTTCCAACAGAGGACCTTGTCTCTCACTGTTTTGATTTTGATTTTACAGAGAATGTAAGAAATATTTCTGCTGTTTTTGATAGACTGAAATTTCTTGTCACACCTCAGAATTCCCGGATCCCGATCCGATACCAAAAATTCAGAGTATCTGCTGATACCAATATCGGTACGACACAGTTTTTTTTTTTTTTTTTTTTTTAATCTATGTTAAATTTCTATACTTCAGTGTGTATTGACCTGACCATCACTCTTTTGTATTACACACAATCTACTAAATATAGACTACTGTATTGTAAAGAAAAACAACAAATTAATGAATATATAATTATAATCTATGACAAAAATACTGTTATAAACTAGGTTAGTGGATATAAGTAGTAAAAGTTACTCTAGAAAAATCATGAGTGCACAATACTTTTATAAAATCTAAAATTAGTGAGGAAAAAAACATTATTTGGTGGGAAACTAATAAAAAGTGTAAGAATCAAAATCTGCTAAAACGATACCCATTGCTCCTTGTGTTGTTTTAAAAATACATTAATGAAAAACAAGCAATATATATATATATATATATATGCTGTATATATATATAAAGGGTGTAATGATACATGTATTCGTACTGAACCGTCAAGGTACGGGCATCTCGGTTCGGTGCATGAGGCCTTACAATGAATACAGGCAATTCACCCTCAATCCAGAAGGGGGCGACCGCAGTAATGCAACTCTGTTTGATAACCGCCAGCAGAAGAACAGCGAATGCCAGGAGTTGCGCACTTGAAAACAAAGCCCACTAGACGCTGACCATGTAGTGATTCTGAAAGCGTCTTTTACTGACAAAGGAGTATAACGTTACTTTAAAGACTTGCGCACCCAACTGTCTGCGAAATGGAGCTTTGTGCTCTTGTATCCTACCTCTCTCACTCGGCACAAATCCAAATATTCTATAATATTTCTGTGTTTTGCGATGTATACAAATGCTAAACTATTATATATTATGTAAATTATAGACTTTGTACCTAAGTCGCATTCTAATGGTGACACAGTGAGGCGGGCGTGCTGATGTTGGTTCACTGTGCTTTATTTTGATAAAGTACCAACTGCGCTGTCAAGTTGAAGCCTATATATGACATTCATTTGATATAATATTTAGTATTTTCACATGTAGGTGGAAAAAATTTTAATTTGTACTATGTCAGGCATCGTGTGCAGGAAGGAGGAGTAGGGACGAGGAAGTCATGAACACGCACTTTATTAATATAATCCAAACAAGAGAACAGGAACAAACAGGAACAGCAGGGAAACCACACGCTAACACAACGAAAACAAACATTAAGAACCGACATCGAACGAGGAACTGAATCAAACTTATATAACCAGGCTAATGAGACAAGGACAGGTGTAAGTGATTAAACAATGACGTCATAATAAGAAATGGAACAGGAACGACGAAATAAGGACACATGAGGGAAAAACCAACGAAACAGTCCACAGCGGTGTGACATACTACTGTTTGTTTAAAATCAATGAAAAGAAACCTAGCATAGTAGATTTTTTTTTCTACCGAAATCGTATCAAACCATGACCCTTGAACCGAGGTATGTACTGAACCGTGACATCTGTGTACTGTTACACACCTAATATATAAATATAATATAAATGTAAACATGTCTATATACTTTAAATTTAAAAGACATTTATTTTAAATGTATAGCACAGTAATGAGGCAGCAGTAGGCATGTTGCGATAGTTGGTGTCACCTTTGTTAAGCTGCAACACCGGTTACATCACTTGCCCAATGTGGCACCGCCCTCTACTGTCTTTTTGATTTTTTTTTTTTTAATAGTAATAAAAATCATTTAGTTCAGTTAGAGAACAGACACTACAATTAAAAACTGAATGCAGCTGCTCAGTGCAGTGTGCTGAATGACAATCACGCATCACAGATCAGCAGCAGTAGTCAGATTTAATTTAGTGAGCTGAGCTGACTGACAAGAATAGTGAGGTGAGAGAGACAAGATGATGGTGGAATATTTAGTTTCGAAACGAAATGCAAAAAAATATTTTGGATTTTGAATTTTTTTTTCATATTTATTTGATTCCACCATGTTTGCTGATTTTCAGTTTCTTAAATTTAAAATTTGTGTAAGTTATATTATTATAGGCCTACATATAGCATAGTGTATTTTTATTCATGTTGTTAATAAATTAATCATTCTGTTTTATATAAATAAGTTCTTGAATTGTTTTATCAGTTGTCCCTGAATTGCCGCTAATTTGAAAGTGAAAGTAAAATGTGCACATGCATTTACAAGCTATCGAAAATCGAGGAATAGAGGGAAAACTCTAGCAAACTACCCCCACAAAACCAATGGGAATATGTCACCATCATCTCTTGGCAGTACTATATAACAGATGAGACGAACAAGAAAGCCTATTAATAATCTTTAATGCGCAAAAACATAATAATACAACAGGCTCCAATACTGAGGACCACAAAGCACTTATGCGCATCCCGTGTGCAGAATGATGCACTTGAAGCAACACAGAGTTACAGCGCTCAGCTCTGCTTGTAGAAAAGTTCAAAGCACAAAGTGAAGAAACATTTATACATAGTGTATTAAATCTGTGCGATAGTTTATTGCACCTTTTAACGGTTTTAAATTTCAGTTACTATACTCGTGAAGAACACAGTGCTCTCTACTCCAGCGTTGAGATCCAACAGACACCCGGTACAAGTAACACGATTTAGAAACAGCATGAAACTCCAACAAGACAAAGTCCTTTCATGCAAAACCATTGATTTTTATTTACAGACCAAGTATAATATTAGGAACATTTAATCATGTTGAAGAGTTTGATCATCTTGACTACTGACTATTTGGCAAGTTTTGTTCTTATTCCTGGGGTTCGTTCTATGGACTGTTGGCCTGTCCGAATTATGTTTGGAGATGCAAACCACAATCGCATGTGGAAGCTGGAGGATGGATATGAGCAGCGTAAAACTACCGCTCGTACGACAGTACAGCCGAAAGACTTTGCTGGAGATAAACTAAATAAAAAATGTCTCAAAAGATTATAGCAAGTCACTTCGAAAGTCCGACGGTGGAAAATATACCACAGGAAATGATTAGATTGAAACGTAAGAAACGAGGAAGGAGAGGCGGTATTCGGAATCGCTTCCGATGGAGATGTACTCGGCCGCCTTTGCCATGCATTATCTTCAGTAATCTGCGCTCATTGAACAACAAGGTGGACATCATAAGATCTTATACAAGGTACTGTAATGAATTTCGCAAGGCATCTCTGTTGTGCTTTACAGAAAGCTGGTTACAATGTACAATGCCCGACTCTTAGATTCACCTTTGTGCGAGCGGACAGGGATAAAGACTCGGGAAAAAGCAAAGGAGGCGGGATGTGCGTGTACATAAACGAAAATTGGTGCCGAGCGTACTCTGTGAAATGTAAAATCTGTGATCCAAACTTGGAAATTCTAGGCATGACTTTAAGACCTTTTTATCTGCCAAGAGAGTTTGGATGCATTCTTTTGTTTGTGGTGTACGTCCCGCCCAGTGGCAAACCAACACAAGCGGCTAGCCTGATTGCTGAACGTGTATATGAACTGCAGCTCAGTTATAAAGATGCACCTGTGATTGTACTTGGAGACTTAAATCATTGTAACTTGGAATTTGTGTTACTGAGATTTGAACAATATGTAAAGACAGAAACAAGAAAAAACAATATCCTTGACAAATATTTTGTAAATGTTAAGGATGCTTATGTGTCTAGGTGTAGACCACCAATACTTAACTCTGATCATAATGTGGTCCATATGATTCCAGTCTATAAGACTAAATTTTAAAGAGGTAAACCAGAAAAGAAAGTGATTAGGTTATGGTCGGATGAAACTAGAGAAGAATTGAAAGCTTGCCTTGAATGGACAGACTGGGAAATCTTTCATGAAGGTTCGCTAGATGAAAGGACTTAAGTGACAAATGATTATATTAATTTCTGTGTACAGCTGGTTATTCCTACTAAAGAGATTACAGTTTATCCAAATAACAAATCATACGTAACTAAAGATTGTCAGGCATTCACCACAGCCACCTTCACCTGCCACGCCACCCGGAGCACCGCCCACTCGTTCCTCATCACCGGAGTTTTGATCACGCGCACCTGCAGCTGATTAACTCCACCCTTTATATAGAGCACTGGTTCCATTCTCACCTTGTCGGGTCTACCGTTTACACCCCCTACGTTAGCTCCTGACTCCTTATGCTATTTCCTTGGACTCTGCTCTCCGTGTTCCGGCTGGACTCATTGTGGCTCAATATCGGACTTACACCTGCTCATCACTACCAGGACTGTCAGCTAAGCTATTTCTCTGCATTTCAAACTACTGCTCTGTTCATCCATCGCTGTGAAATAAATCTCAAACTCAACTGTTACTTACCTCTCGTCTCCTCCTGTGTGTGTGTGTATGACAGAAGACCCGACCGCTACAAAGATGAGCACCGAAGCACCAGCCGCAACAGATCCGTTCTTAGAGTTGGTGAATGCCATCAAGGCGGCGTTAACTCCCACTCCGACGCCGCCGCCTGCCTCAGGATCTCCCATGGCCGTACCCGCTAAATTCGCGAGTGAGGCGACGGAGTGTAGCGGTTTTCTCCTACAGGTCAATCTCTACATCCAGATGCAACCGCAACAGTTTCCCTCGGAGAAATCGAAGGTAGCTTTCCTCACATCCCTCCTCACGGGTAAAGCTCTACAATGGGCCAAGGCTATTTGGAATGCTAACAATCCCATTATCAACTCCTACGATCTGTTTACTAATCATTTCTCCGAGGTGTTTAGCACAGCTACCAGTACACTCCACGTCAGATCAGCTCTTCCGCTTACGTCAAGGATCAACCGAGGTCAACGAATACACGCTGCACTTCCGCACGCTGGCGGCGGCTAGCGGTTGGAATGAGATCGCCTTGCTGGGGGCCTACCGGCAAGGTCTAAACCCGGAAATTCGTGCAGCGATGGCCATATACGACGATAGCATCGGTCTGGAATCCTTTTTACAACGTACCACCCGAGTCGCACAACAGCTAGCCGCCTGCCAGCCAACGGTAACCGCTCCTCAGTCCGCCTCGGTGGTTGCTAGCTCTCCAGTACCAGAACCGATGCAAGTTGACTCCACACGGCTCTCACGCTCCGAACGGAATCGCCGGATTTCTCAAGGATTATGTTTATATTGTGGTCAGCCAGGACACCTTCTCCGCAACTGCCCCATCAGGCCCCCACGTCCGGTGGTGAGTACTATCCTATCGGATATTGAAACAGCTAAACTCACTTTGCTATCTGCAACCCTGCACACTTCTAATCGTTCTCTCCCTGTATCTGCCTTGATCGATTCAGGCTCCTCCGGCAACTTCATCTCCACGAAATGTCTAAAGGAACTTCATCTACCACGCCATCGTCATCACCAGATTTATTCAGTAACAACGATTCAAGGAAAACCACTCGGGCGTGGGGTGGTACGTTATTCATCGCCATTCATCACTCTGCAAATTGGATTATTTCATCACGAGGATTTGAGGTTTCTGGTACTGGAGGATTCCACCGTCGATATCATCCTGGGACGACCCTGGTTACAGGTACATCAGCCAGAAATCCGCTGGGATCCATGCGACATCATCCGCTGGAGCCAGAAATGTTCCACCCAATGTATGTCTCTTCTACCTCATCCCCGCAGTATCCACACTACTGTCGCTTCCACCCAGATTGAAAGCCCAGAACCGGTCTTTATGCCAGAGATCCCAGCGGAATACAGGGCGTACCAGGATGTTTTCAGCAAGCTAGCAGCCACCCAATTACCACCTCATCGGCCATGGGATTGCGCCATCGACTTGCTGCCTGGAGCCCAACTACCTAAAGGAAGGATCTATCCCCTGTCCATCCCACAGCGCCAGGCGATGGAGAATTACATCACAGAGGCCCTAAACCAAGGATTCATCCGCCCATCCACATCACCGGCTGCTTCGAGCTTCTTCTTCGTGGGTAAAAAGGATGGAGGTCTACGTCCGTGCATTGACTACAGGCAGCTGAATTCTCAAATCATACAACAACCCTATCCGCTCCCCCTGGTTCCTGCCGCCCTCGAAGAGCTTCGTGGATCCCAGGTGTTCACAAAGCTGGACCTGCGGAGTGCCTACAACCTCGTTCGTATCCGTGAGGGAGACGAGTGGAAAACCGCCTTTATAGCACCTACTGGGCACTACGAATATCTGGTTATGCCGTACGGCTTATCGGTCAGTCCCTCTGTCTTCCAAACGTTTATGAACGAGGTGTTCCGGGAGTTTCTCCATCGGTTCGTGGTGGTCTACATTGACGACATCCTGATCTACTCCCGGAACATGGCCGAACATCGCCAGCACGTCCAGCAGGTCCTACAAAAACTCCGTCAGCATCAGCTCTACCTCAAACTGGAGAAGTGTGAATTCCACAAGTCATCTGTTCAGTTCCTAGGCTACAACATCAATTCCGAGGGCGTGCTTATGGATCAGGGGAAAGTTGATGCCATTCAGAACTGGCCACAACCTGACAGCATCAAGGCCCTTCAACGTTTCCTGGGTTTTGCTAACTTCTACCGTCGCTTCATCAAAGATTACAGCTCCATCATAGCTCCTCTGACCTCCCTCCTGCGGGGTAAGCCAAGACACCTCACCTGGGACCCTGCTGCCCACGAAGCTTTTCAACACATCAAGAAGCTCTTCAGTACTGCACCATTATTACATCATCCCGATCCCAACCTCCCATTCACTGTCGAAGCGGACGCTTCCACCACTGGAGTAGGTGCAGTACTGTCCCAAGCGGTCGGTGAGTCCTCTATTCTCCATCCCTGTGCCTTCTCCCGTAAGCTGTCACCGGCGGAGCAGAACTATGATGTAGGAAACCGAGAACTGCTTGCCATCAAGTTGGCCCTGGAGGAGTGGCGACACTGGCTGGAGGGTGCTGTCCACCCTTTCACGATCATCACCGATCACAAGAACCTCCAATATCTCCGTGATGCTAAGAGACTAAACCCGAGACAAGCACGCTGGGCACTATTCTTTACACGATTCCGCTTCACTATCACCTACAGACCCGGATCCAAGAACATCCCCGCAGACGCACTCTCACGTCAGACTTCAGCAGACCTGCACACGGACTCTGAACCTATCATCCCACCTCACCTCATCGTCAGCCCTATCATATGGAGCCTCGACCAGGATATCTACCAAGCCACTCTCCAGGAGCCAGCTGGAATGCCCAGAAGGTAAGCTCTACGTTCCTCGCTCCCTACGTCCCCGCCTTCTGGGCACAGCTCACGGGTCTCCGGGCTCTGGACATCCAGGCAGTAAGCGGACCCTCTCGCTTCTCCAGAACCGTTACTGGTGGCCTAGTATGCGCCGTGATACCATCAGGTACGTCCAGAGTTGCTCTGTCTGTGCCATGTCTAACTCTCCCCGCATGCTACCCGCAGGAAAACTGGTCCCATTACCCATCCCGGAGAGGCCCTGGTCCCATCTTGGAGTGGATTTTGTCTCCGACCTACCCAGTTCCGAAAGTAACACCTGTATTCTGGTGATTGTTGACAGATTCTCCAAGACCTGCAAATTTGTACCCCTCAAGGGATTACCGACTGCCATGGAAACGGCAGAACACTTGTTTAATCAGGTGTTCCGCCACTTTGGTATTCCCGAGGAGATTGTGTCAGACCGGGGCCCTCAATTCATTTCTCATGTATGGAAGGCATTTTTCAAGCTGCTAGGTGTCACTGTTAATCTTTCTTCTGGATACCACCCACAGACAAACGGCCAGACAGAGAGGAAGATCCAGGAGCTCGGACGTTACCTCCGGGCATACTGTTCTGAAGATCAGCACAGCTGGAGAGAGAGTGTGGGACTCGGCTCATCACCATCTCCAGCGAGCGGTATGCCGTAACAAACTCTTCGCTGACGCCAGACGTAGAACTTCACCGACCTACCAACCCGGAGATCAGGTCTGGCTGTCGACCCGGGACCTACGGTTACGGCTGCCTTGTCGCAAGCTAAGTCCCCGCTACATTGGTCCCTTCAAGATCCTGAGGCAGATCAATGATGTCACGTTCCAACTTCAGCTCCCTCCCAGGTACCGCATTCACCCCACGTTCCATGTTTCACTGCTTAAACCATTCTTTCCATCTGCCACAGAACCCCCGGGAGCTGAGTTGGAACCCCCTCCTCCTGAAGTCCTGGATCAACCCTCCATCTACGCGGTCAGAGAGATCCTGGACTCACGTCGTCGGGGAGGTCACCTCGAATACCTCATCGACTGGGAGGGGTATGGACCAGAGGAACGCTCCTGGGTGCCTAGAGACGATGTCCTGGATCCTATGCTTCTCGCCGATTTCCATCGCAACCACCCAGATTGTCCTGCCCCTTGCGGTCGTGGCCGTCCTCGGCGGCGTGTTAGGGCGTCGGGAGCCGCCCCTGGAGGAGGGGGTAGTGTCAGGCATTCACCACAGCCACCTTCACCTGCCACGCCACCCGGAGCACCGCCCACTCGTTCCTCATCACCGGAGTTTTGATCACGCGCACCTGCAGCTGATTAGCTCCACCCTTTATATAGAGCATTGGTTCCATTCTCACCTTGTCGGGTCTACCGTTTACACCCCCTACGTTAGCTCCTGACTCCTTATGCTATTTCCTTGGACTCTGCTCTCCGTGTTCCGGCTGGACTCATTGTGGCTCAATATCGGACTTACACCTGCTCATCACTACCAGGACTGTCAGCTAAGCTATTTCTCTGCATTTCAAACTACTGCTCTGTTCATCCATCGCTGTGAAATAAATCTCAAACTCAACTGTTACTTACCTCTCATCTCCTCCTGTGTGTGTGACAAAGATATTAATGAAGTTATAAATCAGAGAAAAGTAGCTTTTAAAAATAAGAACTTGACACTACTTCGACAGAAACACTAAAAACCAAACTAAAGGAAGCTAAGGCATCTTATAGACAACGCATAGAAGATGAGTTTCAGGCCAATAATAATAAGAAGGTGTGGAATATTTTAAAAACAATGACAGGACTAACATCATTAAAAAAAATCAATTACGACAGATAATCAGATTTGTTTTGCAAATTAATTAAATACTTATTTTTTTTCTAGATTTGAGATTACTAATAACTGCGTCAACTATAATGAGCTACTTGGCACAGTTGTACCTTCTTCCTCAGAAAGGATTGTTATTGATGTTGATGATGTTAGGAAGATGTTTCAGTCTACTAATACAAGAAAAGCGGTGGGACCTTTTAAAAAATTTTGCTTATGAGTTGGCACCAGTGTGGCAACCAATTTTTCAGGAATCTATTGGCACGCAGACTGTCCCTAGGTTATGGAAAACCTCATATATAAAACCATTGCCTAAAATTTCATGTCCAATGGAATGCAAGGATTATGGACCTATAGCTCTTACTTCAGTCATAATGAAATGTTTGGAAAGAATTTTACTTAAACATCTGGTAAGCACTGTTAAGCACAAACTTGATCCATGTCAATTTGCCTTTAAGCAAGGTTGCAGTACGGAGGATGCTGTGGCAGCTTTGGTGCATATTATTTCTAAATATTTAGATAAACCAAATACTTATGTGAGAACTCTTTTTTAGATTTTTCCTCAGCATTCAATACAATTCGAGCTGATATTTTGGTGTCTAAACTTCTTAGGTTGGATGTAAATCCCTATTTGATTCGCTGGTATGTTTCTTTTCTTACAAATAGAATTCAGATGGTTAAACTGAATACAACTCTGTCAACTATAGTTAAAACAAATGTTGGAGCACCACAAGGCTGCGTTAGTTCTGCTATGCTTTTCACTGTGTACACACAGTGACTGTCGTGTGGATAGGTCTAATCAATTCACCTTAAAGTATGCTGATGATACTGTTAATATCTGTGATAAATGATGTAGATGGTGCAGGACTGCACCAACAGGGGGTGAATAAATTAGTGGAGTGGTGTGACAACAATGCTCTTGTGATTAACATTAAAAAAAACAGAGGAGATTGTATTTAGGTCTACATCTGATGTATTTACAAAGCCCGTAGTTATACATAGTGAAAACATTAGAAAACAAGTAGAAGTATTTAGGTGTAATAATAGACAATAAGGTATCATGGAAAGATCATATTGATAGTTTGTGTAATAAGACAAAGCAGAGAATTTATTTTCTGCGTTGTCTTAGGTCTTTTGGAGCATCAAAACAGATTCTTGCACTATTCTTTATGTCTGTAATTATGAGTGTCTTACAGTATTGCAATTCTATTTGGTACGTGAGCTTGTCTGTGAGGCTAAAGACAAAGTTGAGAAACCAAATTAAAATCTGTTCAAAGATAGTAGGACAGCCTTTTGAAAAATTATACAAACTTTCTTATCGTAAGAACCTCTTAAGGCTGGCTCATGAATTTGTGCTTTTACCATCTAATCGTCGATTTAAAGTCCCAATATTTAATCGAGTTAAATTAAAACATTCCTTTGTACATCAGGCTGTCCTAGAGCTGAACAAGGTCCATATAAAATGAAAACACAGGGATTTTTTTTTTTTTTGTATTATATTGTATTTGTTGTGTTTATGTTTGTGAATTGTGTTTGTAAAGAGTGTGCAACAAACATACTGTTATGCAAGAAAAATTTCAGACTTAATGTTTGACAATAAAGTATATCTATATATCTTGACTGTCCTAACCGAATGCGACACGCAGTTTGAATGCTGAATAGAGGATGACAGACAGCCACAGCAGGGAGAACAGTTCACATTAACTTGGTTTAAATATTCATCTGTACCTCACATTAAACTATGGAATGGCATCAAAACACTTGAAATATAATGCACGAAAAATTTATGGTGCTTTATATAATGTATTTGTGGCTTTTGTGGGCCTTAACAATAACAAATTAGTATACGCAGAATATCAGACTTGAATCGTTGGGTCTGACCGAACCCCGATCTGGCAGAAAATGCCAAAATCTGAGCAATACTGATACTGAATATCGGATCGGCGCACCCCTATTTATAATCATCATAAAATTTAAGTAATTTCTTAACTCTCAGCTGGTTTGTAACAGTTACTGTAGAATTACTAATATGTTATGAAAATATAAATTGACTCACCTTCAGTATGTCCAGAGTAGATATTTGAAATCAGCACTAAAAACAAAGAACAAAGAAAAAACCCATTATAGTGTGAACATTGAGCTGATAATAATAAAGATGAACAAATATTAAAATATTGTGTGGGGGACTGTATGTGTCTTGATAAACATGCAAATATCGGACTGGTATTTGATTTGGTATAGATTTGTTCATAGCAGAGAACTGTTTCACGAACTTCAAGCCAAAAGTCTGATCACAAGCAGAAGAATAAAGACAAACTCTTACTATGTGCGTACTAGAATATTACAGTAACTGCAAAACATTGTATGTCACATCACAAAACTAAATGACTGAATAAACACATCTAAATACAACACAACAGAGTGCACACTTCATCTGTCAAACTTTCACTCATATATCATGGATTAGAGCTGGATTTGATTCTATGTGAGCAGCAAGAAAATCTAGGAACATCTAGAACACTTGATCATTTACATTATATAATAGCAAATCCACTTAAATACACTCAGTGAAAATAATACTCACAGAGCACAAGAGGAAGATAACTGATCTCCATATTGATTGACTGACTGATGCAAACACATAAAGACACAGACTGTTTTAAAGACCCAAGACTTCCTGAAACCTGCAGTCAGATCTTTAAAAACATCATGACTGATTAAAGACAGACGCATGTACCTCATGTGTTACAGAAGATCTTTTGATAATGTTGATAATCTTGGAACGTGTTCACAAAATGTCACACTGACTAACATGCAAGCTTTCTACAAAAATGTTGTCATGACCCATTTAGTATTAAATTAAATGGTATTTGCTATTATGAAATGTTGTATTCTGATGTGTTCAGTGAACAATGTAAATGGAGCAATTTATTGATAGCTGTTTATTGCAATGGTGGTATTAGTTGTATTTATTAATAATGTATTTACATGACAATAAAGCAAACAACTGCAGTTCATCCCTCGCTTGTTAGTGTGGTGGAGCTGAAAGAAAAGAAACCAAACCAAACCAAACTGTTTCTATTTTATCAGACACTATTGGTGGTGAGTCTGACACTGATGTATTTGTTCCTGTGAACACAGTTTAATACTCATACATCAAGGCAAGGGATAGACACTGAAACAAATTTAATGATTATGATTCCAATTTATCTTGATGTATCCTCCTTTTTAATTTTTTTTTTCTTCAGTTCTTTTAACAAAGAAATCCTTATTTTCCACTCCCAGACGTCTGTTTAATTGTGTAAAAAAGTATTTTACTTTAATTTGTACAGTTTATACATGGTGGAAAACTGAGCAGTGAAATTTGTGATGTACTGTAGAATCTAAAAAACAACAACAACAACAAAAGCACAGAAAAAATACAAAATTAAACACATACAAATACAAAATTAAAAAATAACATGACAACAATGAAGACTACACTGGTCACTGTATATTTCACACTGCTGACTGAGCAGTCACTTTTTTTTTTTTTTTTTTTCTTAGATTTGTTCTTATAAATATTTATTAGAAAGATACAGCTGACATCAGACATGCATCAATATTTAATTGAGAGAATGGTGTGAAAGGGGAAGTACAAGAGAAAGAATAAATAGTTCACATTAAATTAAACGCATTACTAATGCCCTGTCCAAAAACCCACTCTTGCGGCCTTTGCATTTGACTTATATGACATATTTCCTGTGTTTGGCCCAAGTGTTCAAGTGAGTATGAAGACCACAAGTGTGTGTAGAACTCTCATTACCTAATGGGACATACTTAAAGTGTTTTAAAAATGCAAGTCTTTCTTTTTATTTTTAATACTTTGCATTTTAAAATAAACTTGTAAATGTCAGTTCAGTAGTCCCTATAACTGTAATGATCTCTGGAACGAAGGGACCCAAAAGGAGAAAAAATGCTTAATTTTAATTTATTGAAGCACAATAATAATCACAGTATGAGCCAAATGGCTCCAGACCAGTTCTGGACCAAGAGTGGACAGGAGAATGGTCAAGCAGATAATGTCAGAGTCCGGGGAAGTCCACCAGTAACCAAATCCAATCCAAAAAATGAGAAACAGAGTAAGGGAGACGAGAAAGTCAGGTAAGACCGATCAATCCAGACAATCCTCACAAAATTCAACAAAGCTCACAAAATTTAAACAGGCAGTTGTTATGTCCCAGGTCTAGGGTCTAGCAGAAACATAAAATAAAAATCTTTACACTGGAATCTTGTGGTCTTTCGTTCTTTTATTTGTATTTTTTATTTTTTTCTAGTAAAGTTCAATGACAGTCCGCACAAGAAAAATTGGAAGCGAACAGACTTCAGGGTTGGGCCAAGGCCAAAATAATAAAAAAAAAAAAAATTGAAACTACCTTTTTCCCCGATAAATCTTAATACCCTAAAAAAGAAAAAGTTCAAACAAATATACAGAGACTGAACTAACTCCCTGACTGAACAAAAAACAGGAGAAAACGAATATTGCAAAAGAAATGGCACCCAACCCCTACAGCTTCCGTGCAAAGTGTTATTTACAATATTTACAATAACGGCCAAAACACTCAGCCATGTTAAAAGAAAGAAAAAAAAAACAAAAAAACAATGGGATGGAAAACTGCACAAAAAACAATGAAAACACTAGGTGGGCAAAGTGGAAAAAAAAAAAAAAAAACACTATCAAACAAGGTTGGAGGAGGAAAACTAAGGGGTTGTAGTCAGTGTACACAGTACCAACATAAACCTCAAATTGCTGAAGGGCAAGGAGTAATGCTAAGGCCTCTCTTTCAATGGTGCTATAATGTTGCTGTGTTTTAGAAAACTTTTTTGAAAAATAACACACAGGGTGGTCGATTCCATCTTCAGTTTCTTACAAGTCCGCACCTGCTCCTAATGCACTGGCATCCACCTCAAGTTTGAATGGTCTTGAAAAGTCAGGGGCAGAGAGTACTGGGGCACTACAAAGGAGGTCTTTGGCAGCATTAACCCTTTATCGGGTGAATAATCATAATTGGTAACTTAATCGAACATTTTCAATGGCGTTTAAATGCCTCTCCATGAGCTCGTGGAAGCGCATGGATTTCTCCCAGCCAATCAGCGGATATTAGTCTACGTCACAAATAGCGACACCAAGGCATCAGACCAATCGCAAGTTACCCGGGGCGTTTCAAACTTCAGCGCACTTCCGGAAGTTGTAAAATGCCGATCTACACTCCTATCTACTCCCAGAAATACAGAAATAGCATCGAAACAAACAATGGTAAGTTTATGAAACTCACACATTATATGGTTGAATAATTGTGTTACATGTTGAGATAGACGTTGTTTGCGTAGGATTTCTAGAAATTAGTGAACGTTGTGGCATGGAAAATGGTGTGATCATAATTGATTATACGCCCCGTTCAGGTAAGACTAGCTCAATTAACCTTTTCACGCGTACAATCACACCGGTGTGATCATTCTTGGCTGGTCCCTGAAGCTACTATCACATTGGTGTGATTTGAACGTTCAGCGGGTCACGTGATCAACTGCTGAATTCAAATCTTTGGCGCTTTGGCTGGCGCTGAGCCAGATCAGAAGCGCTGAGTGCTTGTCATATTATCGCAACTATTCTGTGTTTTCAACCATATAATGCTTATTTTAGGTTCCATACATTTAAATACACATAAGTCCTAGTAAAACGAAGCATTTATAGTTTGCAAAATACACGTCGATGTCTATGGAAGCGGCAATAATGATCCTTATGAATGTTATCTGACGACATGTTTTACTGATATCATATACAAATTGTGTAGGTAACTATAAAGTTTACTCCGCTCTTCTCCAAGCTCACCAGAGACTTACTTTAATGTTTTTTGGGAGGAGAGGATGAATTTGCATTTTGTAAATCCCACAGCTCGGATTCAGCGTGAATTAACATGGCGGCGCCATCACTTGGCATAGATCAACTAACACGCTCATTATAAAGGTGTTTAAACCTCCAAATACATTTACCTGCACATATTTCAGAATCGGAATATCAGATATTTCATAATACAGTGAGCACGTTTGTGAATATTAATAATAAAAAGGGAAAAACTATATAAAAGTGATACATGTGTCATACAGGGCTATTGTGGCTGCGTTGTGTCACATGACAAACACGACGAGTCGCCATGGAAACAGTAAGGCGATATATTCTAAATAACGGTCGCCTAAAAAAACTCACCCTGGGGGCTCAGCTAGAATATTTTAAACTCACGTGTGAAAGGGTTCGTTTTTAGACATACGCCTGATGAGTCTAGTAAGCCATATCTAGGGTATTTTCTTTTATTAATAATGCAATATAACGTAGAACAATATTATTTAATATTGCATTGAATGTTGTATAACATTGTATAGCATTATACAGTAATCCAGTGTGAAACTTAAACATTTATTGAAATGATCAAGCCATAAATAGTGAAATATGTGTAATTTTGGTCGGTTTTATTACCTTATAATAGTTTTTATTATAATTAAATGGCATATATTGGTGTTTGTTTTTTTTTTAATAAGAGCCTTATTACTGCTAAAATAAGTGGTACCACTAGTACTTATAGTGCTATTTATTTCATTTCTTATTATATATTTACAATTTATAAGTTATTATAATGTAGGATAAGTGCACTGGATGTTGCCACAAGTTTGTATAACATTATACAGTGATCCAGTGGGAAACTTAAGCCATTTATTGAAGTTACCAACCCATAAATAGTGAAATATGTTTAACTTGTCACAGTTTTTATTATTATTATAATCGCTACTGACCCAGTTAATATTATTATGGCATATATTTGTTTATTTTTACTGGCATACATTGGTGTTTATTATTATTGCTAAAATAAGTGATACCACCAGTACTTGGTACTGTTTTTTCACTTCTTATTATATATTTACAAATTATGTCAATATTCTTTGTTTTCAGTAGATCTGCACTTCACTGTTACTGTTTTCTTTCACAAATAAATCAAAGTGGGCTTGATATTGACTTGATATTAAAAACTTGCTTGCTTTTCTCTTGCAGCTGTCTACTCAGCTGTTCTATGGAAAGAGGTCAGTTGTTGTTGTGCCAGCTGACCCCGCCATCAGTGACGATGAGGGCTCCGATGAGGGCTCCGATAAGGGAAGACGACGACGTAGCAGACCCTGACTTCATCCCACCTGCCCACAATGTGGACACTCCATGCTCAAATGACATGGCCCCCTCTGCCAAGAGGAAGTGTGTGCGGCCTGCAGTCGAGGAGCTTGACGACAATGATGATGACAACGACAATGACGAGAATGAGGACGAAGACCAGCCAGCACCACAAGCCAAGGGGCACACCAAGAAGGGGAAGCCAGCAGCCAGGCTAACCACCTGGAAGAAGGTTGATCTGGACAACCAAGCCCTGCCTGAATACCAGCACTTTCCCCCTGACTTCATTGAGACTCCATATAATTATTTCAGCAGGTACTTCAGCCCCCAAGTCATCAAGCATATCACATACCAAACCAACTTGTAAGCAACACAGAAGGATGTCAACACCACCTTCACCCCCACTGAAGATGAGATGAGGAACTTTGTGGCTATCCTGCTCTACATGGGGATTTCTGAGCTGCCTTCCATTGATGACTACTGGGCAATGGAGACCAGGGTCCCTCAAGTTGCAAACCTCATGTCTTCTAAGAGGTTTAGGCTGATGAGAAGGCTTGTCCACTTTAATGACAACACCCAGATTCCTGGCACTATAGACAGATTCTTCAAAGTCCGGCCACTGTTTAGCCTCCTGGTTACTGCCTTCAGAAGTGAGCCATAGACCTCCATGCAAGACAGCCGGCAACCTGATGCAATACATCAAGAACAAGCCAGACAAATGGGGATTTAAGTTGTTTGCCAGGGCATCAGAGGATGGCTTTATTCATGACCTTGTGCTATACCAGGGCAAAACTACACTGGAGGCCCATGGTGTCCCCCTTACGTCTGAACAACAAGCCATGGGTGTCACTAGCCAGATAGTCTCCGTCCTGGCCAGTACCATGACCTCCTCCACCACCACAGCCATCTTTGTGCACAATTACTTCACCAGCCTGGAGATAGTGCAGTACCTCAAAGACAAGAACTGCAGGTACACAGGGACAGCCAGAGACAACAAAATAGGCAAGCCTCTATTGAAGTCCATCAAGGATATGGAGAAAAAGACTGTCCCTCGTGGTATGCATGACTACATCACCAGTGATGATGGGGTCCTGGCCCTCAGGTGGAAGGACAACAGGGTCGTCACTCTGCTGTCAACGGACATGGGGATGGAGCCCATATCCTCAGTCTACCGGTACTGCAGTGACACCAAGAAGAAAGAACCGGTAAACTGTCCTGCTGTCATCAAGAGCTACATTGCCAACATGGGGGGGGCATTGACAAGAGTGACATGCTGGTCCACCTCTATCGCACCCCCATGAAATCCAAGAGGTGGTACATGCGGATGTTTTGCATATGCAATAGATCTCTGCCGCACGAATGCCTGGATCATGTACAGATGGGACATCGAGGCTCTTGCTGTGGATGGCCTGTCGTTGGAGAACTTCCGGATCCAGGTGTTCAGGAGTTGCAGCAGCCAGAGTCCAGCCATGTCTCGTCCCTGAAGGAGCTCATCATTTCTGTGCGCCCCCAGCACCTCTGCTGATGTCCCCAAGCCTGTCCGGGGACACCGCAGCCACACCCCAGATGATTCTGTGTGGTTTGACATGTCCCTGTTCCATGCCCCTGTCTACACCACCCACCAGACCTGCAAGTACTGCAGCAGGAAGGGGAACATACTGAGGTCAAACGTGGTCTGTAGGATCTGTAAGGTCCACCTGTGTCTCAATGCTGATCGCAACTGCTTTGTCAAGTACCATGAAGCAGTTGCCTAAGTAACTAGACTGTTGACACATGAAAAAGAAAAAAGTTTCTAAATAAACAAAAAAGAATTTCCTAAGTAAATATTCTGTTAAATTTATGTTCTAATATATTTTCTTTTATATATTTTATATAAGACACATATATTTATTTTATATAGCACTTTTTGGCAAACAAATGACCCTAGTTTGTCAAAGAAGTAGTTGCCCAAGTGACTTTGACACATAAAAAAGAAGAAATGTTTCTAAATAAAAGAAGAAATGTTAGTAAATAAAAGAAGAAATGTTAATAAATAAAAGGAAAATGTTCCTAAATAAATATTCTGTGAAGAATATATATGTTTTATGTATTTATTTATATTTTGAATATATGTCTTATGTTTTAAATATATACACATTTTGGAGGGGGAAATTACTATAGACCGGCAAGGAACTATATATGGTAACATCACTGACCTTAATTTGCAACATGAAATTGTTTTTTTTTTTTTTTCCACAAAAGTTCAAATGTCTTGTAATAACCTCTAATAACACTCCAGGGTTGAAATTGTGAATTTCCAAGCATTTCAATGAGTGCCCTATAAAGGGTTAAAGGCAATGTCACATTCACAACTCCAGATGAAAACTTTGGACATGCTCAATAAATCTGTCAAGGGGACACAACTGAGGAGAAATTTTTACAAAACCCCCGGTAATATCCAACTATGCCAAGAAAGCGACGCAGCTCTCTTTTTGACTTGGGGATGGGAAAATTTACAATCGTCTCAACTTTGGCATCAAGCGGGCGCACCTGTCCTTGGCCAACCTGCTTACCGAGGTAAGTGATCATGGCTTTCCCGAAGCATGCATCCCAAAAGCAATCACGGTATATTGAAGGAAGTTATCTGGTGTCACAAATGCGGAGACATCTGAGGCACGCTGTGTAAGTGGCACCTGCCAGTAACCTTTTAATATATCTAGTTTTGTTACAAAGGATGAGGCACCAACACGAACAACACAATCCTCCATCCTAGGCAATGGAAAAGAGTCTGGCTTAGTGACACTATTCACCTTCCTGTAATCTGTACAAAACCTGAAAGATCCATCTGGCTTCGGCACTAGCAGGCATGGTCCACGGACTTGAAAACTAATACGGTGGGACTGAATCCCAAGGATTCCTGCAGTGTCTCACAGACAGCAGACATCAACAACCTAAGACCTTCATCCCAGTCCTTTCCAGTTTTTATGCAGAAAGCATGCAACATGGACTTAAGAGTCTGGTAGAATCTCTCAAGCATACTCTGACTCTCAGGATGATAGGCACTGGAAAGTTGATGCTTAACAGCCAGTTCGCGAAGAACCTGAGAGAACAGTGTGGAGGTAAAATTAGAACCTTGGTCAGTTTAAATAATTTTTGGAAGACCAAATGTAGAGCAGAATTTAATTATTTCTTTTACCACTGCTTTAGCCTTAATACTACGCATTGGGACGGCCTCTGGGAAACGCGTCGCGGCACACATTAAAGGGAGTATGTATTGATGACCTGATTTAGACTTTGGCAATGGTCCAACGCAGTCAATGAGGATGTGCTCAAAAGGTTCACCTATTACTGGAATCGGGTGTAGAGTAGCAAGAGGAATGTTTTGATTTGGCTTACCGGCCAGCTGACAAACATGGCATGACCGGCAGTGAGCAACAACGTCAGACTTTAGACCAGGCCAAAAAAAATATCGCAGCACACGATCATAGGTTTTCCGAATTCCCAAATGGCCAGAAAGGACATGGTCATGAGCGAGATTTGATATTTGGGAACGGTAACCCAAGGGAACAACAACCTGACGAACACTATCACCGTTTTTCCACTGTCGCATTAAAACGCCGTCATCAATGAAATAAGTTAAGATTTCGCTAGGAACTTTTGTCAGACACAGCTGCAAAACATGTCGCTAAAGATGGATCAGTCTTTTGCGCAGTCGCCAATTGTGATCGACCCATCTGTAATGGGGCAACATCACAGGTAGAAGAGGCTGGTTCCACAAACAACTTGACATACCTGTAGAGTGCAGAAAAGAGTCAGAAATGTTGATTACACCTTCAAATTTACGTGCCTGGGCACATGTAACCACACCAGCACCTCTATGAACTCCTCCCCTCCCACCTGCTGACCCTTTCACCTGCCCTTCAGCACCATGGACAGCAAAATTACCATATCTCACTACAGGAGAAAAACTGTTCGGTGTGTTAATACAAATTTGTCAGCCAGCATATCAGCTGTTGAGAGGGACGTGACTTTCTGTTTATTTATATGTGCAACCAGATTTTCAGAAACACAGCTCTTAAAGTCTTTTAGCAAACCTAACTCCTTTAAAAAATTATTGCACCAAGAATTGGTTATGCAGCGGATTTTGCCTGATGAGTCGGGGGTGTGTAAGAGCTTCTACACAGACGGAGGTCGACGAGAAGCCACTATCTGCACCACACTTGCCTGCGCTTTCCAGGTTTCTAATAACTTCGCCACCCAGTAGTACATTGTTGTTGCCCCATTCGGACCAGTTGTTAGTTTTAAGAACAAAAGAAATAGAATTGGAAATTAAACAGGAGGAGAGCGAGACAAAAAGGCTTAGGTTAAGGAAGCTAGAGCTTGAGGTGGAAAGGGAACAATTTCGGCAAGATCGCGGCCGGCTTCACCCGACTGAGAGCGTGCTGGAGAGTTCACCTGCTTCTCCATCATTTGCTCAGTTGCCACAAGTCCTAGGCCTTCTAGTCCTGTTCCTGCTCCAGCAGCAATTACTTCCCCTGATTTTGATGTCAGCAAACATATTTATTTAGTGCCTCCCTTTTGGGAAGCTGAAGTTGACAGCTACTTTACAGCTTTTGAACGTGTTGCAGCTACATTGCAGTGGCCGAGATCGATGTGGGCTCTTCTACTTGTAATGATAGTCCAACTGAAGGCGAGTTGTGATGAACCCAAGAGCAGTTTTATTTATAATTCCAAACGTGAAATTCAAACAAACAATCCAACAATCAAACAAACTGACTTGATGATTTGACTTAGCTTGACATGAACAAACTTGACTAGGCATGAACAGACTTGACTTGAACAGACTTGACTTGAGACTGACTTGGCATGAAACAGACTTATAACACATACTCACCAACAGCAGGTTTATACTTCAATACACGACAAGGAACAATGGGAACATGAGGGCTGCTTATACCAACAATGGGGGTCACATGACACAAACCAACCAATGAGAAACATCACACATGGAACAGAGGAACCAATGGCAGGAATACGAGAGGGCAAGGGAAGCAACACACAAACACGGAACATGACAAAACTTTAAAATAAAAGACATGAAAACATGAACGTGAACAAAAGTAGTGTAACATCAGTAGTGTAACAAACCCCACGTTACACTACTGCAGTGTAAGCTGATTGGCAAGGCACAAGAGGTTTTCTCTGCGTTGCCGATAGAGCAGAATCTAAAATACGATGTGGTGAAGCAGACTGTTCTTCGTGCTTATAAGTTGGTACCGGAGGCGTATAGGCAAAAATTTAGAGCCCATATGAATGCAGACAAACAAACTTTTTTGGAATTCGCCAGAGAAAAACAAGCTCTTTTTGACAAATGGTGTGCTGCGAGTAAAACTACTACATTTGAGGCTTTAAAGTATGAATGGATCAAAATTTCTTTAAATTGAATACAGAAAAAACAGAGACTCTGTTAGATGTCCCAAAATCCTGTCTCCTCTCATCTTGACTTTTCTATTAATATTGATGCATTATAATACATCCTTATCCCACTGTATGTAATCTTGGTGTACTATGTTTTTGAACCCCATATCAACCAGCTTGTCAAGTCCTGTTTTTACCACCTTTGCACTATTGTCCGGTTACGACGGTCACTGAATTTGAAGATGCTGAAACTGTCATTCATGCTTTTGTAACTTTACACCTGGACTATTGCAACTCCTTGTTATATGGCCTACCCAACAAAGCCCTTAACTGCTTACAGATAATTCAAAATGCAGCTGCTAGTGCCCTTACATTTACCAAAAAATCAGCCCACTGCACTCCTGTCTTACAGCAATTACATTGGCTCCCCGTTATCTATCATATTCAGTTTAAGATACTCATCCTAGTTTTCAAAGCTTGTCATAGTTCTGAATCTGCACCTTTGTACATTTCTGAATTAATTGACTCTTATGTCCCTACACATACTCTAAGACTGAGTTCTGGGAATTTGCTTGCAGTACCCAAGTGCAGACTATCTAATGAGGGTGGCAGGGCTCAGCTCCAAAGCTCTAGAACAAACTTCCTTAAACCTTTGTGTTGTCTCTTCACTCCAGACCTTTAACACTGATCTCAAAAGTCTGTTATTTACAGTATGTTTTGTTAATTGACTGTCTGCCTCATTTTTCAATTCCATGCTTGTTTGCATTACTTTTCCGGTAATGTCATGAACCCACTCCTGAACGTCAGTCTACTTGCCACCAGAGGTCACTGTGACATTCGCATTACACTGACTGTTACACTAAACCCCGGACTACGTTCCCCATCAGCCATTATGGCCATCACCTGCGTCCAATCAGAGACACTATTTAAACCCCGGTCTTCCTGTCACGCATTGCCGAGTATTGGATTGCGTTTAACACTTGTTGTGTGTGTTAGCAACTGTACGGAGCCAGTTCATTTGAGTATCCTAGTCTAGTCTAGTCTTGTTTAGTCTTGTTCTTGTCCATCGTCATTCGAGTCTTGAACCCACGCGTTGTTATATTGTCTTGTCTGCTTTGCTGCCTGCCTTTTGAAACCCTCGCCTGTCGGGATTATTCTATTGCCTCGCCCATCAGATAACGTTCGCCGTGGATCAACCCTCGCCTGTGTTACGGATTACTCTCTTGTCTTGCTGTCTATATACCTGTCTGCCATTGCCTGACCCTGCCTGCCTTGACCGTGTCTTTGTCTCGTCCTTTAAATAGTGTCTCTGATTGGACGCAGGTGATGGCCATAATGGCTGATGGGGAACAGAGTCTGGGGTTTAGTGTAACAGTCAGTGTAATGCGAATGTCACAGCGACCTCTGGTGGCAAGTAGAATGACATTCAGGAGTGGGTTCGTGGCTGGTAAGTTGATCTATGTCTGCTTTATTTGTTTGGTCATATGACTTTGTATTTTTGTTTGTGCTATCTATCAACTTTTTGTAAAGTGTCCCTGGGTTTTTGAAAGGCGCTATATAAATAAAACATCATTATTACTACTACTATTATTATTATTATTATTATTATTATTATTTAAAGAATAGTTTTTTTTGTTTTTTTTTGTCTTTCAGTATACAGAGATGGATTTTTCCAAAGTGTGTGAAGAGTCTGGACAAAGTCATGTCAACAGAACCTGTGCTTTCCCAAAAATGAACTAAATATATATACACACCAGAGGGATAAAGGTTGTACTAATTGTATATGCTAATTTCTACTTGCATCTTGTATAATATAAATGTACATATAATAAATAACAAAGAATGAAGATAATATGTTTATGTTAAAAACCTTTAAAAAAATCTCTTACATGGTCTTTTCTCATGAGTAAAGTCTTCCACTGAATCTGTCACTTGACAAACAGGAAATCACACCACTGGTTTAGCAAGTGTTTGTTGTCACTTTGTGACATCAGCTTTGCTAACATGCACTGTGTTCAATAGTTCTCATGTGGGAAAAGAGCTGTGGGTCAATCTGGCTGGTGCGGTTTTAACATTGTTTTGTGAGAAAGATGCTCAACCTTCATATCTATTCAGATGACACTTATATGTCTGTATATTCAGGTTGTGATGATGCTTTTTAGTTTTTAGTGTCACAAACAAACAAACAAACAAACAATAAATAAATAAATAAATAAATGTTTTCACAGCTCCAAAAAATGGTAACATCTAATGTAATTTTATTAATTTTTTTTTTAAATTAAAATAAATGATAATATTCCTAAAAAAAAACTTCTTCTAAAGGTGATTTGGATACATTTTATGTAACTACAGTCATAGTTGGATTAAAATTTATGCAGATATCAGTTATAAGTATAAATTTATATCAGATACAGAGGGGAATAATTTGCATTGGTTAAGAATGGGAAATTCTGACTATGGGGTATCACCGCAACCCACCATACCATGACTCAAGGCCTTTGCCTCGTTTATACAGTTCAGACAGTCTATTTGGCTTTGCAAAGCAAGACTTTGTAATATTTGAAGTGAACTCTTCACTGTCTACATTTTGTAAATGCATGTTGTATTATTGTCTACTGAGTGGCAGAACATGTGACAAGTGGTCCACGATGCCAAAATTGCCAAACATAATTTTTGGTAAAGTTCTGCCGAGGCAGGGCAGCGGCTGTGATCATGGGGATCGCATATAGATCTATGGACGGGTTAGAGACGGGTCCTCCCTCCTTCTGCCTTTCTCCCTAGATCTAGCGCTCAGTCCTTCCCCCATTGAGTGAGATCTCGCGGCAGAGCGGGCTGTGTCAGCTCCCAAGGGGGCTGACTGCCCACACTCTCTCTGCGCACGCTTCGCTCCGGGAGGGCTCTCTTCGAGGAGGGAGCCCTCGTGAGCTTCCCCGCGGCTCAGGTCCCGCTTTTGCCGAGGCAGAGCGGAGACTGCGGCCGTGGGGATCACACATACTGTAGATCTACGGACAGGTTAGAGACGGGTCCGCCCTCTCTCTGCCTTTCTCCCTAGATCTAGCGCTCTCTTTCTGGGTTCGGAAGCCTGTGCTGCGGTTCTTCCCCCTCTGAGTGAGAGCTTGCGCTGCTGCGGCTATCTTTCTCTGAGGAGATTGATGCTGTCCGCATATGAGCTGACTGCATATTAGATCACTCGTTTCTATCTGCCCTCGCTTCTAAAAAATAAATAAATAAATAAGAGGGATGGGGATTCAAGCGATTTATGTGTGGTTTGTTCGGGAGCTGAGCATGTACAGTCTGCCCTTGTGTTCTCATTCATAAAGAGAAAAAGAAAACAAACTACGTGCATTTTGAATGTTTAGCTCTTCTCCCATTGTCATTTAATTCTGAGGAATTAAATTTATTTACTGCACTCTCACCCTGTACTTTCGCTAAGTGTGTGGATGCTGCTGTGGCTTAGCTGTGGCTCCCAGGGCATCTGCATACTGAAACTTATTGACATTTTGTCGGTATTAGCTCATTCTGAGCACGGGCGGTTCGGCATCGAGATGTCGTCCTCGCCCATATGAAAGAACTGGGGTTGCGACTGAACTCAGAGAAAAGTGTGCTTTCTCTATTACAGAGAACCACTTATCTAGGTGTGGTGTGGGATCAACCACGATGCAGGCATGTCTTTCTCCTGCTCGGATCTTCACGGCAGTCAAGAGAGTGAAAGTAGGCACTCACTGTGAAGCAGTTTCTGTAACTGCTGGGTCTGATGGCAGCTGCGATACCTTTTGGCCTGCTGTACATGAGACCCCTGCAGTGGTGTCTCAAGATCAAGGGGTTCTCCCCGAAGGGAACCTGCTTTGCATGATCAAGGTCACGTGGCGATGCCTACGTGCCTTGGACATGTGAAGGAGACCTTGGTTCTTGTCTCAGGGCCCGGTGCTGGGAGCTCCTTGTCGCTGCGTAATGCTAGCGACGAACGCGTCCCTCACCGGTTGGGGTGTGGTCATGAGTGGCCACCCCGCCTGCGGTCTGTGGAGCAGTCACCATCCAGCTTGGCACATCAGCTGCCTGGAGATGCTGGCCGTGTTTCAGGTACTGAAACACTTTCACCCTGACCTATGAGGCAGTACGTATAAGGAGAATCCTGACTCCTATAGTCCTGGACTTCTGAGGGCAGGCCCTTCTGGGGAAGGGTGTGGTCCACTGCATTCCACGGTGCCCGTCTCTCATCGGTGCCCTCAGGAAATCAGCCTGCCAACCCTGCCGGTGCTCCAGGGCGCAGCGGTCTCCAGCGAGCCCACACCTCAGTCTTCCGCCCGGAAACGTAACGGAGCTGGGGAGCTCGCCACCCCTGCGGGGGTCTCTACAGCAGCTAGCAGCTAGCAGCTCAAACAACACCAGAGGCCAGTCTCAAGAGACTGGTTCCCTTAGTAGATTATTTGGCAGTGTGGAAACTACTGCCAAATGTATCTGCTTGGGTCCTGCGCACTGTAGAGCGAGGCGATCGCATTCAATTCGGCGCTCCACCGCCACTTTTTGATGGGGTCTTCCCACTCTGGTGGGCCCCGAGCAGGGTTTGGTAATGGAACAGGAAGTAGACACTCTCTTAAGGAAGGCCATCGAGGTGGTCCCTCCTCACGACAGGGAATCCGGGTTCATTGTTCCCGAAGATGGATGGGGAGGTTTGCGTTCAGATCTGAAGAACGCATACCTCCACATATCCATCCTTCAACACAGGAAGTTCCTGAGGTTCGCTTTGGGGGCGAAGCGTACCAGTGTCGGGTTCTTCCGTCCGGCCTTGCACTCTCACCCCACACTTTCCCAAAGTGTGTGGATGCTGCTCTGGTTCCTCTGGACTCCAGGGCATCCGCATACTGATCTATATCAACGATTGTTGATAATAGATCATTTCAGAGCTTTGGGGGTTCGGCATTGAGATGCCGTTCTCGCTCATATGAAAGTGTTGGGGTTGAGACTGAACACCAAGAAAAGTGTGCTTTCTCCATTACAGAGAACCACTTATCTGGGCGTGGTGTGGGATTTGACTACAATGCAGGCACATCTGTCACCTGCTCGTATTGAGTCAATCCTCACTGCAGTCGCGAGAGTGAGAAAAGGCCGGTCACTCACTGTAAAGCAGTTTCAACAACTGCTGGGTCTGATGGCAGCTGTGTCCAATGTAATACCTCTTGGCCTGCTGTACATGAGACCCCTACAGTGGTGGCTCAGGACCAAGCGGTTCTCCCCGAGGGAAACCCGTTTCACACATCAAGGTCACGCGCTGATACCTACGTGCCTTGGACACGTGGAGGAAACCTTGGTTCCTGTCTCAGGGCCCAGTGCTGGGAGCTCCTTGTTGCCGTGTAACGCTAGCGACAGATGCGTCCCTCACCGGTTGGGGAGCGGTCACGGACGGCCACCCTGCCCATGGTCTGTGGAGCGGCCGCCGTCTCACTCACACCAACAGCACAGCGGTGGTCTACTACATCAACCACCAGGGAGGTCTGCGTTCGCGCCCCTTGTTCAAGCTGGCGCACCAGATCCTTGTGTGGTCCCAGGACAAACTCCTCTCGCTGAGAGCATTTCATATTCCTGGGCATCTCAACTTTGGAGCAGACATCCTGTCGAGGCAGGGGCCGAGGCCCGGGTAATGGATGCTTCACCCAGACGTGGTGAAGCAGATTTGGAGAGTGTTTGGCCAGGCTCAGGTGGTCCTCTTTGCAACTCGAGAGACATTGCATGTCCCCTCTGGTACTCTCTGACTCATCCAGCTCCATTGGAGCTGGATGCCATGGTACAGACGTGGCCGTGGCCGGGAGTTCTGGAGAGAGTGCGCCATTTTTCCCCTCGCCAGAATTGTGGAAGTTGTGGGTGTGGCCCCTGAGGGGGCACGCCTCATAGCTTCCAGTCTCTCAACTGAGGTTGTTGAGACCATCCTCCAATCCAGAGCTCCCTCCACGAGGAAACTGTACGCCCTGAAGTGGAAACTTTTCACTTCATGGTGTGTAGACCGCCAGCAGGACTCAGTTAACTGCCCAGTTGGTACAGTGCTGGGGTTTCTGCAGGATCGGTTCTCCACAGGGTTAGCCCACTCCACCCTGAAGGTCTATGTGGCGGCTATTTTGGCCTACCACACCCCTCTCGGTGGCTCCTCAGTGGGTAGGAACCCCCCCCCCCCGTTACATGTTTCCTCCGTGGTGCGCTGAGGCTGAGGCCTCTGGCCAGGTGTAGCTTTGCTAAGTGTGGTCAGGATGCTATTCCATAGCCTCGAGTCCTCTGACCCAACCCCCCCCCCCCCCTTCTTGGGGGTCAAGGGTCTCTTCTCTGAAGTTGGCTTCAGAATGCTGCGGAATGTCCACCCCTTTGACTTTAAGGTTCTTACCTGGGCTTGTGCCACTCCTGGCTCTTTTTCTCTTGCCCTAGCTGTGCTCTTCCACACTAGGCCGGGATTTGAAGTCTGGTGGCGTGGGCATCTCGTTCCCATAGCGTTTCGACGCAGCTCGAGTTCCTGAAGGGGAACGTCTCAGGTTACGTATGTAACCATGGTTCCCCAAGGGAACGAGATGCTGCATCTGGGGCCATACTCCCGGCATCCCTGCAGTGCTTGCTTCACTATTCAGAAGCTGCCGGCTGCACGCACCACACATGCTTTTAAGCTTCCTGGTCTCTACATCACCCCGCCTGTGACGTCTCGCTTTTCCATTGGACTGTAGGCACACGTGTTTCAGAGCGTGGTCACGCTGGAGGCGTTCCCATAGATTCCAGATTTTCAAATAGTTGTTTCTCTGCCAAATATTGTCCTATTCTAACAAGCCATATATTGATGGAAATCTTATTTATTCAGCTTTCAGATGATGTATAAATCTCAATTAAAAAAAAAAAACTGACCTTTATGACTGGTTTTGTGGTCCAGGGTCTCAAATAAGCATTGGCTGCATACAAAGTAACATTTCATTTGGATTTCAACCACTAAAAATGGGTAATATTCAACTGTCTGAAAATGAAGCCTCAGTGAGATCCCTGTATCTCTGGAACTGAACAATGTAGGGCCTTGAAAATGAAGATTCCAAAAGAAAAGTTTATTTAGAACTACAATCTAAAATTGTATTGCGATATCTTTAATACTTCTTGAGTCATAGGCACGCAAAAAATAATATTTTGTCATGGTTTATGGGTTCACTGACTTCTTGCGCTGTCTGTGTGTGTGTGTGTGTGTGTGTGTGTGTGTGTGTATGTACCTGGTATTTATCACGTAATTTCCCCACAAGGATAGTAATACCAGCAAATTTTGACCTTGTAGGGACATTTTTTTCAGAAAGCAAAAGTGTGCACAGTCTCCTGTGAGGGCTAGGTTTAGGTGTAGGGTAGGTGTAGGGCAATAGGATATATGGTATATATACGATATTTGTTTGTACTGTATAAAAACCATTACACCTATGGAATGTCTCCATAAAACATGGAAACACTACATGTGTGTGTGTGAGAATTTGGGTGTGTGGATGTGTCTGTGATCGTTACTGACTAGCTGATCAGCGCCAGCTGTGGGTGACTAGCTCAGCTGTTTAATACCTGTGCTTCCATCCTGTGTTGTCAGATCATTTGGTGTTCCTGTTGTGTTCCTGGTTGGGCTCCAGTTCTCGGCGGATCGTTCTGAATTGTTCGAGGAGGGACACGGCTGCCCATTTGTGTCTGTGAGTGACTGTCAATCTGCACATTTGACTCTTGCCTTCTTCCTTGCTTGGACTTTTCTCAATAAACTGTTCACATTTGCTACTGAATCCTCCTTTGTGTTCGTGACACAACGATCTGACCTCACCATAGATTCATTGGATCTACAGGAAATTTTGTCCAACAACAACGTACGCATGGATCGTCAGGATCGGCCATGCAAGCCTTGGTAGTGCAGGTGTCCGAGCTCACCAACCAATTGCAACAGCTAAGATCGCCCACTGCGCCACCCCCGCCAACCAGAGATGGGAAGTAACGAAGTACAAACAGAGGGTATGCATTGACGTCACTTTCCGGCCGGGACACGCCCCCTCAGACGGACTGAGTGGCAAAAGAGCCTTCAGCGTGAAATGGACTTAATAGGGAAGATGCAAAAACGCGAGTAAAACGAATGATAATCAGTTTAAACTAAAGTTGCTGAACTTGGTATAATGTTCCTAACAACTTAACAAATATCCAGTGGTCAGTGGATATTGATGCAGCCAGAAATCATGTTTTCTAACATGTATATGTGTCTGATTTTGATGCTGGTGAAAATAAATAAAGTAATTTTGCCTGTGAACTCATTTTGTAAATACAAAATAGGTTGGTCTAAACCCCGGTGATCACTTATATCAATGTTATATATATATCGTAATATCGTCCAGCTGAAAAATGTATATAGTTTTTGTCAGTGTTTATTTAAAAACATCCAGTTATGCAGAATTGAAGATGGTATATTTAGTTGATGATTTGTCAATACGATATACTACAGTACACAACACAATACATAAGATATGATTTTACTGCACAATTCAACATATTAACATGAAATGATTACTGCAAATCTGTGTTTTGCTGTCTGGAGACCATTTTCTTTTAATTGCAGCGATTAACTTGCTTCTCTTTTCAGTAGCTTTCAGCAGTCTGTAAAAATATAACACAGGTTTCTTGTCAAATCTCTTTGTACAGTCAATCGCAAAGCTCATTTTGGTTTTTAGAGGTGTTTTGTGTTTTCTGTCGCAGCATTCGCATTAAAACCAATGCTGCCACTCAGTCTTTTTGCCATTCAGTGGGTGGAGCTGTAGCCACTCCAGCTGATGGTGACGTCACATGCATACCCTCTATATTTCTTTACTGTACTTAAGTAGATTTTTCTGGTATCAGCCCTTCACTATTTACTTTTTACTTTTTACGTTTACTCCTTACATTTTTACACAAATATCTGTACTTTCTACTTCTTGCATTTTCAAACCAGGCTTGTTTTTTTTAGTTTTAATCAGCATTTGGTGGATCACCATTCGATAACAAATCTCTAAAAAATCATGGATTGGTTAGTCTTGACTGGCAACGCGATTCGGCTCGCACGCACTACGAAACTCCACCAAAAGGTTTCTATCAGAGTAATCATTGCAAGTGACTCGAGAATGGACAGGAAGCGCCCGGGTGGATAGTAGAGGCAAAACTACTGACCTGTTCAGGACTTCAAGTGCAGGTCAGTTTCATCTGTAAACAGGCTGCTAAGAGTTGTTAGCAGTAATGCTTAACACTAGTATAAGTAAACAGACAAAACTACAGCAGTAGTACTGTAAATGAAACTAAACTAAATTACTATCATCACTCAAAATACTCTATGCTAAAGGACATCATTATTATCAACTGTAAAGTTACAGTAGTAATTTAGCAAACAAATGTTATAAAACATTGTTTCAGAGTTCAGAGTGAGCTAGGGCAGATAACAACACAACCCTTATGAAAATTAAAACCAAAATCCATGGTTACTATAGTTAAACCATGGTAACCACCATGTAAAGATATTGCCATGATGTAATCATTAATCATTATTGTACTAATTTTGACATTTAGGCAATTTAGAAAATAAAGTTTTCTTAAATCTATAGTATTTAATAGATTTCTATTAGTTCATAGTCTTGTGCAATAACAGGGATGTTTTTATAGTATAATGTCAGGTACTTTAATTGTTTAATTAATTTATATGGTTAATTTTATTTTTATTTATTAAATTTTTTTTTCTATAAATTAAGCCTTGAGCAACTTAGGCTACGTCTACATTAATCCGGACACATTTGAAACCGGAGTTTTCATTTTAAAACGCTCTCCGTCCACACTAGCGTTTTCAAGAATTTTCCAAATGTTTCTCATCCACAGTGAAACGTAGGAAAACGTTAAATTCACCATACTGCGCATGCGTAAAAACTCACATCGATGATACAGACGGAACAGACATAATAAGTTTTAACGCAAATCTTGGCGGGACCTTTTTATTTACGGAAATATCTCATCATTCACTGACGTGTCCAAGTCGCGCGCTCTCATGTTTGATCTAAAAAGCAGCTGCCCTTACGTTTAGCTGCAGGAGTCAGGACAGCAACTGAGTACATTTTCTGTCATCTTTTTAGGACTGTAATATGAAGAGTGTACAAATATATCTTTAGCAGCAGTGTGAAAGTGAATAGCACATAACAGCCACAATTACCGCTATAAACATAGATATCTATTGGTACAATATGCGTTACATGACTAAACATGCATCATCGTTTTCAAAAGCCTCCATTTTCACAGTCCGGAAGGCCAAAACGAGAGAGAAAAAGATGCGTTTTCAAACGAAACGTATTAGTGTGGACGTGGCCTTAAAGGACATATATTTATGTCTATCTAACTTAATTTGGGCTAAAAACATAACAGGCGCAAAGAGTTTAATTTATATGAAACTGAATGTCTAATGAATGTCAAACATCAAACTAGCTCCACCACAGTTGTCATTTCTAATCACACTGACGCTTTTACACCAAGTACCGGCAACATGTCAGAAGTGCCGGAAAAATGCCAGTATACAACAGGTACTGCGTACCAGCCCACTTCAAGCACTACATACTAGTGTTCACATGGTGAGAACTGCTTAATTAAAATTTAAATTCTTACATGATTAGTTTTACTAACATTTTCCATTATGTAAGAAGCACTAACAAAACAAGACATAAAAACCACTGATATGAGCTTCTCTTCACACGCATGTACTTTATTTGGCCTCAGGGCACGATCAACTAAATTCCTAGTAATGCATCTGAGTTAATGTAGGCTAGTATTTATTCTTTTTTTTTTTTTTTTTTTTTTTTTTTTTTTTTTTGTACTTCCTTTGTCACATCATTCTCTCAGTTATATATTAGTTATATATATTGATGCATGTCTGATTTCTAAAAATATCTATAAGAAAAAATCAAATAATGATTGCTTTCTTCAGATTTGCTTCAGTTTTTTAAAACTGTTTCACTACCCAATCAACAGTAAAAAAAAAAAACATATAGTGACCAGTGTTGACTGTGTTGTTTCCATGTTATTTTGTTCTTTTTTATTCGGTATTGCTTTGCTTTTGTTGTTGTTGTTTTTGTTCAGAGTCTACAGTACATCACAAATTTCACTGCTTAGTTTTACACCTTGTGTAAACTGTTCAGATGTCAATAAAAGGCTTGTGATCTTTTCACACAATTAAACAGACTTCTAGGAGCTGAAAATACAAATTTCTTCCTCCTTTTTTATTTTTATTTCATTTTTTAAAGAAGAAGATGGATTCATTAAGATAAACTGGAATAATAATCATACAATTTGTTTTAATGTCCATCCCTTGCCTTTGTGTATGAATTTTAAACTGAGTTCACGTTACAAGTTACTAAATGACGTTGTGTTACAAGATTATTAACATTATCAAAAGATCTTCTGTAACACATGAGGTACATTTGTATGTCTTTAATCCGTCATGATGTTTCTAAAGATCTGACTGCAGGTTTCAGGAAGTCTTGAGTCTTTAACACAGTCTGTGTCTTTAACCGTCTGCCATCAGTCAGTCAGTATGAAGCTCAGTCAACTTCCTCTTGTGCTCTGTGAGTATTACTTTCTCTAAATGTATTTCGGTTGAATTGCTTTTTATAAATGATCAGTTGTTTTAGTGTTCCTAGATTTGCATTTTTTGAGTTGAGTTTCAGAGATGAAGTGTGCTGTTAGTGCTGTTTGTGAAAGAAATGCACTCTGTTGTGTTCAGTGTCTTGTAGTTTAGCCATTCAGTTTTGTGATGTGTAATGCTCTTGAATCAGTTCTGTTGGTTTGTTTTGCAGTTACTGTCACTGTTGCTGTAATATTCACTAGTGCACACTTAAGGCTGGGCGGTATCCAGTTTGTACGATATATCAAATATTTTTTTACAAACTATATGATATGAGGCAATACCACTTATATCTCTACAGTGATCTGATACGAGGTGAGCACATCTAAAAATTGTAGAGGACACGGAGTGAGCTGCTAAACATTAGACATGCTTTAAATTAAGTGCTTGTAAAATATAGTTAACATATAGTTTAAAGCTTGTCCCTTTGACAGAAGGACTGCATGCACTACTGTCAGAAAGTCATGAAATATTTCCGTTTTGCTGTCAGGGGTGGATGACCCTTCTATACGGTAAACTTCACAGACTTCAGTGAACTAATGCCGCCGCACATGCATGCCAAAAAGATGGATCGCAATAGAATAGGAGTGCAATAATTCTGACTAAAATATACATTTTACTAAAATATTTGTAGTTGGAAAATTAATGTGCCACATGTAGAATTTTAAATCTACAGTGAGTATGTTTTTATGATAGCAGTAACTGTAAAATTAATTAGTCTGTGCTTTTTATTCATTTTCCTTTTTTAGTTCAATGAATTTAACTTCTGCTTAAATAGCATTATGTTTGTATTTATATTGTAATGTTACAATTTTAGAATGTGATGTGATTTTTAGGGCTGCCCTCAACTAAAGATTTTTCTGGTCGGCTAGTAGTCGTTCATTTTAAACATTTGTCGACTGTTAGTTGCATGTTTACTAATAAAGCATATAAATCATAAAAATGAGCCTTTAATTGCCTACATAGCCTAATAAGTGTTCATGCACATGCAAAAGATGCTTGCCTCAGTGCACCGACATATATAATAATTAGGAATGTGTCCGAGAAAAACAGCAAGGAGACTACATTAATGTTTTAATGATTTGTTGATAAATTAGTGCTTTCTTTGTTTTCAACGACACTCACTCGTTATCTCCGCAGTAGTGATGCACCTGTATGCATGTTTCATACAAATTATCTGAGAATATTTGTTTCCTATTTGATTTAAAAGTATACATTTCACTCTCTATTGATATATTTTTCATGTCACGAGACCAAGACGGCAGAAAGCACATCCTGTTTGCTTTCATTATTTTACAGAAGTGCAACTTTTCGTTGTTATTCTGAGTGCACACACAAATAAATGTAGAGTCTTTAAAGATTCAAAAGATGTATTACTTTTATCTGTATGACCAAAAATTATGGAGTATTTTAAGAGCAAGTGACCGCACCGGCACCTCCATCTGTCATTCAGTAAGTGCACTACTGTTCAGCTTCCACACTCCACACAGACACCTGAATAGCGTACTACATGCCAGTACTTACATATTTTACATGGTAAACCATGTTTGAGGTTGATGAATGATAAGTGTGTGTTTGAATGTCCTGCCCGATGCACCGTATTACCACATAGTCCAGCCTTTAATGATCTGTCCATCACAGACTGTATGACTTCACCACTTCCTTTTCAGTTTGATTTCTGCAACTCTAAGCGACTAATAAAATTTTGATTGGCCAAGCTTCTTTCCATCGACTAACATTTAGTTGACTATTAGGGGGCAGCCCTAGTGATTTTAACCCTCTTCTGCGTGTAATATACTGCATAGGCTACATAGTTACATTCACTGTTTTTTTAATGGCTTTTAATATGAACATTGTTTCATCGGACAACATTGGGCAGGATGAAAAATAAAATAAAATAAAATAAAAAAATAAATAAAACCAAACAGAAAAAAAAAAAAAAAAAAAAAACATTGAAAATTGTAAGATATACACCATATGAAGTTCCCTAAACAGTTCTCTGCTATGACCAAATCTATGACCAAAATACCAGTCAGATCTTTTCATGTTTATCTAGACACATATACAGTCCCCCACACAATATCTTAATATTTGTTCATCTTTATCAGCTCAGTGTTCAAATTGTAATGACTTTTTCTCTTTGTGATTTTAGTGCTGATTTCTAACATCTACTCTCAACATAATAAAGGTGAGTCAGTTTGATTCATATATTTTCATCATGAGTGATTCATGAGTAACTGTTACAAACCAGCTGAGAGTTGAGAAATTACTTGCATTTTACTTTGATTACATACAGGGGTGCACATACATTTTTTTGGTCTGGTTCTCATGAGAGCACCTGAAAATTTGGTTTGATGCTCACACTGCACATAGTGTGACCCATTAAATATAACTATAATAATTAGTAATAGTAATAAAATATTATTGCACTTTATTAAGATGATTTTAAAGTAATATAATAAACAAACTAATTAATAAAGTATGATAATACTATTATATTAAACAAAATTAATTATAAATACAATTATTTTATAGTACACTTAAAAATACTTTTTTCTTTCTTTCTTTTTTTTACATATATTTTCTACATGTTCAAACCTAAATTTACTAAGATTTTATTTTGGCGGGTTGCCGGGCAAATGCGCTATGGAGTGAAGCGGGTCAGTGAATGTTTTGCATTTCACTCAAAATCAGCAATGCGTAGCCTACATTTATGCTTTATTTGGAATGTAAATCTTATACAGTATTACAGTAGTCAATCTAAAATGGTGAATTGTGCATTAACAGCTGTCCGTTATGTCTGTATGCAAATGAGTGGTCTAAACTTATTTACACAGCACATTTTTTATTTTGGTCGTGCATGTGCACTTGTGCACCACTTATGTGCATTTCTGATTATAAATCACCCTTTTAAAAAGTTTAATTATTAATGTGACAGTTCTGACAATTCAAAGTCTGAACAGTTCTCTAATGAATACCTAAAATATATTGAATAATCATCTGCATAGGTATGAAGGTTGAGCACCTTTCACTCAGTGTGCAAGACAATGTTAAAACCACACCAGCTAGAATGACCTATAGATCTGTTTCCACATAAGAACCACAGAGAGACAACAAACACTTAGAGGTATGATTTCCTGTTTGTCAAGTGACCGATCCAGTGGAGGACTTTACTCATGAGAAAAGATCTTCATGTAAGAGGTCTTTTTTATGAAGGTTTTTTAACCCTTTCACTGGTGAGTTTAAAATATACTATCTGACCCTCCAGAGTGAGTTTTTTTAAGGCGACCGTTATTTTAGAAAGTCCCCTTTATTGTTTCCATGGCAATGCGTCATGATTGTCACGTGACACACTACAGCCACTATAGCGCTGTATGTATCGCTTTTATTTAGTTTTTCCTTTTTTTTATTCAAAATATTCACACACTTGCTTACCATGTCTTCAACTATCTGATATTCCAATTCACAAATACATGTAAGTGAGTGTATCTTGCCCTTTTAAATCCTTTATAAATGATCTGGATCATGATCTATAATGTGAGATGGGCGCTGCCATGTTTTTTCGTGCTTAGCTTGTCATGTGCTGATCCTAAGATGGTCCTAAGAAACTAGCTACTGCTAGGACCAGCACATGACCATCTCGAACCAGCTCATGACCAGCTAAGGACCAGCTTAAATCAGCATTCATGCTTTAAAACCTAATCTAACCAGCATATAATGTTTTTTTCAACAGAAGAACTGTCTATTGTCTATTGACTGCACAGGTCAGACAGAGCTCAGACACAGAACAGGCTTTCATGAACATTACAATTGGTCCAAAACAGGAAAATCAAATGGTGTGGCAGTACTGAAACACTGTCTAAGCTGTTCGCCAATCACAACACACATGTAGTTTTTCAGAAGGTGGGCCTTCATCAAACCCAGAACTATTTGAGCCATTTGTGCCAGGCTGGGGAGAAAGGTATTGTAATAATGTAAATTATGTGACAAATCAATGTCATACCCCTGTACAAGTACACTAGATTGGACATGCAGTGCACTCTTAGGGCACTCATTAGGGCAGCCATGGGCTAATGGTTAGGGAGTTGGGCTTGTAACCGAAAGGTTGCAGGTTTGAGTCCCAGGTCCGGCAGGGATTGAATGTGGGGGAGGATAACCAATGCTCTCTCCACCCTCAATACCACGACTGAGGTGAGTCCCTTGAGCAAGGCACTGAACCCCCAACTGCTCCTTGGGCGCCGCAGTGATAGTGATATGGCTGCTCACTGCTCCGGGTGTGTGTTCACGGTGTGTGTGTGTGTGCACTTGGATGGGTTAAATGCAGAGCACAAATTCTGAGTATGGACCATACTTGGCCTCATGTCACATCCTTTCCTTTCCTTTCCTCTGCAGCCGACATATCTCCCCCGTATGGTTATGGTGCTGAACGCCTGGTGGTAAAAGGCAAATGCAACCTTAAAAGGTGCAAGCACAAAGACATTAAGTTGGTTATGCCACTTTATGTAGACGACACCCCCTTGTCATAGGGCTAAAAGGATGCGTAGACTCTGGTCTCAAACAATATGGTACAGCCAGTTGCAAAAAACCCAGACAGATTTGGCAGTCTTGGAGAAGTTTGCAGATGTTTTCAAGGTGATAGGACTGTTTCCTGGTGAGTGTACCATACACTTAGACCCACATGCAACCCCAGTAGTTTACCCACCTAGACCTATTTCTCTTGCATTACACAGCCATCTTAAAGAGGAGCTTGAGAGCATGGAAAGGCAGGGTGTTATCGTTAAAGTAACAGAGCCAACCAAAGGGGTTAACTCTATGGTTGTAGCTGAAAAACCATGCACAGGTCAGCTGAGGGTGTGTCTGGACCTGAGGGACCTTAACAACGCCATTAAGCAACCTTATTACTCACTCTTAAAGATTTAACATCCAAACTTGCTGGTGCCCAATATTTCAGCATCCTAGATGCCAGATCGGGTTATTGGGCCATTAGGCCCACTAAGGAGTCATAGAGACTAACCACTTTCAACACAGATTGGGCTCTACCATTTATTACACCTCCCCTTTGGACTGATTTCAGCCCAAGACAAGTTCCAGCAAAAAATTTATGAAACGTATGAAGATTTGAATGGGGTCATGGCCATAGTCGATGATGCTCTCATTTATGGAAAGACCAAAGCCGACCATGATGAAAATCTCCATGTTATGCTTCAGCATTCCAGAGAGAGAGATGTCAAGCTCAATCCAGAAAAACATGTCATCTGTGGTACAGAGGTGAGCTATTTTGGGCATCTTCTCACTGCTGAAGTAGTAAAGCAGGCCCTGGCCAAAGTTGCTGATGTGAGAGACATGGAACCACCTAAAGACAAAGGAGAACACGAGACTAGGTATGATCAATTACCTCTCCAAATTTGCACCTGGCCTTTCTGTCAATGCATCACTGTGACAACTCCTTAAAGAGTCAAATGAGTTTGTTTAGGCATACGACCAACGTGACAAAGCTTTCAAGAAGATGAAAGAGCTACTCACATGTGAAGCAGGCCCCAGGTCTTAGCCTATTTTGATCTTTTTTAAAGAGCTCAGAATACAGGTTGATGCCTCCAAGTATGGGCTCAGGGCAGTACTGATGCAGGATGGAAGACCTATTGCATACTCATCAAAGTCCCTCTCTGAGAGTGAAATCAATTATGCTCAAATTGAGAAAGAACTTTTTGCTATACTGTTTGGCTGTAAGTGTTTCCATCCAATCAATCTATGGCTGCCAAGTCATTGTTGAGAGTGACCACAAGCCCCTTGAGTCAATAATGCAGAAGCCCCTGGCATTAGTTCCCCCAAGGCTTCAGAGGATCCTTCAGCTCCAAAAGTATAACTTCACCATTATAAATTGACCAGGCAAGGACATCCCTGTTGCAGTTGTCCAGAAAGTTGTTGTCTGAGCAGGATGCAAGCCTCAGTGAAGGAATTGATATTTAGGTGCACACAGTGTACAGCAGTCTTCCCGTCAGTGACTCAAAATTGGAGGAAATCAGAACTCAAACTGAAAAAGACCCGCAGTTCCAGATACTGAAAGGAGTCATACAAAAAGGCTGGCCTGAAGAGAAAAGAAAGTGTCCCCTGAGTGTGTTTGAGTTCTGGAACCACTGTGATGAGTTTTCATACCTGTATGGAATAACCTTTAAAGGTAGGAAGACGTCGTTCCCACAAGTCTTCGCTCAGACATGCTGTCACGCATACATGCCAGTCACTGAGGCATCAAAAAGAGCAAGCAGAGTTTTTCCGATTTGTTCACCTGGAACAATGAGGACTTGTGACTATTACAGCAGATATTTTTGAGCTGGACAAGCTCCACAATACAATCTCTGCTGCCGTGATAAATAAAGTAAGGCTTCTTTTGCACGGCATCCCAGAAGCTGTCATCTCAGACAATGGCCCCCAGTACAGCTCTTGTGAGTTTGAAACATTTGCAAGAATATGCAAATTTACACATACTACCACAAGCCCTTACGACCCACAAAATAATGGGTTAGCAGAAAAATCTGTGCACACTGCAAAGATGTTGTTGGAAAAAACCAAAGCTGACAAAGTGACCCATACTTTAGTCTCCTGGAGTATCGTAACGGCCTTGTTGATGGATTCAAGTCCCCAGCTCAGCTGTTAATGAGTCGCTGTCTGCGTTAACCTTACCTAATACCAATCAGCAGCTCCTGCCAAAGGTTGTCAGCTGTAAGGATATCAGAGCAAACAGGCTGCATAAGCAAGAACACCAAAAGAGCTACTACGACAGATTGGCTAGACCCTTGTCTCAGCTCAAGGAAGGGCAGGCAGTTAGAATACAAGAGCAAGGATACTGGAAGCCAGCTGTTATCGTCAGAGCAGCCAACACTGAGAGATCGCATCATCTGCGTAGTGCTCATGGACAGGAGTACCGAAGAAAACAGACACCACCTCCTGGACACAAAATAATCTGAGACTGACAGTTCTGATGTAGCAGCAAAGCATGAAGGTGCTGAACTAAGTGCAACCAACCAACAGTGCACCACACAGTGACATTGTACACACACCTGACCACAATGATCGACTGCCCACATACACCACTTACAGAACCAAATATGGACAACAAATAAAGCCCAGAGTCATTCTGGACCTGTGATTGTACATGGGTGTAGGCGGATCGCTGCCCTTTCAAAAGACAATTCAATGTTCAATGCATTCCACCTGACGTGAAGTGGACCATGGAATAAGTGTGGTTGCCCCTTATTCCATGGTAATTTGCCAAGTTATAGACAAGTTAAAACTAGTATTGCTCTTTGCAGAGCAATAAATGACTGTATGGGTAAAAATGACAGTTATTTTCGTCAGTTACGGCACTTTGGCTCTAGCATTCTCCCGCTTCAATTCAGACACAGAGATGAAAAATTTTGGTAAGATCACATTTCTTTAAATGAAATAAAGCTTTTATTATAATTAATTGTCGATCGATCGAGAGGGAGAGAGAAATGACAGTTGTGTGTATTACCTGCGTACTGCGTGTCTCTCTCCCCTGGTGAAACAACCAGCATATGCTGGTAGGTATGTTTTGATGCTGGTTAGGTATGTTTTGATGCTGGTTTAAGCTGGTCTTTTGCTGATTTATGCTGGTCTTTGCTGGTCATGTTGCTGGTCAAGATCCAGCATAAACCAGCAAAGGACCAGCATAAACCAGCAAAGGACCAGCATAAACCAGCATCAAAACATACCTAACCAGCATCCCAGCATCAAAACATACCTACCAGCATATGCTAGTTGTTTCACCAGGGTCTACAAACAATTAATTACTTCAAACAAGTTTAAGTGTGTGCGCAGCGCCATCTGTAATCTCAGACATCTCTCGCTCTCTCTCTCTCAGTGTGTGTGTTGTTTGTGTGCGAGTGATGTGTATTGGTTAGTGAATCTGTCCGCTCACACACAGATTTTCTTTGCTGTCGCACAAAACCGCGCGCTCTCAGATTTAAGCTGCTCTCGCCAAAAGAGATTGTGCGCACTTAAAACGTGTCTCTCATCTCTCTCAAAGTGTGTGTGCGCGTGCTCAAACTGTCCTGTGCACTCGCAAATCTCTCCGTGCTCATGCGCTAGAAAATAATTATTTTACACGTTGTCAAAAGTTATTAACCAAACAGATTTTTCTACGATCTTATTCAGGGTCAGATGACCTATTTCCTAAATACTTAAGATATGCAGACCAAATATAACACTAATAAAATTCTCATATTTCTCATAACATCACTACATTATATTCTATAGGTAGGTTTAATGCATTTGCAGACAATGCAATTACCTTTAACTGTCATAACTGTATATTCACTGTTTTAGCAACACGTCCTCACTCCCAAGTCGTCACATATTGACGACTGGTTGGCGTCGCTTTTTGACGCCCAGAGTACCCCTTCAGCGTCATTTTCGACGTGCAGGGTCCTCCATTGTTTTCAGTTGTTTGTCTTAATTTAATGGTTTGCATGCATTTGTAAAAATAGAAATTATTTTATATAAATATATACGTTCATTGGAGCACCTAACCCCACCCGTACCTAAACCTACCCACTTCTGAACAATATGAAACACACAACAGGCAAATATAAGTACAGTCACAGGTATTTATTGCAAAAACTGACCATAAAGCAGTATAAAAGCATTACAAACAAGTCCTGTTGCATTCCGAGTCTTCTGAAGCCTTACGATATCCTTATGCGAATAACAGAAGGTTTTAATCACTGAATCACTTAATCAATGATCCCGCTCCGTTAACGCGCTCACATCTCATTCAAGAAGATACACCCGAGCATTAGCATGACGCAATCGGTCACGAGACACATACGAGCCAATGGCATTTCACAACAGCGTGACACAATCGGTCACGAGACGAGAAGGGTATGCCTGCGCAACCGGAGAGGCTGCAGTTTTAGGACCGCAGATCTAGGACCGCATTTCTAGGACCCTATTTTTTTGTAACAACGCCACCTACCGAATTGGATGATATAGTGGAGGCTGCCATTTCAGGACTGCATTTCTAGGACCCTTGTGGTTTAGTTTATAGTACTGTTTGTACATGTTGTTAAAGATAATGAATCAAAGGAACATTTTTTTTTATTTCCATTGTGATATGTTGATTACAAACTGTGTAATACCTGCTTTTGAGTCACGATTTCAAATTAAAACAAATTCATTTACACTTAAAATATAAAGGAAAAAATTATTTCAATCTTTAAACAACTGAAAGAGTGGAGCATCTTAAGTCTTAGTTTCTTGAAATATACTGTATATTGATTAGTCCTCTTAAGTTTAACTATTTAGCTCATTATCAGGTATAATAAAGATGGAATCAAATGAAATCAGCATTTGCAGTCATTAAATTAAAGCCAGATATTTAAAAGTTTGTGGAGAGGCAAGACACAAGACTCAAGAATGATTCAAGAATGTATATTTATATACATATATACTCATTTTTGCAATAACACATAATACAACACTCCTTTTTCCATCATTTGCTGCATGGACAGAAAGGCTGTAGGCTTCAAATCCTGAGAGAGAGAGGGAGGGAGGGTGAATTAAATAAGAAACATTTGCTTTAACATGTTTAATAATATATTTTTATATATTTAACACTTGGGGTTAAATATATAAAAAAACAGCACTGTTGGGGTTGTGAAGAGAAAGAAACCAAACAGAATAATTATTACTGACATCTAAATCCAAACTCTAAACTCCAAATTTAAGTACATAAGAGCAATACCCACCAATTGATTGTTCTCCCTTCTTTCCTCAATTGTTTGTCAATCCAGTAATACTTTCTATGAAGCTTGTATTTATAATACATTACAAGGGCATTCTTAGGGAATTATAATTAATGCATAAAGCATTATAAAAAACGTCCCAGGTTACGTATGTAACCATGGTTCCCCGAGGGAACGAGACGCTGCGTCCGAAAACGCTAGGAGAACGCCCTTGGCGGAACCACGCTCTGAACACATGTGTAATCTGACAAATGAGAAAGCGGGACGTCACGGGCGGGTGACGTCACCGACCAGGAAGCATAAAAGCACGTGCGAAGCCGGCCGGTGTCAGCTTCGGAGAATGAAGCGAGCGCTCGGCAGGGATGCCAGAAGGATGGACCGAGATGCAGCGTCTCGTTCCCTCGGGGAACCATGGTTACATACGTAACCTGGGACGTTCCCCTTCGGGAACTCGAGCTGCGTCCGAAAACGCTAGGGGAACGAGATGCCCACGCCACCAGACTTCGAAGTCCCTGCCTAGTGAAATTGCTAGGACACAAGGACAGAAGAGCCAGGAGTGGCTCTGGTGTCTAGGTTATAGAACCTGACAAAGGTAAGTGGCGTGGACCACCCCGCAGCATTACAGATGTCCTGAATTGGGACACCTAACATGAGTGCTTTGGAAGCAGCCGTAGCACGAGTAGAATGGGCTCTAAGACCCATAGGTGAAGGAAGGTCCGAAGACTCATAAGAAGTAGAAATGGCATCAACGATCCATCTACTGATAGTTTGCTTGGTAGCAGGACGCCCCTTCTTAGGGGGGCCATAGCAGACGAACAGTTGTTCCGATTTACGCCACAGGGCAGCTCTGTGGACATAGGCATTCAGGGCACGTACTGGGCAGATACAATTTTGCTTCTGTTGGTCGGGCTCCCGCAAGGGAGGAGGACAGAAAGCCTGGAGCACGACCGGCTGAGGTGTGTTGGTGGGGACCTTAGGTACGTACCCCGGTCTGGGGGACAGAAATGCCTTGGTCATACCAGGAGCAAACTCTAAATGAGAAGGGGCCACCGAAAGGGCCTGCAGGTCCCCTACCCGCTTGAGGGAAGTAAGAGCTAGCAACAAGGCTGTCTTAATAGTGAGAAGACGATCAGGTATCTCTTCTATAGGCTCGAATGGAGGCCTACAGAGAGCCTCAAGCACCACAGCCAGGTCCCAAGTAGGGACAAGGGGTCGTGTCGGAGGCCTCAGCCTCAGCACACCGCGGAGGAAACGTACTACCAGGGGGTCCTTACCCACTGGCATGCCACCAAGAGGGGCGTGGTAGGCTGAGATTGCCGCCACGTAAACCTTCAGGGTGGAGTGGGCTAACCCTGTGGAGAAGCGGGCCTGCAAAAACTCCAGTACTGTACCAACTGGGCAGTTAGCTGGGTCTTGCTGGCGTTCTCCACACCATGAAGTGAACAGCTTCCACTTCAGAGCGTACAGTTTCCTCGTCGAGGGAGCTCTGGATTGGAGGATGGTCTCAACAACCTCGGTTGAGAGACCGGAAGCTATGAGTTGTGCCCCCTCAGGGGCCACACCCACAGCTTCCATAGCTCCGGGCGGGGGTGCAAGATGGTACCCCCCCCCTGTGAGAGGAGATCCCTCCTGACGGGAATCTCCCAAGGAGAGCCGTCAAGGAGAGATATCAGGTCCGAGAACCATACTCGGCCCGGCCAGTGCGGGGCTACTAACAGTAGACTGACTCCGTCCCGGCGCACTCTCTCCAGAACTCCTGGGAGCAGAGCAATCGGGGGAAAGGCGTACAGACGTAGCCTCGGCCACGTCTGTGCCATAGCATCCAGTCCCAGAGGAGCTGGATGAACTAGAGAGAACCAGAGGGGGCATTGAGCATTCTCCCTCGTGGCGAAGAGATCTACTTGGGCTGAACCAAAGATTCTCCATATCTGCTTCACCACCTCGGGGTGAAGCATCCATTCCCCGGGCCTCGGCCCCTGCCTCGACAGGATGTCTGCTCCCACATTCAGATGCCCAGGAATGTGAACTGCTCGCAAAGAGAGGAGTTTGTCCTGGGACCACACAAGGATCTGGTGCGCCAGCTTGTACAAGGGGCGCGAACGCAGACCTCCCTGGTGGTTGATGTAGTAGACCACCGCTGTGCTGTCGGTGCGCACCAGCACATGGCGATCTCTCAGGTCTGGGAGAAAGTACTTCAGAGCTCGAAATACGGCCAGCATCTCGAGGCAGTTGATGTGCCAACTGAGATGGCGACCACTCCACAGACCCCGGGCGGAGCGGCCACTCATGACCGCCCCCCAACCGGTGAGGGATGCATCCGTCGCTAGTGAGACACGGCGGCAAGGAGCTCCCAACACCGGGCCCTGATTTAGGAACCAAGGTTTCCTCCACATATCTAAGGCACGTAGCCCTCGGCGCGTGACCTTGATCATGCGGAGCGGGTTTCCCCTCGGGGGGAACCCCTTGGTTTTGAGCCACCACTGAAGGGGTCTCATGTACAGCAGGCCAAAAGGTATCACGTTGGACGCAGCTGCCATCAGACCCAGCAGTTGTTGGAACTGCTTGACAGTGAGTGACCGGCCTTCTTTGACTCTCTTGACTGCGGCAAGGATCGACTCGATCCGAGCAGGGGACAGACGTGCCTGCATCGTGGTCGATTCCCATACCACGCCCAGATAAGTGGTCCTCTGTGATGGAGAAAGCACACTTTTCTTGGCGTTTAGCCTTAACCCCAACGCTTTCATGTGTGCGAGAACAACATCTCGATGTTGAACCGCTAAACTCTCGGACGCTGCTAAGATCAGCCAGTCGTCGATGTAGTTTAATATGCGAATGCCCTGGAGCCGAAGAGGGACCAGGGCAGCATCCACGCATTTCGTAAAAGTGCGGGGGGAGAGTGCTAGGCCGAACGGAAGAACCCGATACTGAAAAGCTTCGCCCCTGAAAGCAAACCTCAGGAACTTCCGATGTTGAGGAAGGATGGAGACATGAAAGTATGCGTCTTTCAGGTCTATCGTCACAAACCAGTCCTCGGACCTGATCTGTGAGACGACTTGCTTGATTGTAAGCATTTTGAACTTCAGTTTCATTACTGAACGATTGAGACGACGAAGGTCTATGATGGGACGCAACCCTCCATCCTTCTTTGCAACAATGAAGTACCGGCTGTAAAACCCGGATTCCCTGACGTGAGGAGGGACCACCTCGATGGCCTCCTTCCTCAGAAGGGTGACTACTTCTTGCTCCATAACCAGAGCCTGCTCGGGGCCCACCACTGTGGGAAAAACCCCGTCGAAGGGCGGCGGCGGAGCACCGAACTGAATGGAGTAGCCTTTTTCTACTGTACGCAGGACCCATGCAGACACGTTTGGCAGTAGCTTCCACGCTGCCAAATAGTCTACTAAGGGAACCAGCCGCTCGAGGCTGGCCTCTGGTGTTGACTGAACTGCTAGCTCGGAGACCTGTAATGACAGACCGGCAGGAGACTGCCGAACTAACTGTTCTAGAGACCCCCGTGGGGGTGACGAGCGTCCTAGCTCTGCTGCGAGACCGGGCGGAAAGATCCAGGGCATGCGCTCGTCGGAGGCCGCTGTGTTCTGTAACCTTGGCAGAAACATCAGACTGACCCCCCGAGGGCACCGAGGAGAGGTGGGTACCGTGTAATGCGGTAAAACCCACTCCTCCCCGGCAGGGGCTACCCTCGGCGGTCCTAGCTTGGCGTCAGGACCGCTTTTGGGCCGGGGCCCTCTTAGCCTGAAGCACGACCCGCAGGTCGGGCCTCGCCTTAGAGGACCCCGGTCTAGAGTGCCGCGAGTCTCGGTCCCGGGAAGGGGGAGCACGAGAGGCGACACTCAACTTCTGAACCTCACGGTACGAGGAGCTGGTACACGGTTGTGGCTGCTCACGCCCAGCAGCCACATGAGCTAGCGAACGGCGAGGGAGGAACTTCTGGAATGCCGCCGCTTGTTTGCGTGCCTCCTGGTACCTGTTGACGACAGAATCTACTGCGTCGCCAAACAGGCCAGAAGACTCAAGCGGGGCGTCCAGGAGGAAGACCCTGTCCTTCTCTTTCATATCGGACAGGGTCAACCACAGGTGCCTCTCCGCCGCCACCATGGCTGCCATAGACCGCCCCACTGCACGGGCGGTCTCCTTGGTGGCGCGGAGAGCTAAGTCAGCTGTTTTCCTAAGTTCCTCCAGATCTACTTTTTCGCCTTCTGCTAGCTCTTTCAGCAGGTCGGCCTGATAGGCTTGGAGCAGCGACATGGTGTGCAGACACGCTCCGGCCTGACCTGCTGACATGTACCCCTTACCCAGAAGCGCTGATGTAGTGCGTAGCGGCTTCGAGGGTAAGGTAGGAGCCTTCAGTGACGATGCCTCGCCAGGGGACAGATAGCTCGCAAGCGTCTGTTCCACCCGGGGCATCGCCTTATAGGCTCGCTCATCGAGCCCCACCACATTTCCATAGTAGTCAGAGGCGGGGACGAAGAGACGAGCCGAAAATGGTCTAACCCACGACCTTGAGATCTCATCGTGGAGGTCGGGGAAGAAGGGAAGGCTCCTTCTTGGAGGTGGATTTTTACTCCGCAGAAAGCGCTCATCTAACTTGCTTCTCTGCGGAGTTGATTCTTCCTCGGCGGGCCAACTGATATTTAATTTGGCTACCGCATGAGTAACCACCTCCAAGAGCTCCTCGTACTGTGGGGATTGAGGGAGTGGCTCAGTGACATCCTCCAAGTCACCCTCGCCGGAGGATGACAACAGGAGAGAGGAGCCCGCCCCCTGGGAGGAAGTAGCCGCAGAGCGGGCTTCCGAACCCACGGAACGGGCTGCGGATCTGCTGGGTGAGGAGGGAGATAGGGGGTCACCCGTCTCCATTCCCTCCAACAGATCCAACTGCGAACCCCAGGAATGCAGTACCTGCTCCGCCTCGGCGGAAGCGGGACCAGCACCCTGAGGAACGCTGATGAAGGATCCCTCCTCAAAGAGATCCTTCCGGGAGCGGAGCGTCCGCAAAGGAAGCTCTTCACAATGCGGGCAATCAGCCCCCTCAAGGGCTGACGCTGCATGCTCCGCTCCCAAGCAGACCACGCACATGCTGTGTGTATCCCCGCTAGTGATATATCTTTTGCAGGGAAGAACACACAGCCTGTAACGTGGTCCACTTTTATCACTTGAGCCACTCTTAACTAACGCTTTCTTAGACATCGCCCTCAAAAGAAAGTTGTGCAAACTGGCACAGAAAAACAGGGTCGATGCAGACAGACAATTTCACACACAGAGCACTCCGCTGAAAGACAGAAGCTGACGCCAGCCGGCTTCGCACGTGCTTTTATGCTTCCTGGTCGGTGACGTCACCCGCCCGTGACGTCCCGCTTTCTCATTTGTCAGATTACACATGTGTTCAGAGCGTGGTTCCGCCAAGGGCGTTCTCCTAGCGTTTTCGGACGCAGCTCGAGTTCTCGAAGGGGAACCTTATAATATGTTATTTCATCTCATAAATAATCATAACTACAATTATAATACATTATAATACTTAGGCATTTGTGGTTATAACTTTTAAGAGTATGATTATGTATACCACAATTAATACCATAATAAATCCACTTAATTTATAATGGATTATCTCATATCTTGACATTATTTAAGATCTGGGCAGTATCTTACTACATTTTGTGAGTGGTTAGAAGAGTTTCCTGTGAGGTTAATGTTAATTATGCTGTGAGCTAGTTTTTTTGATATTAGATTACACTTTATTTTGACAGTCCCCTTTATAAGCAACTTTGCAACTACATGTCAACTAACTCAGAGTATTAGTAGACTTGGTTGGGGTTGGTAGCATAAGTTGATGCACTTGCAAAGTTGCTTACAGTCAGCAGAATGTCTGTTGGGGAACCATCAAAATAAATTGCTACCAGATATTAAGCAGACAGTCTACTAATACTCCAGTGACTGCTAGTTGGCATGTAGTTGCAGAGTTACTATCAACAGTTGTCTAAAGGGTACCATAAAAATAATTAAACTGATATTACAATAAAAATAGTTCAAAGCAAATGTTTACACGTTCATATGATCTGATACCTGATCTTATTGCTGTTTGAGAAAAAAATATTCCTAGATCTGCGGTCCTGGAAGTGCAGCTTCTCCGGTTGTGCAGGAACATACTATTGCACGAGACACCCAAGAGCCAACAGCATTTCACAACCAAGGCTTGCTTCTTCTGGCGGCATTTTTTGAATTCGCACACAGACAAACTGCAGTGCAGCGCACAGAACGGCGGACAGAGACGGCGATCGCATCTATTCTTCTCACAAATCAATCGTTTTGCTTCGGAACCCTTGGAATATTAATACTTTTTGAATAAATCATGAATATAGTTGTAATTGCCTGTTATATCTTGTGTTTTGTTGACAAATGGTTAGGTTTAGGGGCAGAGGTTGCAATGTGTAAACAGTGTAATATAAATTAAACTGTTTTGACTGTTAAAAAATTACACCCCAACATATATGCAATAATAGCAATATTATTACCCAATATAGAATTTAATCATGACGATAAAAGTCCCTGTGCCTTTCGCGTCAGCACATTGACGCCAAGAGTTTCTTACGTTAAGTACTGGAGGACCTTGCACGTAGAAAAATGACGCTAAAGAGGTACCCTGGGCGTCCAGAAATGACGCCAAAGTGGCCCTGCCCAATCGTCAATATGTGACGAGTTAGGAGTGAGAACATGTTCGTTTTAGAGAAGAGTTTAGTGGGTTTTCATGAAAAAAAAAGCTAAAATCAGAGCTGAAAGCAAACACTGGATTAAAAAAAAAATACCAATAAATGTTCGAAGAGTGATTCTATGAGAGCATTTATGTTATGATGATATCTTTCATAATTTACATCTATTTTTGCATTTGATGATAATATAGGAATTGTTACTTATTATTGCCATCATACCAACTGAGAATGTATTGCAATTATTTTCATAAATCTGAGATTTTTAGATAAATCGCTCAGAGGGGTTTGACCAACCAGTTGGACAGAGGTTATTTATATGTAAGCATCATCAAAGCACCCAATTTCTAATGGTCATTCGATTAACATAGCTAAATATTATTAAACTAGAAATGAATTAAAGATCCATCTTTGATTGTACATACATAAATAAAATAATAAAACGAAGTACAATAACCAGTGTAAAACAAAAATATAACAATAAAAAAAACAATAAAGGAAAGGCCCTAAAATCTGTTTTGAGATGTTTTTTTTTGTTTGTTTTGTTTTGTTTTTTTTTTGTTGTTGTTGTTGTTGTTGTTTTTTTTAGTTGCATAATGATAACTATGTGTTCGCCGGCGCAATTACTTCAACTTTCCTAATACCAGCAAAATCAACTTAAAAAACAAAAAGAATATCGCTTTCTGCCATTTGAGTTTCCTTTCTGTCACGAAACTGAAATGAAACTCAGCAAATATAGGCTACGTTACGTGTCGCAGTTTTTTCCCCATGTCTATCAATTAACTAAAATATATTTCAAGTATTTATTCATTGTATGTATATATGTACTGCAGATTTTATAGCCCATTTATGACATTAATTTTATATAATATTTAGTATTTTCACATGTAGGTGAAAGAAATTGTAATTTGTACTACTCTCTGTTTAAAATAAATGAAAAGAAATCTAGAATAGTAGTTTTTTTTCTGTTGTACCGAAATCGTATTGAACTGTGACCCTCGAACCGAGGTATGTACCGTGAGATCTGTGTACCGTTATGCCCCTACTGGACATACTGAAGGTGAATCAGTTTAATTAATATATTTTCATCACATGTGAGTGTTTGTACAACAACTGTTACAAACCAACTGAGAGTTGGGAAATTACTTACTTATTTTATTATGATAATAAATACACCCTTTTAACAAGTTGAATTAATTATGTGGTAATTCTGAGGTGTGACAAGAAACACAAAAAACATTTTCTATAAAAATCAGTACAGTCAAGATCTTCTGTTGGTAAACTTGTTGAAAAACTCATGTCTCCTGTTCTCCAATGATTGTATATTGATCTTTTATAAATGACTATAACAGCTATAGAGAACACACAGGAGTTTATGTGTGCAGAGCTGAGCGAGGAAATCCAGCCTATAACACACAGTACAGCAACACAGTTAATATGAGTCACTGGTGAGTTCAAACTGAACCACAGAATGAAAGAGACTCCAGAAATGTTCCTTGATCTTTATCTAATGGTGGAAAATTGTCATAAAAAATTAAAATACTATTATGACACAAAAGTGTTACTTACATAAGTGGACTTGAGGGGAAATAATTATATAGATGTGATAAAAAAATTTATAATCTGAGCTATTTAATAAATAGTGTTTTCATCATAAAACTTTTAATTTTTTTTTTAATTTCTTTTTAATTTTTATTTTATTGACCACACCTCGATTCTAGGAAGCACTTTACCAACAACACAGGACACTCCATCAATGTGCACATCAGCAAATTTTATAGGATGAAGCATATAAACACTTAATTTTACAGTTTAACTGTAACGGTTAGTAGCTGCGTGCTGGATGGAACGAGACGAGAGACGAGATAACAAGCGAAATGATTTACTATAATCCTTTGGTAGTACAAGCAGGAACAGGCAGGAAAATCCACACACGTAGAAACCTCAAACAACATTAAAGACCGACAGAAAACTCAGGATACAAACAGGCTTTTAAAGGGTGACTAATTACAAGGACAGGTAAATGGGATGACAATAACGAGGGCAAAACCAAAGTAAACAGGATGACAGGGGGAGACACTGGGAGAAACCAAATGAGAGTTCAATGGGGATGTAACATTACTCCCCCCTCCGAATAGGCGCGACCTCGCGCCGTAGAAAACAAAAAACAAAATAAACAAGAGGGGCGAAAAAACTGCAGCAAAACAGAGTCCATGTGGGGGGAGGCTTCGGCGGAGGACGGAAAACAAAAAACAGAGTCCTTAGAGTCCATGGGGGCGACGAAGGTGGGAGGAGCCAGGGAAGAAACAGGAGGGACCCGAAGCAGGAGAAGCCGGTAGAGACCCAGACCGCAGCCATGATGTAAGCCCACGGTGGAGCCGACGGAGGGAGGAGCCATGGTGGAGGAAGGGCTGACAACTCCAGGGGGCCGACCGACGGCGGCGGAGCAGGTGGAGGTGGAGCCCGAGGCGGAGACGGAGAGCCAAAGATCCAGGGCGACACCGAGGATCCGGAGGGCCAAGGCGGAGCCCAAGGCTCTGGCGACCGAGGCGGAAGCGGAGATCCGGAGGTCCGCAGCGGAGCCGGAGCGACAGAGGACTGAGGTGGAGCCGGAGGGAGGGAGGAGCCCAACGGAGCCGGCGGGACGGAGCGACGAGGCAAAGCCGGAGGAGTGGAGTCCCAAGGCGATGGCGGGACGACGACCGACCAAGGCGGAGCCGGAGGGACGAGGGAGCCCGGTGGAGCTGGTGGGCCGACGGGCGACGGTGGAGACGAGGGAGCTGAGAGCCGTGGTGGAGCCGCAGGGTCGGAGGGCCGAGGCGGAGTTCTGGACTCTGAGGCTGGAGGCGGAGCTGAGGGATCCTCCAGCCCTGACGCCGATGGAAGCTGGCAGACCCGCGGCGAGCCCACTGCACAGGTAGTGGGCTGAGGGTGAGCAGAGGGGCTGTCAGGGGACAGCGGTGACCAGACAGACAGAAGAGGGGGGGTGGGTGGGAATTCCATACCGACAGGTAGATCATGACAGGTAGGTATTTCCGTAGAAAAGTCTATTAAATCTCCAGAGTTAGTGTCCAGAACTTCAGTAAAGAAGTCAATCAAGTCCCCAGAGTTCAGTTCAAGCTCACCCCCAGCGGTGGTGCAGTGGGCAGGGCTCTCCATAGTCCTCTCTTGCTCCACGCAGCACTCCACCGTAGCGGTAGTCGTAGCCGGCTCTCGCACCTGGTCGGACGTGTTGGGCTCTGGCTCTTGAGTGATCCTTTGCTCGGTTGCTCGTGGCTCTGGCTCGTCATCCGCGGTGGGCTCGGGCTCATGCTCCGCATGTCGGGGTGAGGGTTGGCTGGGTTCTGGGTCTGGAGTGGGGCTGACGTCCTCCTTGACGAAGTCAATAGTCCATGACGATCCACAGGACGCCAGCACCCACTCGATGTAGTCCGGCAGGCTCTCTCGAGGACCCTCCCCGGATAGCAGCCCCTTTGCGGTGGTGTTCAGTCCTGCACGGTAGAAAGTGCAAAGGCTGCTATCCGGAAAGTGGGAGTGTTCCGCGAGGAAGATGTAGTCTCGGGTGTGGTCCTCAAGAGAGCGTTCCCCCTGCTTCAGGAGGATGAGGAGAACAGTAGGGTCCATACTAGAAAATCAAAAAGGAAAACACTGAGAAACAAGACGAGAAAATAAACGCAGGGGAATAATGCCGGAAAAAACTGTTGTAGGTCAGTCTTTCTGTAACGGTTAGTAGCTGCGTGCTGGATGGAACGAGACGAGAGACGAGATAACAAGCGAAATGATTTACTATAATCCTTTGGTAGTACAAGCAGGAACAGGCAGGAAAATCCACACACGTAGAAACCTCAAACAACATTAAAGACCGACAGAAAACTCAGGATACAAACAGGCTTTTAAAGGGTGACTAATTACAAGGACAGGTGAATGGGATGACAATAACGAGGGCAAAACCAAAGTAAACAGGATGACAGGGGGAGACACTGGGAGAAACCAAATGAGAGTTCAATGGGGATGTAACATTAACAGATTTAACAGATAATTTTACAGATTAATATCTTCCTACTAATTATATCGTAGTAAATTAATATACAACAAAATCAGCTAACTATAAACACTACTAGATTCACACTGTATATTCAAAGAAGAATTGACCCCTGAGCTGAGTCTGGTTTCTCCCAAGGATTTTTTTTTTCAACACCTTATGGAGGTTTTTGTTGGTTGTCACAGTTGTCTTTGGCTTTATTGATGATGGCATAATGACAATTATTGTAAGATGTAATTTTGTTTAGGAAGTTTTAAACAAATAGTTTTAAATAAGTAGTGGTAACTAAATACATAGTGGTATGTATGCAACTTATGGATTTCTAGATAGTAGAACTTTAAAATATTTTTTTTTGAAAAACTGCTTTAAAACAATTTAAGTTGCGTAAAGTGTTAAAAAAAAAAAAAAAAAACTGTCTTGACTTAATTTCCAAATTGTATCTGTAATTGTCTTCTCAGGTGTTTCTCCTCCAGTCTCTCTGATCATCAGTCCCAACAGAACTCAACACTTCACATCTGTCTCTCTCTCTCTGAGCTGTGAGGACCAGAGTAACTCTACTGGATGGAGAGTGAGAAGATACACAGACAGATGGGGGCTGGAAGATTGTTCATCATCAGTGTGGGGATCACAATCAGGATCTACATGTACAATCAGATCCACCATCACATCAGACACAGGAGTGTACTGGTGTGAGTCTGAATCTGGAGAGAAAAATCATCCTGTTAATATCACTGTACACTGTGAATCTGTGTTTCCAGTACGTGTGCACAAATATGCATTAATTCATGCTTAATTAATGCACAGATAATCACGAGTTAATATATAATTCATGAAGAACGAAACTATTTGTTAATGATTAATACATCAGCAAATAATTAACATTTTATATAAATCATAGATTAAGTAATCAATAAATTGTTATTAGTTAAATGTGTCATAATGTATTAATTCCCTAATAACTTATTTTATTAACTAAGAATGTAAATTCATATGTTAATTACCACAATGGTCAAAGCTGTGTACTTCAATTTCCATTTGTCTGCTTTAAATCTTCCTTAGCTAATGATTTACAAATGCATCATGTTGTGACTTTACTTGTTGAGGCACATAACTATTAACTTATGCACATCCTGATTTTGCTGAGTTAGATGTGTTCCTGGGTCAACATATTTTGTTGACCCTGGAACAACATTTTAATCCAAAAATGTAATCTTGACCACATCCCTACACCTAAACCTAACCTTACCCATGAGTAATCCCTAAAATTAGAGAAAATGATAGATGAATAACACTGATGTACAAGCACCAAACACTGATTGTAAGCCTAAACTTCACAAAAACTATAAACTGTTTTTTCAAATCTGATTGGTTAATCACCATGTTGTTCCAGGGTCAACAAAGATGTTGACCCAGGAACATGTCGTACTTGGTAAATTCAGGTTCTGCATTAAACTTATGGTTAAGTAATATGTGGTTATGGATATAGAATTAGTTAGCTGTGTGCCTCAATGGGTTGAAACCATGCATTTCAACTTCCAGTTGCCTGCTTTAATTAATCATTACCTAATGATTTGCAAATATATCATTATGTTATGACTTTACTTGTTGAGGCACAGAGCTAACTAATTCTAAATCCATAACCACAGTGACATATTACTTAACAATTAGTTAATAGTTCTGTGCCTCAACAAATTTGCAAATCATTAGTTAATGATTAATTAAAGCAAACGACTGGAAGATGAAATGGATGGCTTCACCCCATTGTGGTAATTAACACATGAATTTACACTAATAGTTAATAAAATAAGTTATTAGGGAATTAATACATGACACATTTAACTAATAACAATTTATTGATTACTTAATCTATGAATCATATAGAATGTTCATTAGTTGCTGATGAAGTAATTGTTAATACATGGTTTAGTTCTTCATGAGTTAAATATTAACTCATGATTATCTCTGTTAAGCATGAATTAATACATATTTGTGCACACATTATAAAGTGTTGCCATTTATTCATTTTACAAAAAATCAGCTACCCACACAATCTTAATCTTACTGTTGTTGTTGTACCAAATTATCGATACATTCTTACTATATTCTTACTCTTTGTCAGTTGATGTTTGCTCTGTTTCTGTAGTTGGTGTGATTCTGGAGAGTCCTGTTCATCCAGTGACTGAAGGAGATATTCTGACTCTACACTGTTTATATCAACATACAACCCCACCAAACCTCAGAGCTGATTTCTATAAAGATGAATCACTCATCCAGAGTCAAACTACAGAGATGATCATCTCTACTGTCTCAAAGTCTCATGAGGGTTTCTACTACTGCAAACACCCAGAGAGAGGAGAGTCACCCAAGAGCTGGATCTCAGTCACAGGTGAGACTAGGAACTATAAACACTATTGAAATGCTTCTGTATAATACACAGCACTAATATGACTGTAAAATGTATTCATCTCAGCTTCCTCCAGAAGATCAGGATCTGATGGTCTCAATCCTGTGATAGTTGGAGTGACTGCTGGACTGACTGTCACATTTTTGATCGTCGTCCTCTTGGTCCTGCTGTGGCGCTACAGAAACAACAAAGGTTCATCTTCTGCCATATTAAAATTAAGTGACAGATTTGCAGACTTATTCTGTATGTTAAATGATTTTAAAGGGTTTTTGGGTGAGCTATATTTATGTATGCATAACAGAGATTTTTTTTTTTTCTTTTCTCCTAAAAATATTTTCATAAACATTGTATGTTTGACTAGGTGGAAGATCTCAGTCTCCCTCTAGTGTCAGTCAACAGCAGAACAGCAGTCAGACATCAGAGCAGAACCAGAGTGAAACAGGAAATAAAACAATTGTGTCTGGTCAGTCTTTACCTGTTACACATAAATCTTTACAAGCTGAGAGTAAAGATACTTAGAAATAACTTTCAAATAACAAAACAGATCTCACACTGAATAGTTTCCCCTCTTCTAAAGTGTAATTTGATATTTGTGTAACTGACATTTATATTTCAATTAGATATAATTCAGTTTTTTTCATTATCAATTAACAGAAAATTTCTTATGTAATTGTTGCAAGTTTAGCTTTAAGTCAGTGTCAACATGAAAACTTTTTGTCCTGTAGGCTTAATTTCATAAGATGCATTAATTTATTACAGGAACTGCTTATATTTATGACTTCATTGATGCAACAACTAATAACACAGGTAACTAATGATGTTAGAGAAGGTAATTATGTCATGTTGATCATTTACTAAGGCAGTAGTTATTTTCTAAATAATCAAATACATGATTGTTTGACATTTCGCTGCAATATTTGCAAAGCAAATTCAGTTAAAACAAATGCCTTATTCTTTTCTCTGTTATTCATTGTAGAAATTGTAAGTGAATCTATTGAACTCACTTATGCTGAGATTGAACTCAAATTTACAGGAAAAAAAAAAAAAAAAAAAAAAAAGAAAACAAAGGTTAACTGAAACAAAAGTTGATGCTCTTATGGTTTTATGATCATGACAACAGTGTACAGCAGAGCTAAAGACCTCTGGGGTAAAAAAAAAAGAAAAAAAACTTTGACTTTAATTTCCCCCACAACACTAAATAGCAACAAACACCACCAATATTTTCCTAAACACCTGTTGGGAAATCAGCCTGATCCATAAAATGTAATTGTTTAAAATAAATAATTGTTTTCACTCTGTAGAAGCTGTAGAGATTTTATGAATATAAAATGAATATTGGACACACAGTGAGCACTAGTGATATTAAATGTTGGCATCTTTTAGGGAAAACCAGTGAAAGTTCAGACACTGTTTACTCTAAACTGAACCTGGTGACCCATCAAGGTGAGTGTCAAATTAATAACATCAATTGCAGTTTACAAGGAGCCACTGAAAACTGCACCTACAAGCATTGTTGAGCATCTAAGAATAAATTTAAATATGCAAAAATTAAAATGTGCATTTTAGCGTTTTTAATTAATTTACACACTTTCAGCTTCCGGATCTAGTGATGTGATGTATGCTCAGAATACATAGCTGGAGGAGAAACTTTCAGTCCCAGGATGCTAATGAATTTACGTTAAGAAGAGCTGGAGAATGACCAGGATCATCAATTCTGTTCTGTAATATTAAAGGTTATGTCATTGTGTGGGAGAAAAAAGATTGCTGACTGTAAAGCCCTTTATTTTAACTACTGTGAAAGTTTCAGTTTCTCTTTTGTTTTTGTTTCTGTGATCTTAAATGTATTTGTAGCAGGGTTTTCATGGTCATGGAAACATCAGGGAATTTTAAAATTGTGATTTCCAATTCTGGAAAAATCATGAAAATGTTCTACGTTGGAAGTTAGTTAAAATTTTAAATAATTGTTCACAATTAAATTTAAAAACTGTAGTTTCTCTGTAATGGTTATCTGTATTTCAATAAAACAAGATGCAATTGCTACAATGCTAGTATGTAGCATGAGTGACATTCATGTTTATGGTTGAGCAAATGTGTATAGAGGGTATGCATGTGATGTCACCATCAGCTGGAGTGGCAAAAGAGTGGCAGCATTGGTTTCAGCGTGGATGCTGCGACAAAACGACAGAATGCATCTAAAATGAGAAAGAGCTTTGCGATTGACTGTACAAAGAGATTTGACAAGAAATCTGAGGTGTATATATATATATATTTTTACCGACTGCCAAAAGCTACAGCAAAGAGAAGCAAATGAATCCCTGCAATTCACAGAAACACATGGACTTAAAGCAGTGAAACATGGATATGCAGTTATCATTTCATGTTACTATGTTGAATTTTGCAGTAAAATCGTACCCCATATATTGTATTATAATGTTTCATATCGACAACTCATCAACTAAATATTTTCCATCTTTAAATTCTGCATATCTGGATGTTTTACTATATAGGTTTTTGGGCTGGACAATATGACAATAAATATAACATTGATATAGTACAAAGATTTAGAACAACCTATTTAGTATTTACAAAATGTGTTGACAGGCAAAATTGCTTACCTTGCTATTTATTTCCCCGGCACTGAAATCAGGCACATATAAATGTGAGAAAACAAGATTCCTGGCTACGTATCAATATCCATGGACCACTGGATATTTGGTAAGTTGTAAGCAAAACTATATTGAGTCCAACAACCTTTAGTTTAACTAATTATCGATTTGTTTTACTCGCGTTTTCGCAGCTGCCCTGTTAAATCCGTTCACACAGCTGCCTCTTTTGCCACTCAGTCCGGCTGAAGGGGCGTGTTCTGCCGGGAAAGTGACATCAGTGCATACCCTCTATAAATATCTGATTGAGCAGAATAAATAACAGATTGAGCAGAACTGAATTTTATGTACTTAAATGCCTTAAATGCCTCCAATACTTTTTCATTGTTTCTAAGACAATTAACTTGTCAGTATTCTTATGAATTTTTTATTTTATTTATTTATTTATTTATTTATTTATTTTTTATTTTTATTTTTTTTTGAAAACTAGGAGTAGGTTTAGGTTGAAATTGGTGATGAATGGACTAGTTGGCTTGAAAAGTTTATGTTGAAGTCAATTCATTTACAAGCAGCTCTTCCATTTAATGAAGAGGAAGAAAAACATATTTACATGTAAATTGGTGACCTTCCTGTGGCGCTTTCATCACTAACATCAATATCACACATTAATATATTTTACACTTGAGAACAGAATCTGGCTTCAGAAAATGGGCTCTGAAAAATGTGACAACATATCCACCAACTATTGTAAGATGAAACACTTCAAACCTTCTAACAACTTAAATTTGCAGCTAAGGATGACTTTTACAGATATCTCCAGATATGTAGCTTCCTCGTTAAACATCTAAATTGGAAAAAAAAAAAAAAAAAAAAAAGGTAAAAGATAGTCTGTCATGAGCTTATTTTAATTAATGGGAAGACTGGAAAAAGATATGCAGCATATATAGAGCTTTAAATGGTATGACTGTGAAGAGAAAAAATACACATCATATCAAGTGTGTTTCCATAGATTGATACTGGACAACAGTATTTGGTGTCATAATAAGATTGTTTAAGTTGATTTGCACAGAGACTGTTTACGGTAATAGAAAGAAAGAAGAAATTCTGCTCTGCATTTAACCCATCCAAGTGCACACACACAAAGTAGTAAACACATAAATATGCATGCATGCACACACACACACGGAGCAGAGGGTTGCCAATGCCGTGGCTCCCGGGGAGCAGTTGGGGGTTCAGTGCTCAAGGGTCTCACCTCAGTCATGGTATTGAGGGTGGAAAGAGTGTTGGTTATTCATTCAACCCACCTACAATCCCTGCCAGACCTGAGACTCAAACCCACAATCTTCAGGTTACAATTCTGACTCTCTAACCATTAGGCTGCAACTGCCCCCAGGAAACTAATAGCAGGACACTCTAATACCTTTAGAGTTCCAACTTTTCTATATGTTTTGTAACCTTAAAAAAATAATAAAAATTTCTTTACTGTTTCTGCAACATCTTGACCATCTGATGCAATTTTGGCATCGTTGGACCACTTGTTACATGTCCTGCTGCTCAATAGACAATAACATCAGAATCGGAATCAGAACAGGTTTTATTGCCAAGTATGCTTACGCATACAAGGAATTTGTTTTGGTGTCACAGGCTTCCAGTGCACAGAGACGACAACAACAACACAGAGAAAATAATATAAGTTGAGAATAAAAAAATACACATACGTAAATATAAATAGACAAAAATTGCAATATAAGATTTAAGAAAATAAATAAATTGTATATACAGTTGTGCTACAGATGATAAAAAAAGAAAATAATAGAATAGAATAGAATAGAATAGAATGAGATCTACTGAGATGTAAATATAAGGTTATTGCACATATTTTTATTGCACAATGGGGGAGGGCATTTAACTGTTCAAGGTATATTGCTCGAGGGAAGAAACTGTTCTTATGTCTGGCTGTCCTGGTATTTGTGGCTCTGTAGCACCGACCAGATGGCAAAAGTTCGAAAAGGGGATAACATGGGTGTGAGGGATCCAGAGTGATTTTCTGAGCCCTTTTCCTCACTCTGGATGTATACAGTTCTTGAAAGGTGGGCAGGGGAGCACCAATACTATGGCGTTATTTTTTAGTCAAAAGTTATGAGCGTGTAAGACATGCTCACGAGCACATTATGTTATTTCACACGCGCAAAAATGAACCTTCAGCTGGCATGATAAAAGTACTCGCGCACAAATTCAACAACCGAGAGGTGTACAGGCAGCTGCACGCGAGCGCCTGGCATACTCTCATAGGTTAACTCTGCTTGTACAGTGGAATCCTGCTCGCGCGCAGCGGGCTTCTGCTCGCGGAGTGCTGTTTTGCTCGCGCAGTGGATTTCTCCTCGCTCAGCTGATTTCTGCTCCCTCGAGTCTAGATGACTTTTGACAATTTGGGGGCGGAAACCAAGGAGGGCACTGACTCTCTTATGATTGGTCACTTTCATCATAATCACACCCACAGGGACATCCTTGTACCTTGATTGACAGCTCTCATTACAGGAAGCACGGAGTTGGGTTAAGTTACCACCGAAGAAGAAGGACATTGTTTTCACATGTAAAAGTGCTATTCTTATTGACGCTGATTTAATGCATTTGATTTTGCAGGCTAACCTTGTCCCTTATTGTATTTTTGTGTGGATCCAGCTCATCTTGCCGTTTATAGATGTAAGAGAAAATGGCGGACGCAAAAGAGGAGGTGAACTATTTTCTAAAATGTTTATTACGTTAAAGTAGTTCATTTGTGGTGGTATTTGTTTCAGTTACATTTCTTTATTTCTCCCCATTCCTCTAGGACGATTTGCGCAATATGGCCCTCAATTTGGTGGCCAGGCTGAGAGCTACATTGAATAATCCAACACCAAACAGTATGTATCATGAGTAACTATCTTTACTAGGTTGCGTTGCCATCTCTAGACAACATGTGTGGTTTGATTACATTATGTTGCTTTCCCTGTATACATATAACAATATATAAATACTGTTTGTGGAACAACTTATTGCATTCGTCATGGAAGTGTTGCTGTCATCATCATACAGCAGCTCACCTATTCATTTAGCCTATAACACAACAGAAGTTACATGAATTAATTATGTTGAATGAACAATGAAGTTCAGGGACAGTGCAATGCACAGTCAAGCTCAGCCAGGGTATCCAGGCAGGACACATCCCAGGAACCACAAGAGCACAATGCGGTGCGTGGACCTGCACAGGCACCTTCAGGGACTGCAGTTCAAAAGAATATGGCCAGGTTTGGATGTTGTTCAAAGGATGCATCTCAGCTATTTCAAAAACAGCCCTCTTCAGTTATTCACACAGTTGTTTGACTGCTGATTCAAATTAATTTGAATTTAATCTACTCCTCTTTCTACAGGTGCTTCCCTGGACTATTTAAAGATAAGCAGAAATGTAGGCCTCCTTCGCGATTGTCTAAAAAAAGGTCAGGCACCAAAACAACGCCAATCCAATTCTTTCTTCTGGACAGCCCAACAGAGAGAACCCCCAAACCATCTGATGAGCTAATGCTTTTACAGGCTGGGTTAGGAAGAAGGACTGTAAATGTTCCAGAGGATGCTTGCCATAATGAGGTATGTGGTATGACACTTAATGAAGTAAGAACTGAAATTTGCACAAAATATTATTAACCTATACTAAAACAGCATATCCAGTGAAAACAGTAGCCCCAATCTTAGCCACCAAAACCATATCATTTATTTTTGGAATGCTGCCAATAACTCTAATGAACAGATTTGTCTTGAGCTCATTGATTTGATAAATATTTGCTAATCTTACTCACACACTTTAAATTCATAGATTACACACATTCTTTCTGAGACGTATCCGAAGATGTCAGAACTGGAGGGTGCCTGGATGCTGCACAAAGCCATGGATAAAAAGAAAGAGATTGAAGTTGACTTTTTTGTCCAAGCAAAGGAATTTTATTGAATCTTTTTGTTTGTTATAAAGTTGTCATGTTTGAAAAGTATGATCCTTCCAACAAGGGGCAGAAAATAAATATTTGTTTAATATTTGAACTTAAACAGGAGGATCAGGTCAACGGAAACTCAACTTGTTGACACCTGAAGAGGAAGGATACACAGGGGCCAGCCTTGTGAAGAGCTGGGGAGGCAAGGGCTGTCTCTACATTATGCCCATCCAGAACACACTGGACATTTCTCCCCTACCCTTCACAGCTCTGGAGTTCCAGGCCATGCCGAAAGCCCGGTGTGTGTCATGCCAGGAGTATGTGCCTCTGCAGCTCCTCGGTCTCCATGTCAAGACATGTATCCAGTCTAAAGTCAAGGTTGAGGTATGGCTTGCTGATTTGAAACTATTACATTGATGTTCTTTTTCCTTATTTGATATACAGGTTGGTATTGTGTCATTTCTTAAATTTCACAGCAACTATTGGATGGTGAGACCATGTTAGCAGTGTCCCTGTCAGCTTAACCAATTATTGCTTCTGGCACTGTTGTTTATAGCTATTGTTTTTTTGTAAGTCATCAAGTCTTGATATTTAATTTTATAGACCCACTGTGATGATGACATTATCAACTTGGATGGCGACATTATCAACTTGGATGACGAAGTGGTAAGCTATCAATACAAATGAAGAGATCATACATAGCATTTCATATTATTGAGCCATACATTTATGATTTTATTTCAAATATATCTGATGTGAATGACCCAGAAATGTTTTACAGGCATCTGGTGATGTGCAGCCATCACATTTGGAGAGTAAGGTGAGCATATTGCTTCTGTTTCTTCTTAAGATTTAGGTTTTAAGAATTAACCAGTGAAATGTTTTACATGATCTGTTCTCATCAAAGAGCATGTTTACATCTGACCTCTGAAAGAGTACATCTGCATTTTTAATGGATATTTAACACTGTTATTTTTTATTTTCATAGGTTGCTTGTCCATTGTGCAGTCAACTATTTACAAAAGATGACATCTGTGTGCATGCAAGTGTCTGCGGGGAGAGGTAAAAGCTTTTCTAAGTTTCTTCTTAGTATCTTACAAAGTTTGATGCATTTTGTATCCACTTGCTTAAAATGCTTAATCCCACTGTAGAGTCCCCTCATCGTCCCCCCTTTTATTAAAGAATTTGGACAGATGATGGATTAAGGTTACCTGTTTATGGAATTTTTTGTTATTGTTGATCTTTACAGCAACACAAATGAGGGAGATGCAGATATTAGTGAGGACACCGATGAGCACTTCGGCAGGTATGCTGTAGAATAATTTTTAATGGGATTGGATAATGATGCTTGCCTTGGTCTGTAGCACTGAATTCTCAACAATATTGTTTTGATATTGTTGTGTAGCGTATCAGACATCCTGATGTCACTTGAAAGGAAAGTTGACACATCCCGGTCATTCAACATCAATGTGACAAGAGAGGACCTGTTTCAAAGGGGGCTGAAACAGTGGGCCAGGCAAAAACAGGCCTCCCCAAAGAATCTCCTCAGGGTCTCCTTCATTGGAGAAAATGGAATTGACCAAGGCGCTCTTCGTAAAGAGTTCCTTACCGGTATGTGTGCCCCACCAAGGTCAACACACATGATGAAAAGCACATTTAAGAGATTATCATTGTGAATAATATCTAATACATTTGACAAAAGCAGCTCTTTGTTCTTTACAGAAATGGTGTGTGGAATTGAAGCACGTTTTTTTGAAGGAGATGGGGAAAGGAGCAAAAACCCTAAATACAGTATCTGTGACTACCAGGACAACAGTTTCAAGTATGTGCCACAGTCTGTCATATAAAATATATGACTTTGTATTGTTTAATTAGGTAGTAAAAGTCCACTGCCATTTTGTTCAAAATAGCTTTTGTCTTTGTCACAAAAGGACTTGTGGGGAGATTTTTGCCACAAGTTTGGTGTAGGGGGGTCCTGCACCAAACTTCCTTACAAGATGGTGCTACCATTTCTTGTGCCATGGGGAGATGGACGTTGGTGGAAGGATGTTGGTGTACTCGAAGTCACTGATCAGGATATTAAAAATCTGATGACAGAGGTATTTAATGCATACATTTTTCCAAGTCAGGCATATAAAGTTATCAGACAATGTTTGTCTCTTTTTGCAAATATCAAGGTTGTGTCTCTACTTTCAGGTGGAAAATGCAGAAGGTGGGGAAAGGCTGATAGACTTATCAGATGCGATTGTGGCATGTGGCTACACTGGGCCAATAAATGTTGACCAAAAAAAGGCCATCACAGAGTAAGTTAACATAAACATAACACATAAATATTTGTCACAAAATGCTTTAGTGTTAACAATTTAACTCTGAATCAATACAGTATTATTTTCGGTTACACTTTATTTTAAGGTGTCCTTGTTACAGTGTAATTATATATTTAAGTACAGAGTAATATTAAGTAACTACATGTACTTACTATAGGAACAGGGTAGGATTAGGATTTGGTTGAGGGTTAGTCGCATGCAATTATGCATCATTTACTGTTATTACTACGGTAAGTACATGTAACATATGTAACAAGGACACCGTAAAATAAAGTGTTACTTTATTTTCTTACTGTTTATTAGTGCCATCGCTTTGCATGCACTGGTGAGGCTGATCCCGATCTTGAACCAGCTGCGTGAGGGATTGAGGCTCTACGGATTAGATGAGGTGTTAGCACAGCACACCCAGATGTGCCAGCAGCTCTTTGTCCCCGGCCACTTACAGGAAGTCAGTAACATTGTGAATGAACAATTATTTTATTAGAACAGCCACTGTTAGAGACACTGATGACTTGCTCTTATGGTATGTTTTGGTGCTGGGATGCTGGTTTTAGCTGGTTTATGCTGGTCCTATTTAAGCTGCCTTCAAATGTGTGTTCAAAGAGCTAAACGCTACAGGCCAAAACATAAAATGAAACTTTAATTTAAATCTGCAATCCTTACTGTTTTACTGTGTTTAAGCATTTGATTTGCTTCCTTATTTTAGGTGAATGTAGACTTCCTTCTGCTTGCGCTATCTCCTGATTTCAGTGAGGAAGGGTCTGTGAGACGGCAGCGAGAGATGCAGATCATCAATTTTCTGCAGGATTTCTTGCAAAAGTTGGAAGACAGAGGTAGCACACTGCTTAGCACCTTTTTCTATAATCCTTGTCCATCACTCTTACCATACTATCATACACTTGTTTTCCACCGGTTTCATTTTATTCTATTCTATTATTCTATGTTTTAGGTTTATATTCGTATGTGTATTCTGTCAAACCCCCGCCATGTATATGACGAATGCATTTGTACTAACAGAAATGTTGGAAATTACTTATTTGTATTTGTCTCTGAGAAGAAGCAGACAGCCAAGAAGAGGGCAGCCCTGAAGGTCAAAGTCACGTGGCAGCTGTGCACGGAACAAATGGTTGGGGGAAGCGCCTGTCAGTCCGGAGCTTCCTTCAGTGGGTCACAGGTCAGGCACATGTTCCACTGATCGAATCCAAGAGAGAGGCATTCAAGATAACTGTTAATTTTGATCATGACTGCGACTCCCGCTATGGGGCACATAGCCTTTGTTACCCCATTGTCAATGCTTGTGCTGTTGCCATTACATTTCCTACACGCCACTTAGCCACCTCCCAAGAATTTGAAAACAACCTAACCGAGGCAATCTGTGGTGGTTACGAGTTCAGCAGACACTAAAGTAGCATTTTAAGGTCCTTGTTACTTGTTTTAGTTACTTGGTAACTTTGTTACCCTTTTTGTGCTTTGTTTCTATTTTCTACTGTGTACAAACAAGTGTACAACAAAGTTGTTCTATTGTTAAAAAGAATAAATCTAGAGATTTAACTGTGGTTGTTGTATATTTTATTTACATCACCTTCTGATCACAAAAACAAACATTAAACACCTGACCAAACCTGAAGCACATATTCATGACATAGGAGGTAAAGGTCTCTAGTGTCAGTGTCTCCATTTTCTTCAATCAGCACCTGAAGCTCTACTAGCTGCTGTTCATTCAGTGGACACTCAAATTCAGGGACTACTATCACACCATCCACATCTTCTCCATAGTCAGCTGCAACATCCCAGTCAATGTCCGGCTCTTCAATATCCTGACATTTGAACAAGACAGAAAAATACCGCTATCATTAGTCATCCCATGTTTACAGCATCTAATGTAATCTGTTCATCCCAATTGTTTGGCCTTTCAACATTAGCTGAAGATAAACATTTAGGGTTTGTATAACTATGCAACAAATTGATTTGATCAGGTGCTTAAATATTCGTATTGGTGTTAAACAGTACAAGTGTACCTAATGAAGAGGTTACTGAGTGCATATGAACTGTATTACCAACATTTGCATCAATTGTGATTGTTTCACCAGCTGAAGATGTGTTACACTGCTTAGAGCCTGGTGGGCCATTTCAAGGTTACATTAACAGCTTATTTTGGATATAAAATTTACTGTAGCAACTTAGTTTTAAAAGGAAAAAAAAAGAACCTCAAGATTCTCTGGCTGGTCAATCGGTCGAAGCATCATTCCTGAGTGCCAAATCTGCTCAGGAGTTTCATTCCCTTCTGTTCTCAGTGGGTGGTTGTTCCAACCTTCCACAAAAGCCTCCAGGTCTGCCTTCAGTTTAGGAAGGAATGTCAGGTGGACTGTCAAAAGATCTTCTATAAAGGGACAGGGTAGGAGTATGTTACTTTTCACAGGTGAGCTTTGAAAACATAACATTAATCATTGAATTGCCTTTCGTAAATACATCTCATTGATTTATGTTTTTTTCCATTAATGTTTATTAAAGTGCTCCAGACATCTGTTAACCAATCCAATTGTGTTGAAATTGACCAATTATAAGGACGCCTGCGCCTTCCTTGTTTTCCACCTCAAGTCATGATTATTATTATACCAGGCAAGTTTTTAAGAACAGTTACTTATTTACAATAACGGCCTGGCAGGGGACAAAGACCTCCTGTATGGAATGGGTACTAGGATTAAATAAAATCAACAACAGAAGATGAAGGACAACAACAAACCTTACAAACCATGCACAAATCAAATAATAATAGAACACAGACACAGGAAACATTTAACTGACCAAGACGTACAACAATCTACAGAAAGTAGATGACAAATAGCACAATATGATGAGACAAACCCTTACCTCTGGAGGACACATCAAGAAGGTGATCCATCTCTAGGCTGTGGAGTGCGTTGTAATATTTTGATATCACACATGTTCTGACATCCCGCCACAAACGTTCAGTCCTACGGATTTAGAAATTATTATTTTAACAATCAAGGACATGATAAAATGTTAGTATGTTGTGATTTTACACACAATAGACCTCTTTATTAGCTTGGTAAAAGCATCCAAAATACAAAAAAGAAAAACCTTTGATTATGGACGCTTTTTCCTGACATGAAGCTTCCTCGATTAGTTCCACGGACAGTGAACATATATCGGGCTATTTCAACATTCTCCACTCCCTGATCACTTCTCACCCTGGAGTGCACACACAGATGACCAGTGTGTTAAAATCTGTCAGTGATGTACAATACACAGAAATAAAGTGCTACATTGTGTCAGAATAAACGTGTTCAGCGTGGAGGGGTAAGGCTATGACTGGGAGAGTATAAGGAAGTAGAGTGTTGTGAGGAAACATTTAAAATTATAATCCTTGAGAACCCTGAGTTTACAGTAAATTTTTCTTAAAATATAACATCCATCATGTTTGTGTCTGTACCTTGAAGCCTGTAAAAACTTACCTTGAGGGTATTCCATGCCTCTCAGTAGCTTTTTTGAAGGCAGTGAATGCAGTTGATGCACGATTGTTTGTTGCAGCATTCAAGCACATCACCTGTGTTATGAGACATTTTTATAAATGTACATTTACTATTTGTCAATATCTTACATGTACAATTGGATTACACTCTGGTCCCTTCATGCCTCAGGGAATCTGATATTTTAACACACCTTAATGACTCTTACTACCATGCGGCACCCTATATAATAACTTTTTCTCCCACGCCAACAGGGTAGTATTTCAGCCATCTGAATGCAACATGTAATTATTTGGTGTACATCATAGCAAATTTGCTTACACAGAAGGCCAACACATGAAAAGACCCAATGAAATGAAATCTTACCTTCCTGGAGTAGCCGTCCACTGCACCAAAAAGTACAATGTTGTACCTGATAGGAACAAAATAAAGACCTACATTACCAGTTTCAACCTGGATTTTTATTGTATAAATGTCATGGCAACATACTTATGCTTTGAGATCTATCAGTGTCTGCATCATTATATTTAACAAAATAAATAAATAATGAATAATCTGTACTGTACAGTACTGACCTGATAAGTTTGTGGTTAGTGTCGACATGCCACAGTGAAAGGGGCCCCCTGACAGAGTAAGTTCTTCGCACAATGCAGCCCAGTCCAGTCAGTCTAGAAAGAATCCCAAGCGAGTCCACTCGATGCATTGATGCAGTAACTCTCCTCCACTGGACGTGGATTCCCATGGACTTTAGCCTCCCTTTGACCATCCGATAGCCTGCTGTGGGCATTTCATTTTTGATGTGTTGGACTGCATTATCAAGCTCCTGGTCAGTAGCATTGCTGTAGTTCTGTCTGGCAGAGAGACCAAACTCCCTCATCCGTCTGTTGACTGTACTGGCTGAAACGCACATTAACTTTGCGATGCAGTCCACAGACAGATTTATCTCCAAAAGCTCAACAAGTCTCTCCTTCTCTAAATTGTACCTGGGACGCCCCATCTCTCCAGCTACAGTTTCAACAGTACTGCTGGTAAATTCAGCATTTTCAATGTGGTTTATGACCAGATGGAGGAAATCTCTTAAGGCCTGTACAATATCTGGGGGGGCATTTACATGCCTTGACAGTGCTTCCCAGAGGTACAGCTCCTGCCGACATGCAAACTGTAAGAAGTCCAAGTCAAGAGGCGTTCTTGAAAGCGCTGACTCTAATTTAATGATCAGCCTGGAAGTAATCTCACGTCTGACTATGTCCTGTTGAAGTGGAAAACAACATGAAATTAACACTGTACAATATCTGGGGGGACATTTACATGCCTTGACAGTGCTTCCCATAGGTACAGGCTCCTGCCGACATGCAAACTGTAAGAAGTCCAAGTCAAGAGGTGTTCTTGAAAGCGCTGTATGTTATAGTAACATACAGTACCAGTCAAAAGTTTGGAAACATTACTATTTTTAATGTTTTTGAAAGAAGTCTCTTATGCTCATCAAGCCTGCAGTTAAAAAAACAAAACAAAAAAAAAAAAACAGTAATATTATGAAATATTATTACAATTTAAAATAATGGTTCTCTTTTTTAATATATTTTAAAATGTAATTTATTTTTGTGATGCAAAGCTGAATTTTCATCAGCAAGTACTCCAGTCTTTGGTGTCTTATGATCCTTCAGAAATCATTCTAATATGCTGATTTGATACTCAGTTATTATCAATGATGGAAACAGTTGCGCTGTTTAATATATTTTTTTCGAATACTTTTTTCAGGATTTATTGATGAGTAAAACGTTAACGGCATTTATTCATAAAAACAGCATTTATTCAAAATAAAAACATTTCTAACAATATACATCGTTACCATCACCTTTTATCAATTTAACGCATCCTTGTTGAATTAAAGTACTAATTTCTTAAAAAAAAAAATAGTTATTGTTCCCAAACTTTTGAACGGTAGTGTATATTGTTACAAAAGATTTCTATTCTAAATAAATACAGTTCTTTTTAACTTTTTATTCATCAAATAATCCTGAAAAAAGTATCTCAGGTTATAAAAAAAATATTAAGCAGCACAACTGTTTCCAACATTGATCATAAATCAGATGAGCATAAGAGACTTCTTTCAAAAACATTAAAAATAGTAATGTTTCCAAACTTTTGACTGGTACTGTACATGGTCACTAGTTCAACTAAAACACTTGCCATGAAAAGTTTGGGAACCACTGGCCATACTTTACGTTTTGTTTTACACATGCAGCACTGACTAAAACGCTAGTTTGCTGAGAGACACCTAACGTTAGCCCCTGCTGAGTTTGGTAGCCTAAAACTTGCTAGTTAAGGTTGATTAGCTTATGTCAGCTACTTACATGTTCCAAAAAAATTTCAGATTAAATTGCTACATTGTCAAACACACAGCCCCCATCATATATCAATATCACTTACGCCTACATCTTCAGGTGTCGCCGCCATTCCGTCCACTGTGCAGTGTTAACTGAATGACTGAACTCGGTCAGATACTTTGACTCCGTGCTTCCTGTAATGAGAGCTGTCAATCAAGGTACAAGGATGTCCCTGTGGGTGTGATTACGATGAAAGTGACCAATCATAAGAGAGTCAGTGCCCTCCTTGGTTTCCGCCCCCAAATTGTCAAAAGTCATCTAGACTGGAGGGAGCAGAAATCAGCTGAGCGAGGAGAAATCCACTGCGCGAGCAAAACAGCACTCCGCGAGCAGAAGCCCGCTGCGCGCCAGCAGGATTCCACTGTACAAGCAGAGTTAGCCTATGAGAGTATGCCAGGCGCTCGCGCGCAGCTGCCTGTACACCTCTCGGTTGTTGAATTTGTGCGTGAGTACTATTATCATGCCAGCTGAAGGTTCATTTTTGCGCGTGTGAAATAACATAATGTGCTCGTGAGCATGTCTTACACGCTCATAACTTTTGACTAAAAAATAACGCCATAGGTGGTGCACATTCCACGTTCACTGAGCCCTCCTCCCTTGTGTTTGGAAAGGCATAAATCGACATTGGATTGGGCTAGGAGTTTGATCGACGTGTCTTTGGACAGATCTGATTGGGGCCTTTCAGACATATGACACATTACGTGATGACACAATTGCCCATCAACGCAAACGTGTTAAGGCAAAACTAACTGAAATTGCATCATTCAACTGCATCGCATGCATTGGTCGGTGCATCTAAGACATTTTATGGTGTTGTTTGGCCGTGCAAACGCACAGAAAAATAAGCGTAGTCTCATTTTAACGATAACCACCTAATCTAAGAGCTGATATAAAGTTTTTGGCCACTTCTTGCACACGGAAGTAGTAATTGGAGCAGAAATGTGACCTAATTGTTTGTTTGTTTACATAAGTATTTCCATTGTCTTGATTCTTTTGATAATTATTTTCTGTAATTTGTTAGATCAATTAAATAAAGTACATGATCATATTTTGGTGAATGAGAGCTTTCATTTGATATATGACTCATCTGTGTTTGGGAATTTTGAGCGGTATGAATATGAATATTATTAGGTCGTCTTCACGAGGGGACGACGTTTGTTTGTGGGGGGGCAGATTCAGACCTTATGTTATTTCTTTGTAACATAAATGCAAAAGTGATGGGATGGATAAGAAAGCTGAGGTTCTAAGCTTTCAAATGATACCATATTTGTCTAGTTCACTGCTCCTCAACGTATTAATTTTTTACAGTAACTTTGATGCAATTTTGGACCCACCGGTGGGTCCGCGGGGGAGTGCAGAGCTTAAGAGGCTTAAATAACAGAAGAACTGGGATAAAAGTTTATAGTTTGTGTATAAACACTTACTGACTACAGTAGCGATCAAAACCAAAGTATCTTAACACGTATGTATTACGTATGTATTTGCGTAACATTTATCCTCTTCCAATAGTGAAACAAGTCTTTATGAATTGAGACATTGACTCCTTCATTGAATTTTCTTTTGAATTTTCTTTCCAAATTAATAGATATTTTTAAAAGCCTTAAGCAATGAACATTTTGTCAGAACCACTAGTAAATTACGTTACTTTAAGTTTATTATTATTATTATTTTCAGAATCGTGAGAGAATCGTAATCTCCAATTTATTAAAAAACAAATTGTGATTCTCAATTTATCCAGAATCGTGAAGCTCTAGTGTTGTTTATTACTGCATATAATTCATTAAAATAGAAATTTAATTTAATGAAGAACAAGTTGATTGCAAAATGCACCTGCATTTTTTGAATTTCTTGTTTTGCAGTTGAATAAAAGACCATTTTTCTTTGTATTTTTCTTTTTTTTTTTTTTTTTTTTAAAAAGTGTAAAAATTATGTTTCCAGTCTTGTCTTGTTACACCCCTTTATATATATTAGTACACTCTTAACATCAGTTAGTCAAGCATTATAATGTGATAATGATAGAACTTTAGTAATTAGAATTAAAACTTGGTAACCATGTATGAATAAATATTAGTCACTTTAACTGAATTTAGGACTGATGGTGGTGCTTTTTTGGCCATTCAGTGTTTTTGTAAAAAAAAAAAGGGGGGGGGGGGACTAACAATAAAACTGATGATGATGATAATAATAATAATAATAATAATAATAATAATAATAATAATAATTTCTACCATAATAATAAAAAAAACCCTCTACCATGAAGAACAATATAAAATGCACTAAGGATTAATGAGCTGCTGCGTTCATGAATATTAATCAGGTTGTGTGCATTCGCTTGAACTGATTGGCTGAAATTAAAACAGGGACGATAATAGGTGAGCACCAGCCAATAAGATTGTCATTTGTGCATTAGTTCTGCCTACTACCGAAGAAACCGGCAGTTCTTAACCCTTTCACTGGTGAGTTTAAAATATTCTATCTGACCCCCCAGAGTGAGTTTTTTTTTAGGCGACCGTTATTTTAGAACGTTCACTTTATTGTTTCCATGGCGACGCGTCATGATTGACACCGCAGCCACTATAGCGCTGTATGACAGACGTATCGCTTTTATTTCGTTTTTCCTTTTTTATTCAAAATATTCACACACTTGCTTACCATGTCTTCAACTATCTGATATTCCGATTCACGAATACGTGTAAGTGAGTGTATTTTGCCGTTTTAAAACCTTTATAAATGATCTGGATCGTGATCTATAACGCGAGATGGGCGCCGCCATGTTTGTTCGCGCTGCTATTCAGAGAGTCCTGTCAGCCGGATTTACAGCACGTAAATTCACCAGTTTCTCCCGAAATACATGCAAGTAAGTAGCTGGTGAAGTGGGAAAGGAATGGAGTGAATTATATCATTACTTACATTATGTGTATCTGATATAAATCAAACACGTCGGCAAATTATACTTAAATGGATTGTTATTGCTGCTTCCATAAACATCCGTGTGTATTTTACAAACTCTAAATGTATTGTTTTACTAGTACTTATGTGTATTTAAATGTCTGAAACCTAAAATAAACGTTAAGTCGTTGAAAACACTGCTCAATTGTGATTATATGACAAGCGCAGCAAGCGTCTCTCTATGGCTCAGTGCCAGCCAACGCGCGAAAACACAGTTTGAATTTGGCAGTTGCGTGACGTCACCGAACGTTCTAAATCCCATATGTGGGACCGTACTCCCAGGGGCACAGAAAATAGAATCCCATATGTGGGACCGTACCGCTCAAAGGGTTAAAAGCTGCTGAAGAATTCTCAAGGAACGCCGTTATTTTGACAGGAAACGCTTAGTCAGTGTTAGGCGAGTGAAAATATCTCTGTGCTAAACGTATACTTAGTGTCCAATTCACACACTGACGAGTAAAATCTGAGAATTCATAGCCATGTATTGTAAAACAGTTGCACTGTAAAATAAATGAAAATTATTATTTCATAGGTATATTATTTTTGCTTTACACTACAGTAGGGAATTACAATATTTGTAAATCCTAATTTCTACACTTCAAAGAGATATGTTGAATTTAGACTGCAGTAACGTTACCCATTTAAACCGCTAGTTGTCAGCAATTCATACTGCACTTTTAATCTTTCATTTTGATGGAAACAGCAGTAGAGCTTTTATTTTGCTGGAAAACTCCAGCTTTAGTGAAAAAAGACTTACAAAGAAATGATTTGTATCTCACTACAAATCTAGTGAAATGCTGTAATATAAAAATTCCCAAATCCGAACCATATATTTTTATTATTATTATTATTATTATTATTATTATTATTATTATTATTATTATTATACGTGATATGAAACATTTTATAGAACAAACTTTTTGCATGATTTATATCATTTTAATTGTGGAAAAATTAATCTTATTCCAGACATTGAAAGTTCATGGAGTTATTTTTATAAAAGTTTTACCCATCTTATAAATAAGTATGCTCCAAAAAGTTTAGAGTTAAAGGCAGACATAATGTATGGTTTACCCCTGAATTGTCAAATTTACTTTGAGAACATAATATGGCTTGATTTACAGCTAGAAGTACTAATCTAAAGGAAGATTGGTTGATTTTCAGACAGTTGCATAATGTGTCTACAGCTGTGATTAGAAAAGCTAAGGTTGATTACTTTCTTTTAGAAACTGCCACAATAATCTGTATAATTAAACATTTTGGAAAAATATTAAAATTCTTACTGGAAATAAATCAAATTCAGATTTTCCGTCATGTATTATAAAGGATTTATGTAAAATTGTGGATAAAGGTGAAATAATAGACTGTTTAAACAAACATTTTGTGGCCTCTGGTACAACTTCATGAGTCAAATAATGATAACTTGATAACTTCTTAACTGTTTACTCTAGTGTAAATCATTTTAGACCAAGTATTTGATTTTAGTGCAGTAACAGTTTCAGAGGTAAATAAGGCACTTAAATCTTTAGATAGTAAAAACAGGCTGGTGATAAGTTGGATCCATGTTTTTTAAAGTTGGCAGTAGTGTTGTCACAATACCAAAATTGTATTATTAAAACAAAACATTTAATCCCCCCTTTTAAAAAATATATATATAAATAAATAAAATAATAATCATTTGCCAGTGCCACTACACAGGATTATGGTGAACAACTACCGAGCCTACAGGTATGTAGAGATCTTTGCTACATTGGTAAGTTAAAGGATAAAGCCAAATCTTATTTCATGATATAGTCATTTTATTTCACAACAACAATTTATATCATGACATAGTCATTTTTTGTTATTTTATCTTTGTTATTAATAATAAGAACCAGATGCAAGTAACAAACTAAATGACAACTACAATAAAACAAAGACAAACATAAAATAAAGAGGGCCCTATGAAATCTCTTTTATTTTATCCAAAATTCCATTTTAATTTTTCTAGACTCTGTTTTAATGGTTACATAAAAATGTATCAAAAAGTATGTCTAATTAATTGAAATCATGAATCTTGCAAAATTTAACAGCAATTCATTAAAAGTTTAACAAAAATGACATGGTTTTAAGGCCCAATGAAATACGTTTTATTATTTTTCTCAAATTCAGTTTTGTTTTCCATTAATTTTCTGGATTCTATTTTAATCGTTTCATTTTAATAATCAAAAGCATGTCTAATGAATTTATAAAGGATAATTAGACTTGATAAAGAATGAATTTATTATTTGCTATTTATTTTTTTCAGAAATACTGTTGTGCATTTACAATTTTCTGTTTTTTTTTTTTTTTTGTTTTTTTTGTTTTTTCTGGTAAATATTCCTTAAACATTGGTTTAATAATATTTTTATTAGTAGTTTATATTTTTATTAGTATAATATATAGAATTATGCCTATTCATAAGAGAAAACTATTCTACTAGTATCTACTAGTTATTATTCTGGTAAATATTCCTTAAACATTGTTTTAATAATATTTTTATTATTAGTACTATCTTTACATTAAGTAATATATTTCTGACTCTCAAGTTAAACTGCCATCTGCACCATTCACTAACACAGACACGCAGAAATACGGCTCTTATTAAAATGCATTCTTAAAGTACCTCTAACACTGCGAGGGAGACGAGAGGTGAGCGGATCCATATGCAAACTTTTATTCATTCGACGAGACAAAGACATAGTGAAAACCAGGCAGGATCAGCACAACAACAAACAGGTATAACAAAGGTGAGACGTGGGGATAGTCCATGTAGCAGGCGTGGGTCGATCAGCGGCGAACATAATCCATAATGCGAGGAAAAGGGGTGATCCATACAACGAGCTAGAGTCCAGAAGGCAGGCGGCGAGACAGACGAGACGAAATGGCCAGGCGAGAAAGCTAAACACAGGGAACTCGGGAACTCGGGAACTAGGGAACTAGGAAACTAGGGAACAAGGGAACAAGGGAACAAACGCAAATCAACAGTGAAAACACCACACCGATAATCACAATACTCCGTGATCTAGAGATGGAAGGTCCGGGGCTTTTATAGCGCGCCTGATTGGCCACAGGTGCTGACTCAATCAGCGCGCTGGATGATGGGAGTAGTAGTCCGGGGTGTAATATAACAGTCTGTGTGATATGGCAAGGTGAGAGCGACATCTGGTGGTGAGCGGACCGAAGGTCACCGACCAGATTCATGACATAGCCCCCCCCCAAAGAGCGGCTTCCAGACGCTCTAACTGAACAACAGTCCAGAGGAGCGGTGGGGCGGGAGCGAGACAGGGCGAGGGTTGGAGGACCAGGTCCATGCGGAGGACCCGGTGACTGAGGCAGGACCGGCAGGGCAGGAGCCCACCAGGGCGGAGCAGGTGGAGCTGGAGCCCTCCAGGGCAGAGAAGGAGGCGGAACAGGAGGCGCAGGAGCCCTCCAAGGCAGAGCAGGAGGCGCAGGGGCCCTCCAGACTTGTGATCAGACGAGAACGCTGAAGCAGATTTGTGGACAGACGAGACCTCTGGAGCAGACTTGCGTTCAGACGGGACCTCTGAGGCAGACTTGTGATCGGACGAGAACTCTGAAGCAGATTTGGGGACAGACGAGACCTCTGGAGCAGACTTGAGATCAGACGGGACCTCTGGAGCACAGTGTGCAGCCCACACACGCCAAATGGCAACCGCCACTAAGGGAAGAGCAGCGGCGGGAGGCAGGACCTCATTAATGGTTGGTTTATGAGGCACTGATGCCACTGGGATGTTTGCTGCCCGCACTGACACTAGTGGTGGGTCCAGCACGCTGGCCATCATGATAGGCCGTGACCTTGGGGTGTCAGACGAGACATGGCGAGGCTCTGGGCGGTCAGATGAGACATGGTGAGGCTCTGGGCGGTCAGACGAGACGTAACTTGACTCAGGGCAGTCAGACGGGACGTGACTCGACTCTGGGCCGTCAGACGGGACGTGACTTGACTCTGGGCGGTCAGACGAGACGTGACTTGACTCAGGGCAATCAGACGGGACGTGACTTGACTCTGGGCCGTCAGACGGGATGTGACCCGACTCTGGAACAGCAACAATATCTTAACTTGGCTCATGAAGATCAGCTGTGACTTGACCTGGCTCATGAAGATCAGCTGTGACTTGACTAGGCTCATGGAAATCAGCTGTGGCTTGACTTGGTTTGTGGAGATCAGCTGTGACTTGACCTGGTTCGTGGAGACCGGCTAAGGCCTGACTTGGCTCATGGAGATCAGCAGTGACTTGACCTGGCTCATGAGGATCAGCAGTGACTTGACTTGGCTTATGAGGATCAGCGGTGACCTGACTTGGCTTATGAGGATCAGCAGTGACTTGACTTGGCTTATGAGGATCAACAGTGACTTGACTTGGCTCAGGGATGACGGCTCTGACTTGACTTGGCTCAGGAACGACAGCTTTGACTCTGCTTGACTCAGGAACGACAGCTTTGACTCTGCTTGACTCAGGAATGACAGCTTTGACTCTGCTTGATTCTGGAGGTACAGCCGTGACTTGACTTGACACAGGAATAACAGCTGTAACTGCACTTGACTTAGGATGAGCAGCTCTGACTTGATCTGACACAGGAAACACAGCTTTAACTTGACTTGACCTGGGTTACACAGCTGTAACTTGACTTGACACTGGGAATACGGCCGTGACTCGACTTGACAAAGGAAATACAGCTGTAGCTTGACTTGACACTGGAACAACAGCCGTAGCTTGACTTGACACTGGAACAACAGCCGTAGCTTGACTTGACACTGGAACAGCAGCTGTAGCATGACTTGACTTGGAAGCTTGACTGGACTTGGGAACAACAGCTGCAACTTGGCTGGACTCAGGAAACGCAGCTGCAACTTGACTTGACTCGGAAACTTGACTTGACTCGGGAAACACAGCTGTAACTTGGCTTGACTCGGGAAACACAGCTGCAACTTGACTTGACTCTGGAAAAAGCAGCTGCAACTTGACTTGACTCGGGAAATGCAGCTGTAACATGACGGAGCTCCGGTTTCGCCGCCATTTTCATGAGCGTGCACCGGCGCGGCCGCCATCTTGCGAACGGGCACCACTGTCGCCCCCATAGTATGAACGTGCTCCGGCGCGGCCGCCATCTTGCGAACAGGCTCCACTGTAGCCAGCATTATGTGAGCGCACTCCGGCACAGCCGCCATTTGACGAGCGGGTTGCGCGGCCGGCATTACCGCGATGTCGCGTTGCACCTCCGCGACACCCACGGTAAAAGATGAGCCCACAGTCAACAGGGCAAAGTCCATGAAAGCAGCTAGCGATGAACGCGGACCCTCGCGTCTCAGCCTCGCCTTTAAAGGCTGATTTATACCATCACAGAATATTTCACTTAAAATACAGTCCGGGAGAGTGGAATGGTTTGCCATAACCAGAAATTCACAGATGTATTGCTCGAGTGTGCGTGGTCCTTGTCTTAACCTGAATAGAATCCGATTTGAGTCCATACCTGTCGAATGTCCGGGGGTGAAGCTGCTGGATCCTGTTGTGACGGAGTATTTTGTAACACAGGGAGACGAGAGGCGAGTGGATCCATATGCAAACTTTTATTCATTCGACGAGACAAAGACATAGTGAAAACCAGGCAGGATCAGCACAACAGCAAACAGGTATAACAAAGGTGAGACGTGGGGATAGTCCGTGTAGCAGGCGTGGGTCGATCAGCGCCGAACATAATCCATAACACAAGGGAAATGGGTAATCCATACAACGAGCTAGAGTCCAGAAGGCAGGCGGCGAGACAGACGAGACAAAATGACCAGGCGAGAAAGCTAGACACAGGGAACTCGGGAACTAGGGAACAAGGGAACAAACGCAAATCAACAATGAAAACACCACAACGATAATCACAATACTCCGTGATCTACAGAGGGAAAGTCCGGGGCTTTTATAGCGCGCCTGATTGGCCACAGGTGCTGACTCAATCAGCGCGCTGGATGATGGGAGTTGTAGTCCGGGGTGTAGTATAACAGTCTGTGTGATATGGCAAGGCAAGAGCGACATCTGGTGGTGAGCGGACCGAAGGTCACCACCCAGATTCATGACAGTACCGGTACTAATAAAATGCGGAATCGTACCATTTTTAAAAGCAGGGTATTGCAATAATTTTTAAGTACCGGTATATCGTGCAACACTAGTTGGCAGCTGATTTTATTGCGCCACCACTAACTTATCTTTTCAATCTTTCTTTATCTACAAATGAAATCTGGAAAACTGCTTATGTTCGGCCATTATTTAAAGGGGTTGATCCAACTGTATTGAATAATTATAGGTTTATTTTGAAATTGTCTATTTTAGCAAAGGTTTTTGAATCACTTGTGAATAATCAATTAAAAGAGTTTCTATCTACTAAAAATGTCTTATCAGATTTCCAGTCCGGTTTCAGGAAAAAAAACACAGTACATCCACAGCAATTTTAAAAGTATTAAATGATTTAATGGTTTCACTGGATAATAAAAACTAGGGATGCACGATATTACCGGACTGATATCGGAATCAGCCGATAATGGCTTTAAATATCGGCATCGGCCCGATATGAAAAATTATGCCAATATGTCTTGCCGATAAGAGGAATATGTTAAGTCACATGTGCTGAATGGTGATTAGATTTACTGTTTCGGATCACTGCATTTAAACTGAGAATGCACATACAGAATGACGTGTTCGGTGTGTGATAGAGTAAACAGTAATAGCACGTGCAGTGGCAGCAGTGGCGTTGGAGAAAGCGAGATGTTGTTTAGTTTGGGATAATCAAGTCAAGTCAAGTCAAGCTTTATTGTCATTCCGCTACATGTGTGGACATACAGTGGAACGAAATGTCGTGTCTCGCAGGACCACGGTGCTACATAAATAAACATAAATATGAACATAAATACACTAGACGTAGAAACAATTTTTTAAACCTATACTTGTAACTATACCTATACTATAAATAATTGACTATACATTCACATAACCTAAGACAGACTATACAAGTAGTTTACATAGTAACTGTGCATGATAATGTGCAGAAGTAATTTACTTAAGTAATTTACAGCCAACAGTAATTTACTGTTGGCTGTTTTATATCCAGTCACTAGACACTGAATGCACCCTTTTAAATGGTTTCATGGTGCTCGATGTTGTATTTTGAAACACAATAGCAATGTTTGCAATTGCCATGATCGGCATTTAATATAAAATGATCCCAAAAGAAATTATGGCGTGCGGTCAGTGAACTATGAATTATGACACAAGTGAGGTAAAAAACATTCTTTGTAAGAGAAATATATTTATTTTCCCAAATCCTCACCATCTCACCCTTTAATTTCGCAGGTTTTTTTTCTTATCATTCACTTTTAATCCATCATCTCTTACTGTGGTAAACTGGAGGTGGGAAATACAAGATTTCATGGCAATAAATCAAGAATTTGTTAATATGACTTTTTAATTCGTTCTCTCATTTTACAAATCAATAAACTAACAAATCGTAGGACCGAATTAACAAGTTGAATTAATTATGTCCTGTTCCTGTTCGGCATAGTATTCTTGTGCAAAAAAACAAAAAACAAAAAGCAAAGCACCAGTTTAGTTTTACTTTTTGTTTTCATTTTGAAAAGCTTGTTATCTTTGCTGTTGCCTCACGTTACACTTTAGAGGCTTTCTTTTATATATGCATTTTTTTTTTTAATTTATTTGATTCCTCCTCTGCTTTTTGCTTCACAAAATTCAAATCATAAATAATACTAGCCAACTGATAAAAAGAAGGGGTTGAATGTTAAACACTTATTATTGTTTATTTAATCCTAACAAATAACAAAACTGACTTTTTTTTTTTTTAGAGTCAAATCTTTTCTTTCTTTTGAAGCAAGGAAGAGATTAGTAGCAGCTACATTTTTGTCAGTGTTGGATTACTGTGATATCATGGATGCAGATGCAGGCACCTAAACATTGTTTACAGGCATTGGATTTGGTTCATCATGGAGCATTAAGGTTTATCATAAATTCAAGAGCCCTGTTCATCACTGTTTATTGTACTCTCAGGTTGGTTGGTCGGCGTTGTCAACCCGTAGACTTAAGCATTGGTACTTATTTATATATAAAATCATTTTAGGTTTAACTTCCTTTGTATTTACAGCAGAATATCATTCAAAAAAAGGTGCACAGAATTATGGGCTTCGCTCACAAGACTATTATCTTTTAATCATCCCTGAAGTCTGTACTAATATGAGTCAGCGGGCATTTAGTTATGCTGCTCCATTTGATTGGAATCAATTACAAGATAAGTTATGCTTAAAAGAGTTGACATCGATAAATTATTTTAAATGTATTTTTAAGGAACTAGTTTTAGAGTCATTTGACTGTAAATTTTCTGAGTGATTTGTGTATAATTCTGTATAACATATTTGTTTTATGTGTAACTAAATGTGCTCATTTATCTTGGCCAGGATCCTCTTGTAAATGAGATTGTAAATTTCAGTTCTGAGTTTTTTTTCAGTTTTTTTTTTTTTTTTTTTTTTTGTGCAGCGAAAGATAATGTGCAAAAGCATAATTGCCCAAAACACAACTTTAAAGATGTTTTATCTAAGACTAAGAAGTTTAATATATTTTTAAAACTACACTTTTTGCCCAGAAGACCTATCGTTTCGTAACGTCATATGACTAATATGTTACTTCCCTAGTATTTATTATCTCTGAATTGGATTCTTATTGTTTAATTATATAATCAGCATGATACTGTCACACATAGTCCAAGCAGACGAGGATAAAGAATATTTAGCAAAAAGTCTTTAATGACACATTCAGAAGGTAAATCTAATAACAACCAACACAAACATACAACTGATGTATTTCTGAGAACAGACAAACTGAACTGAAACAAGAGGAACTTAAATACCAAGAAAATGAGGGAAATGATGACAAACAATTGTGAGATCAAATGAATCACCATGACAACTGATAAGAGAGTGGGGAAACTGAACAAAGAAGCACAGGAACTAAATACAAACTAAGAGTCCATGAAAATGAAACTAAAAGTACAAGATGATTAAAAGTCTGTGGCATTCTTGCCTGACAAATAAAATGTTATATTTAACTTATTCTGAACTCTCCTGAAATCATTATGACTAGTAGATCATGTGGAGGCTGATGTTTCAAATCTCAAATCCGGATAAATGGAGCAGTAGGAACGCCATCAGAGACCTTTTGATTTCTATCTATCACTGACTACTAACTAACTACTAACTAACAAACTACACTTTTTGTTCTGTGTCGGTGTAAGACTCAAATGTGACAACGGGTCTCTGATGAGTGAATAATTGAAAGTATCCACCTTACTCTTCAACGCAGAAGTAAGCATATGGGTGAGACTTCCAGTTCATTAGCTGCTATAGAGAAATAGCATGAAGAATTACAATATGCAGTAAATGGTAAAACTGTTTGCACTACCAGGGTGTTCATAATTAAGTGTGTTCATAATTAGGATAATGCATTAAAATAATATGGTAAGACACACCAATTTGCAATGTCAAGCAACAAATCAAGCTGTTTTGTACAGCTGAAAATAGCTGGAAGGGAATGAGCCCAGAAGCAAGAAAAATAAAATGTTTTCATTTGTATGGAAAAATAAGATGGACAGGATGACCAGAATAATTAAATATCTCAATTAATATTATCTGATATTTGTGATTAGTTGCTAATTAGAAACACATTCTAAATGTAATGATCACTTGAAAATTGGAGTCAGATTAAACACGGAGCTACAATTAAATTTGAACTCAATCCCAACTTTGCAGAAGCGTGAGTGAAATATGTCAACATTATACTATAATGTTACTCTAATTTTACCATTATCACCTATATAGTACTATAAACTTGTTCAGCATCACAATCAGGAATCATGTGGGTCGAGTGCATTTAAATTAATGCTTTAGCTGCTGGCAAGTTAAAATCTCTATCCCGCTGATCCTGGTGTGTAGAAAAAGTAGTGCTCATACAAACACACACAAACACACTCTCACACTGCAGATTAAACAGTCTCAGAGATCATTCATGTTCTTCACTCTCTGCAGGCTGTATAACTGCAGTATTGGAGAGGAAGGCTGTGCTGCTCTGATTTCAGCTCTGAGATCAAACCCCTCACACCTGAGAGAACTGGATCTGAGCGGTAATAAACCAGGAGACTCAGGAGTGAAGCTGCGCTCTGCTCTACTGGAGGATCCACACTGTAAACAGAAAAAACTATAGTAAGTTATTGACTCAATGTTTTCATTTATTATTGTCTATTAAAGCAGATCTTAGTTATTATTATCTTATTTTATCTTTCTCTTTATTGTACAGTATTTGACAGTGGAAACTCAACAATTTCCAAACAAGTGAATCAAAACAACACATCCTGAACAAGACTGTCACCTGGACACATACCGATGATCCAGCAGTTTCATATGTGAAGGATTTTTTTTTTTTTTTTTTAATTTTCATTCAGACTAGATTTTTTTCCATTCTCATTGGAACATTTTTCAAATAAGCAGATTGGACATTAACTGCACTATAAAAAATTTTAAAGACATTTATCAGCAGTTGCTTCCCTATTGTGAAAACAGTCCACAAACAGTTGTGAATAATAAATAAGTTGTTGATTAGTCTTCATGCTTAAATAATTCTAAAATAAAATCTTCATGTTCATGCTAAAAATAGCTTCACTATTTTACAATCAGGCAGTTTGTTTATTTCATATTCTAACGTGTCATCATTTGAACAGATGTTTTCATTTGTTACACTTCTGAAAATGACTAGATCAGAAATTTGAATATGAATATATAAAGCCAAAGAGCCCAAACAAATACTAATCACTATTTATGATTATGGTGACTTCAAAACAATTAGTTGTAAACAACCAAATTTCTCACAGTGGCACAGTTAAAGACAACTTTATAATGTGAATTCACAGTAAAACAAGAGCAGTAAATTACTGTGATGTTGACATCATTCTGCTGTTCATTCACAGACATTTATAAGAAAATGACCCAGCATGCATTGATGCACTGATGAAAAATATGTGAAAAAAGTGCAAAATGTGCAGAAGTGCAGAACGTTTCCAGGTATTAACACTTCCTCAGTGCCATGTGCTACCAAAAGATACCTGTGCTCATTAAAACATGTATTACCATAATACACCTAATGTCACAAAGATACAAACATCTTTCAAAAAAATACATATCAAACATATAACAACATAAAACAAATACATTTGCAAATCATCCAAAATGACCCATAAATAACTACATCAATAAAAATATGCATACAAATGTATTTCAATCCAACAATTTCATGACAAAGGTTTTAAATATCAGTTTTTATATATAATAAATAGACGTCATACCAAAGTGCTCATTAGGTTCCCCATATATATCCTTAAATGATTATAAAAAAAACAGTTCAAAGATAAAGGGTGTTGTCGGCGCCAATAGCCTTGTGGGCAGCGCGCCGACATATAGCGCTGTTCTGCTCCGGGGAGCCTTCGAGGACCTTTCCCGATCCCTCCCCCATCTCTCTCCCACTTAACTTCCTGTCCTTTCTGATCTGTCCTGTCTGTAATAAATGCCAAAAAATAAATCTTTAAAAAAAAAAAAAAAAAAAAGGTAAAGGGTGTTTAACTTTTAAGATAGAAAAAAATCCACCTACATTCCTTCTGCAATAGTCTACATTCTAAAACCCCCTTCTCTGCGAGTCTGTGTCACTTTCAATAACCACAAAATTTAAATCTAAAACTGGATGAGACATCTCCAACAAAATGACAAGCCACAGGAGAATTTAAATCTTTCCTACAAATAGCACAATAATCCCAGTCCTAATTTGTGTATTTGTCTTACCCACATATTGTTTTATACACGGACAAGGTAACAGATAAATCATATTAGTGGAAGCACATGTGGCCAGTTGTTTAATCTTATATTAATCTGCACATTTTGCACTTTTTTTTTTTGCACATATTTTTGTGACCTCTGAGCAATAAATGAAATAAGCCTTTTTGGCTGGATGAGTGCAGATCTCTTTCATCTTTATATTATTGTATTTTTGGATGCAGACAGGTGTTTGGTACTACAACCTTTTGTAATTGTGGTTTGTAGAAACAAAAATATTTTTTGTTGTTTTAAGATCAGAAAGATGCATTGGTTGCTTTGTTATATTTTGTATTGTGTGGGTTGATTCACTACCAAAAAAAATAGGTTTGCACTCCACAGGAAACCTAGTTTAATCATATACATATAACTAAAGCATAAATAAAGTTTGTAAATGGAGTTTGAACAAACAAATATTTATAGTTGTTGTAAAACTGTAATGAGGACTCGTAGGAAGTGTATAAGATCCAAGTGCGAGCTTTAATAACCAGATTGTAGTCAACAGGCAGGGTCAATATCCAACAACAGTGTGACGAAGACAAAACAATAGCGTAAGCCACAAGACAGGCACAGTCAGACACCTTGACTTGACTCATGAAGAACAGCGGTGACTTGACCTGGCTCGTGCAGTCCAGCTGTGACTTGACCTGGCTCGTGCAGTCCAGCTGTGACTTGACTTGGCTCAGGGAGATCAGCTGTGGCTTGACTTGGCTCATGAAGATCAACTGTGGTTTGGCTTGGCTTGAGAAGATCAATAGTGACTTTGCTTGACTCAGGAACCACGGCTGTGACTTTGGTTGACTTGAGGGCTACAGCTATAGCTTTACTTGACACAGGAGCAATAGCTGTAACTTGACTAGACTTCGAAAGAGCAGCTCTGACCTGACTTGACACAGGAAACACAGCTTTAACTTGACTTGATGCTGGAACAACAGCTGCAGCTTGACTTGACTGGAACGACAGCCGCGCCCTGACTGGACTCTGAAACTTGACTTGACTCAGGAAACGCAGCTGTAACTTGACTGGGCTCAGGAAATGCAGCTGCAACTTGACTTGGAAACTTGACTCGGGAAACAAAGCTGCAACTTGACTTGACTCAGGAACAGCATGGCTTGACTCAGGAACAACATGGCTTGACTCAGGGGGAACAGCTGTGACTTGGCTTGACTCGTGGGGAACAGCCGTGACTTGGCTTGACTCGTGGAGAGCAACAGCTGTATCTTGGCTTGACTCATGGAGAACAGCTGTATCTTGGCTTGGTTCATGGAGAACAACAGCTATATCTTGACTTGACACAGAAAGTGTAGCCCTGACTTGACACTGGAGGATCTGGCATCACTTGATTTACCTTGGGGGTGGCAGAGATGATGGGATGAAATGCGGATGAGATGATTGTGGCTTGATGAGGCTCAGGCGTGGCAGCCATCTTGGCCAGGGACTCAGACGGGGCAGCCATCTTGTGAACAGGCTTGGAGATGGCAGCCATCTTGTGAATAGGCTTGGGAATGGCGGCCATCTTGTGAGCTGGTTGTGGGAGGGTGGCCATGACGGGTTCAGGCTCTGGACGGGCGGCCATGACAGGTGCAGACTCTGGAGCGGCAGGCATGGCGTGAGCAGGCCCTGGAGCGGCAGGCATGGCGTGAGCAGGCTTTGCCTTGACAGACTTGGCATGAGATGGCTCTGGCTTAGTAGACTTGACGAGTGCAGGCTGTGGCTTGGCAGACGTGACGTGAGCAGGCTGTGGCTTGGTGGACGTGACTTGAACAGGCTTTGACTTGGCAGGCATGACGCGAACTGGTTGTGGTGTGGGGGTTACTGTAGGATTGCGGGGTCCCTCATCCGCAATCCCAACAGTAAAAGATGATCGCGCAAGTAATAACGCATAGTCAATATATTTTTCCAAAGACCAGTGAATCTTACCTCCAGGGAGGCCAAAACGAATGGGGTGAGTCAGTCCTGCTCTGAAAATGTCCTTGAGTGCCACATCATTGAAGTTGACCAAGTGACAAAATTGGCAAAAGTCCACAACATAATCCTTAATGGGCCGATTACCTTGGTGTAGACGGAGGAGATGTGATACCGGGTCCATGATGATCTGTGTTTGGAAGCCGCTGGATCTTTGGGAGGCGAAGTATTCTGTAATGAGGACTCGTAGGAAGCGTATAAGATCCAAGTGCGAGCTTTAATAACCAGATCGTAGTCAACAGGCAGGGTCAATATCCAACAACAGTGTGACGAAGACAAAACAATAGCGTAATCCACAAGACAGGCACAGTCCAATAACCAGAGAGAGCAGTCCGAAAAGTAACAAATAAACAAGGCAAGGAACAACGGCAAAACTAGAAAGAACTATGGCAAGAAACAAAAGCAAAACTATGACAATAAACAAAACCGTGGCAATGACAAAAACAGAGCAAAGAAAACAGGGATAAACACTTGGTAGAGTCCACTAGAGCAAAATAATACTTCACGAAGTCCGTTTGAAAATGGTCTCCCTTTTATGGCCACCAAACAGGAAGTAACCAATGAGGCAGCAGAGGGAGCAGCAACAGTCAGTTGATGAGAAAGGGCTCCCTCTGCTGGCGTGGCGTTACAAAAACAAATAAATGAATTGGTTGAACAACAGCATTGTAATACTTTGTAGTAGCAGATGAGAATCTGTAAAGAGTAACCAGCAGTTACTCTTATTACACTTATCCTGGTTTGTGATAGGTTTGATTTATATAACATTTTGAAACAGTTAAGTTGTTTACACATAGCCAGATTATTTTTGCTTTCTTTGCTTCTCACATTACTAAAGAAAATAACTGCATTCTTGACTTTTATATATTCAGTTAAATAACACCCAGAGTATGTCTGTGAGGGAAATACATACAGGGGTTATAACTTTAAATATTAAAGAATGAAATTCAATATTAAGAGAAGATTTTAAACACCTTATGGTCTGTTTGGGGCACTTAAATTCCTTGTCAGGTGACACATGAAAGTGATGCTATTACAGCAAGATCTGTTTCAGAATCAGAATGAGCTTTATTGCCAGGAACGTTTACACATATGAGGAATTTGTTTTAGTGACAAGCTCCACAGTACAAGAGAATGACAGTTACAAGACAAGACACAGATAATAAAAAGAATAACATACAAATATACTCGGTGACCCGAGTTTGAATCCCATCTCGAGGTCCTTTGTCGATCCTGCTCCTCTCTCTTCACTCAGTGTTTTCCTGTCTGCTCTCCACACCAGGGCTCTTTAACTCAGTTTCATCCCGAATCAAACACATCTGACCAAGCTAATTATTCAAAAAGTATTCAAGACTATTTAAAAATGATGAACAGGTGTATTGGATAAGGGTTGCATTTACAAACTTTTGGCTAGCAGGCGTCATCAGCATGTGGTGTTTCGAGTGCTTCGAAACATTCATTTAGCGAAGCAATTGGTTCAGTTGATTCAAAGCTGTTTGAAAATGTTTGTTTCTCCCATCACTTCTTCAAACTTTTGATTCAGCAATGCGCAAATGTTTGCTGTGAAACAGTATTGCAATTGTTTAGAAGCAAAAAAGTTTTATATTACTAAACGAGTCAGGAGACAAACTAAAGCAAACCTTGACCACAATTATGGTGGCATTGTGTGTGTCTGTGTCTGTTTTCTTTCTTTTCTTTACCAATAAAACATCAACATCTAAACCTTTTTTAATTTTCAATAAGAGATTCTGCAGTCATAAAATAAAGTCAGTCGGGCTGGTAATGAGTGAAGCTTGTGATGCTGTTTGTGGAGTTGTTTAAAAAGATCTTGAGAGATTTCATGTTTTTTTGTTTTTGTTTTTTTTTTTCAGTTGATTTCATCCAAGACTGTTGCTGAAGTCAGTTGTAGTTCTTGTGTTTCTCTTTTCTTCAATGATGCAGCAGGTGTTCATCACTAATGCACAATCATCATTTAATTAGTCACTTAATTATCCCATTAACTTTAATTCTCTGAGGACTTGAGATTTGACTTGAGACTCAGTCCCACCTCTGATGGACACACACACAGGTGCCGTGGTAGTGAGCAATACTTGCTGGCAAACACTTCTTACTGTTACAATTACTTTACAAAACTGCTACAACACAATTGTTTATTTTGCTGTATTAAAGCTTTAATCAGGATAAAACCATATATTAAAGGGGTCATCAGGTGCCCATTTTCCATAAATTGATATGATTCTTTAGGGTCTTAATGAAAAGTCTATAATATACTTTGGTTAAAAATTCTCAATGGTTGTGTAAAACAACACCCTTTTTACCTTGTCAAAATGAGCTCTGCAAAAATCAACCCATTCTGATGGATTGTTACTTTAAATGCAAATGAGCTCTGCTCATCCCACCCCTCTCTTCTCTCTGTGGGGTGACAAGCTGCTCTGAGAGATTGTTTGCTTTAGCCGCATTTAGTGCGTTTAGCCGTGAAACGTACTAACTAGCACGTTATTAGGAGAGGTGATTGCAAAGATTCATAAAAAAACATTCCCTTTACAAACAAACATAATCTACTGCATCTTCAGCGGCTCAGATGTCAGGAGTAAATGACTCCTATGTTCATTATTACATCCAGCAACACACCACCTCAATTGCTCAGTCGGAGATATTCTTGTCTAACTTCCTTGCTCCGGCATCGAAACAATGGAGGTCGGACTGCGACAGCTGATCTGAGGTAAGACGCTCATGTCAATCAACTATCGTGGGAGCTGCCTCTGTCGGTGTGACACCACACTGACAGCCATCTGAGAACGGCTCGATTTGAAAAAGGGGATATTATTTTTACAGATTAATTCATTTTTAATTATTATAGGGTAGATGTGTGCATACACTGCCAACACACATTAATGTTTAAACAACATGTAAAAGTGAACTTTGCATCCGATGACCACTTTAAAGTTAACATAAGCAGTAGCATTTACAAGTCACAGCGTAACTAAAAGTATGAGACAACAACAAGCAAAGAAACATACTATTCTGAAGCGTCCTGTAAGAGCCGTGCTTGCACAGGTTCTGCGCGATCCTCTTCACTAATATTCTCTGGGTCTCAATCGGGCTCAAATTCAAGTCAAGTCACCTTTATTTATATAGCGCTTTAAACAATACAGATTGTGACAAAGCAGCTTTACAGTATTAAAAAGGAAATAGTGCACCAATAATGCAAAAGGACAACAGTAAACACTCAATTTTCAGTTATTCAGTGATGCCATCATCCAGCTTAGTTCAGTTCAAATAGTATATGATACCACTGGAAATTAAGTGTCCCCAACAGGGGGGCTGTTTAAGGACTTCTATCCTAACACCTCATCCATGAGGACAAACAAGGACCAAGTTTCAGCAGTGGGTTTCCCACTCACTCCCTCACCTGTCCCAGGACACTTGCAATCCTAAGGCAGAGCAAATAAGCCATGAATTTCATGAAAACTATGAATTTCAGCAAAGATGTGTGTGTTAACTTACTTTGTATTTCTTTAAGTTCTGCCATTTTTTCTCTAGAATTATCCTAAAACAAGAGAAAACAGAATATAAAATACTGAAGTGCTCAAAATTGGTTAAAACATGTAGACATATCTTGCATGACTGCAATACAAAAACACAAAGTGAAAGACTTTTGCCTTATATACTGTTTGTGATCATTGTGTAGGGTGACGGCTAATTGTTATAATAAACAAGACAGCCTAGTGGAAATATTAGAAATAAGTCGCTGCCTAAACTCCAAGCCATGCTGGCCGAGTTTTTGGCCCCTGTGAATAAATGTTCGTTTTGCCCCAGACCACCTAACAAATGAAGCTGCTCAGTGGTATCATTTTAAATGTAAGTTCGCTTTTTTCTTTTCTTTTCTTTTTCTTTTTTTTTTTTTTTTAAATAAAGACCTCTATCTTCTAATACTTGTTTTGCTATTTATGTAGATGTAATAGGCAGCTACTGTTACACATACACAGCTACTTGTACACTTAAGTACAATCTTGATAGACTTATTCTAAGTAGCTAATGCCTGTGTAATATTCTGCAATTTTAATGTAATTAGAAAGGTATTAAATGTCAGCATGATTCATTTTAAGCAGCTGTGCATTTCTATATCTCTGAGATGAGATCTTTTTCTGAGTATTTGATGCTATTGATTAATCACTGGGTCACAGGATTATGAGATAAATCTCTAAACTGTATAAATAAGGCGAGTGAGGTGTTAAATCATTCAGCAGGATCATCAAGCCGTCATGAGGTCTTTGGTTTTCCTTGTGTTTCTCAACACAGCATGTAAGTACAATAATCAGCACAAACTGAGGATTGGCACTTCATATCTCACCTGTAATGTAATAGCAGTTATTTTCAAATTGTGGGTTGTGACCCAAAATGGGCTGTTGGTTTGTTTCGATAGAGTCTTGTGTATCAGGGAAACTATTATTTAGCACAGATACTTTTGGGTCATCACAGACAAGTGTACCCAGGAACATTTGTTTACAAATATAGTTTAAAAGACATGAGAAAATAAATGGTAACACTTTATTTTAAGGTGTCGTAATACAGAGTAATTACCTAATTAAGTACTTAGTAGTAGCCGTTGTACTTACATGAAACAAAATGTATTTACCACGTAACTAAGTTGCGAAACAGCCTGTAATTACAGTTTGTAATTATGTAGATGTAATGGGCAGCTACTGTTACACATATGTAACGGGCCGAGTCTGTTACACAGCTACATATGTAACTAATAGATTGTTACATATCTGTTGCACACTTTATACAACGTAATTAAAAATAGTACAGAGAAAAGCTACTAAAAATTGTATCAAGATTGTACTTAAGTTTACTTCATGTGTATCTATACTCTACACCTTATCCAGCAGCACCGTTGTTTGATTTAATCCACCAGTACACAGCTTTACATACATGTAATACCTTTCTAATTACATTAAAATCACGGAATATTACACAGTTAACAGTTAACGTTCTGTTGCAACTGATGAAAATCAGTTTTTGTTCAGCAATTGTTTTCTTAGAAGAAAAAAAAATTGCTTCCAAGTTTAAACAATGCATACTCCTTAAATGTCCAACTGTGTGTGTACTGTGTGAGAAATTAATCTTATCGAGGTTCTAATCAATTGAACCTATTGCTTCACAAAATGATTCACTGTTTTGAACCGCGTGAAAAATCACATGCTGGTGACGCCTGCTGGTCAAAAGTGTGTAAATGCAACAAAAACAAGCCTGGCCAGGCTGGGAAAGTGGCCAGAACCTGTCTAAAAGCTGCCTGCTGACCAGCTATGACCAACTAAAACCAGCCAACCAGCCCAGGCTGGTTTTAGCTGTTTTTTTTTTTTTTTCAGCAGGGTTGATACACGCTCCAAAGCACTTTTTCGAAGCAGTGTTTAAAAGCAGCCATCACTAATATGTGCTATAATTAACAATATCAGATGACGACAGCAGACATTCAATGTATTGTGTGCAGTGGCTGAAAAGCCTGTCAGGATTGTTGGAGGATATGAATGCGAGCCTCATTCCCAGCCCTGGATGGCGTTTCTGAAATCGAGTTCTCACCAGTGCGGTGGATTCCTGATCAATAAAGACTGGATTGTGTCGGCCGCCCACTGCTATGACTCGTGGGTAACCTGCACCTCTAATTGTAAGACAGTATCTGTACCAATAGCTATAGCACATCTGTCTATTTTAGCAGCCTGACATAGCAATTATGAATTAACCAGTTGCGAGTGCTGGGGACGGGGCAGCTACAGGTTGTCTGTATGGGCAAAATATTTATCTACTTATGCTAGAACTCCTCATAAACTGAATCTTACAATGCTGAGTCAGCAAAGTGTAAACTGAATCATAAACTGAATCTGAATCTGAGTCAGCAAAGTGTATATCAGTTTGTGTCAGTTTAGCAAAATTAATTGTTAAAACCAATGCTTTCAACTGAAAAGCATTTAAAGGGAACCCCAGGTATAAAGTGCTAAAGTGGAATGAACAAAGATGTAGATCTTTAGGACGCTTTATTCGTCCACAGGCATCTTCCCATTCTTTTGCCATGACATGTCTGAGTTGTGTAGCAGTAAAAATAGCTGTAGCAATAAAAAAAAAACAGGCAGTGCAACCATTTTACGTCATTGAAATATTGGCACCCCCTCATAATCAAAAATATGTATAAAACAATGTGGATTTTTGAAATAACATAAATCCTAAATGGGTTTCTTACTATACATATTTCAGTAAGAGACATTTACATTATATGAAGCCATACAAGTCTTAATACCCAGGCTTCCCTTTAACACATGAGATCCCATAGATTCCCTATGAATTTACACACAACATTTTTCCACAACTTGTAAATCAATACTGAAACACAATAAACATTAAGGTGTGCATTCTAAGCTGTGTGGATGTAGAGCCTGTCAATCAATATTAGAGCGCCACCCTCAGGCTCAATCACGCAAGAACATTAGACTAATGCAATACAGGGGGATTGTATGACAGTACAATGTAACACTAATTTAAAGTAATTAATTTTTGTTGCACTAGTAGTGCAGATAAGTTCCTCACATGAAAGAAAATAACATTCATAATCTCTCTGTTAGCCGCATAGAAGTTGTTCTGGGTAACAACACAGCGGAGGATGAGAACAGTGAGCAGTCCATCCTGTCTGAGCGTGTCATCCGTCACCCACAGTTTAACTATTCAACCATTGACAATGACATCATGCTGATCAAGCTGAGCAAACCTGCAACTCTCAATGAGTATGTGAAGCCTTTAGACCTGCCCAAACGCTGTGCTCCTCCAGACACCAAGTGCAGAGTCTCCGGCTGGGGAATCACGATGAATAACAGTGAGTTCATTCAGATAACTTATTATTTACAACTCAGACAGCTGCTTTATCAGTTTTCTTCGTCTTTTTCTTCTTATGCTTGATGGTGGTCACACCACACGACTTGGAGTTTGACAAATGCTTGTAATCCACACCACTCCAGACCATCAATTAACATATGGTGAAGCAAAGAGCTGCGAGTTTGTAAAAAGCACATCCATCATTAAGACAGTTTTAACTTCAGGCTGCCACTTCTGGACAAAATATGACTCAATATTTCATAACTCTTCCTCCAGTGAAAAAGTCCATATTGATTGACTTTTATCTATATCTTAATGGTCTGAGGCTGACTAAATTTTTATTTTTGGGTGCACAGGTGAGCCTTTATGCTTGTTTACACTTAGCTTTTGTTTCTCAAAATATGTTTTGGTACAAATTCACACAAAACAGACAACTTGTAAAATTGTTACATTTTCTCAAATATTGACTTTCTCATTAGCTCTCCTTCTTGAGAGAAGTAGTGTTGATGATTCAGTGTGTTCTGTTGCATCAGATCTTTTCAGTGAAGTGGTTGAGCTATCTTACAAAACACTAATGAGGAATATAATGCAGTAGTCATACACATGATTTTCTGTTTTCTTTTTATGTATGAATATCTCTGGATAATGTGTGTTTAATTAGGGTTGCATCTAAACTCTGCAGGGCTGCGGCCCTTCAGGAACTGAGTTTGACGCCCCTGATCTAGCATGTCAAAAAATGCCAGAAACAGACAAAATCCTCTTCTTTCCAATTTCCAACTTTTTAGATGCATTTTGCCACTTCCTGTGCTGGAGTAACAGACAAAAACATGCAACATGTTAGCAGACTGCCAAAATGTTCTAACGGCACTTTAATGGTAGCAACTTAATAAAAATGGAAAACTTAATAGCATGTGCTAAAACATGCTTACAACATGCTAAAACGTGTTAGCTATACTGTATGTTAAATCATGATAGCAACATACTAGCAAAATGTCAAAACATTAGCAGCATGATTGTTAAATCATGTTGAATCTAGTAACATGTTAACCACTTGCTAAACCAAGCTATAAACATGGTAATAACATGTTAAAACATGTTAAAGCATGTTAGCAAAACCTAAAAATGTGAGGTTTTTGTGGTTTCTTGGCAGTCTAATGAGCTCTAATGAGGTCTGAAGTAGTCCAACATGGTCTGAGTTTTTCTGGGTTTAAACCTTCAAAACTTTAACCATTCAGACAAGGCTTTATCAAGCCAACATCAAAGCTTGTTATCAGGTTTTATCTAGTTGCAGTTTGATCTTATTAAAATGTTGTGTTTGGTCTGGACATAATTTTTGTAACGCCACGCCAGCAGAGGGAGCCCTCACCTACTGACTGACTGTTGCTGCTCCCTCTGCTGCTTCGCTGGTAGCTTCCTGTTTGGCAGCCATTAAAGGCAGGCCATGCCAAACAGACACTCGCGAAGTATTGTTTTGCTCATGCGGACTCTACCAAGCGTTTTTTCCCTGTTTCCTTGCCCTGTTTTTGTCATTGCCACGGTTTTGTTTATTGTCATAGTTTTGCTTTTGTTTCATGCCATAGTTCTGTCTAGTTTTGCCATCGTTCCTTGCCTTGTTTATTTGTTACTTTTCGGACTGCTCTCTCTGGCTTTTGGACTCCGCCTGTTTTGTGGATTACGCTATTGTTTTGTCTTCGTCACTCTGTTTGTCGGATATTGACCCTGCCTGTTGACTACGATCTGGTTATTAAAGCTCGCACTTGGATCTTATACGCTTCTCACGAGTCCTCATTACAGAATACTTCGCCTCCCAAAGATCCAGCAGCTTTCATACACAGATCACCATGGACCCAGCATCACGCCTCGTTCAACTTCGTCAAGGTAACCGGCACATTGAGCAGTATGTCATGGATTTTTGTGAGCTCTGTCACTTGGTGGACTTTCAGGACAGTTTTCTTAAGGACATTTTCTTCTTTGGTTTAAACAAGGACATTTCAGTAAATATGCCACGTCATCACCGCCACTGGTCATTAATCCGATATATTGACTATGCTCTGTTGATGGCCGGATCGGCATTTACTGTAGGGGTCGCCGATGATAAACCCTACCATCCTCCTGTTCCAGCCACACCCATATTCACACACGTCATGTCCGGTATTGTCACGATCATGCCAGAGACTTCCCCTACCAAGTCTGCCAAGCCAAAGTCCGCTCAAGTCAAGACCACCCAGCCCAAGCTTGCTCATGTCACGTCCGCCAAGCCACAGCCTGCTCACGTCACGTCCGCCAAGCCACAGCCTGCTCACGTCACGTCCGCCAAGCCACAGCCTGCTCACGTCACGTCTGCCAAGCCACAGCCTGCTCACGTCATGTCTGCCAAGCCACAGCCTGCTCACGTCATGCCTGCCGCTCCAGGGCCTGCTCACGCCATGCCTGCCACTCCAGGGCCTGCTCACGCCATGCCTGCCACTTCAGGGCCTGCTCACGCCATGCCTGCCACTCCAGAGTCTGCACCCGTCATGGCTGCCCTCCCACAACCAGCTCACAAGATGGCCGCCATCCCTGAGCCAGTCCACAAGATGGCCGCCATCCCCAAGCCTGTTCACAAGATGGCCGCCATCCCCAAGCCTGTTCACAAGATGGACGCCATACCCAAGCCTGTTCACAAGATGGCTGCCCCCATTGGGTCCCCGGCCAAGATGGCTGCCACGCCTGAGCCTCATCAAATCAAAGTCATCTCACCCAAATCTCATCTCGCCATATCTGCTGCACCCAAAACAAATCAAGTGATGCCTGATCCTCCAGTGTCAAGTCAAGTCAGGGCTACACTTTCTGTGCCAAGTCAAGATACAGCTGTTCTCCATGAGCCAAGCCAAGATACTGCTGTTCTCCATGAGTCAAGCCAAGACACAGCTGCTGTTCTCCATGAGTCAAGCCAAGACACAGCTGTTGTTCTCCATGAATCAAGCCAAGATACAGCTGTTGTTCTCCACGAGTCAAGCCAAGATACAGCTGTTGTTCCCCACGAGTCAAGCCAAGTCACAGCTGTTCCCCACGAGTCAAGCCATGTTGTTCCTGAGTCGAGCCATGTTGTTCCTGAGTCGAGCCATGTTGTTCCTGAGTCGAGCCATGTTGTTCCTGAGTCGAGCCATGTTGTTCCTGAGTCAAGCCATGTTGTTCCTGAGTCAAGCCATGTTGTTCCTGAGTCAAGCCATGTTGTTCCTGAGTCAAGCCAAGTTTCCAAGTCAAGTCAAGTTGCAGCTGCGTCCCCTGGGTCAAGTCAAGTTGCAGCTGCGTTTCCCGAGTCAAGTCAAGTTTTCAAGTCCAGTCAGGTCACGGCTGTTGTTCCAGTGTCAAGTCAGGCTACAGCTGCTGTTCCAGTGTCAAGTCAGGCTGCAGCTGTTGTTCCAGCATCAAGTCAAGTTAAAGCTGTGTTTCCTGTGTCAAGTCAGGTCAGAGCTGCTCCTCTGAAGTCCAGTCAAGTTACAGCTACTGCTCCTGTGTCAAGTAAGGCTATAGCTGTAGCCCCCAAGTCAAGCAAAGTCACTACCGACCTTCATGAACCAAGTCAAGCTACAGTTGATCTTCATGAGCTAAGCCAAATTACAGCAGATCTTCATGAGCCAAGTCAAGTTGCTGCTGTTATTCCTGAGCCAAGTCAAGCCACAGGTGACCTTCATGAGTCAAGTCAAGCCACAGGTGACCTTCATGAGTCAAGTCAAGCCACAGTTGACCTTCATGAGCCAAGTCAAGCCACAGCTGACCTTCAAAATCCAAGTCAAGTCACAGCTGGACTGCACGAGCCAGGTCAAGTTACCGCTGTTCTTCACGAGTCAGGTCAAGTCACGGCAGGCCTCCCTGAGTCAAGTCAAGTCACGGCAGGCCTCCCTGAGTCAAGTCAAGTCACGGCAGGCCTCCCTGAGTCAAGTCAAGAAACTGCTGTCCTGCCAGAACCTAACCAGGTCACCTCTGACCTTCCCAAATCACATCATATCTCAGCTGAACCCGCAGAGCCCACGCTCCCAAGCCACGCAGAGCCCACGCTCCCAAGCCACGCAGAGCCCACATTCCCAAGCCACAAGTCCATAGCATCCACACCCTCGAGGTCAACAGACACCCCACTATCTACTGTGCTGCCTGTAATGGCCATCGCCATTTTCAGTGTGTGGGCAGCACACTGTGCTCCAAAGGCCTCATCTGTCCACGAGTCTGCTTCAGAGGCCTCGTCTATCCATGAGTCTGGTCCAGAGGCCTCGTCTGTCTGTGAGTCTGGTCCAGAGGCCTCGTCTGTCCACGAATCTGCTCCAGAGGCCCCGTCTATCCACGAGTCTGCTCTAGAGGCCTTGCCTGACTGCGAGTCTGCCCCAGAGGCCTCATCTGACCATACGTCTGCTTCTGAGGCCTCGGTTGTCCACGAGTTCACGCCCATACCTCCTGAGGTGTCAGCTCAAGCTGTGGATCTTCCTAAGGAGGTGGCGCCCATTTATGAACTCCCTGCCACACCTGCCCAAGCATCTGCGCCCATGCCCCCAGAGGTGTCAGCGCAAGCTGTAGATCCTCCTATGGGGGCGGCGTCCTCCTATGAACTCTCTCTCTGTCCTGTCACGACCAGGGAGACCTATCACGAACCCTCTGCCTGTCATGTCATGGTCAAGAAGGCCAATCGTGAACTCTCCACCTGTCATGTCACAGCCAAGAAGGCCTACCATGAACTCTCTGACCGCCATGTCACAGCCAAGAAGGCCTACAATGAACTCTCTGCCTGTCATGCCACGGCCAAGGTGGTCGTCCGTGATCACACCGCCCTGCTATGGATGTCACTAATTCCACTATGGATATCTCTGCTCCTGTCTGCTCTGCCTGCTCTGCCTGTCCTGCAATGGCTCCCTGTTATGCCTGCTCCGCCAACCTCGCCATGGCTTCCTGTTCTGCCTGCCCTGCTTGCCCTGCCATGGCTTCCTGCTCTGCCTGCCTCGCCATGGCTCCTTGCTATGCCTGCTCTGCCTGCCCCGCCATGGCTGCCTGCTCTGCCTGCCCCGCCATGGCTGCCTGCTCTGCCTGCCCCGCCATGGCTGCCTGCTCTGCCTGCTCCGCCATGGCTGCCTGCTCTGCCTGCCCCGCCATGGCTACCGGCTCTCCCTGCTCTCCCTGCTCCAGTGTTCCACTGTCTGCCATTGCTCCACGGCCCAGGCCCTCCAGTGTTCCACTGTCTGCCATTGCTCCACGGCCCAGGTCCTCCAAGGATCCACTGTCTGCCACTGATCCACAGTCCAGGTCCTCCAGTGCTTCACTGTCTGCCACTGCTCCATGGCCCAGGTCCTCCAGTGCTTCACTGTCTGCCTCTGCTCCATAGTCCAGGTCCTCCAGTACTTCACTGTCTGTCCCTGCTCCACGATCCAGGCCCACTTCCTCTACATGGACCTGGCCCTCCGTCCCACCCCCTGTTTTGCCTCTGTTCCCCCACCCTCCTGGACTGTTGTTGTCTGAGCGCCAGGAGTCGCTCCTAGGGGGGGGGATTCTGTAACGCCACGCCAGCAGAGGGAGCCCTCACCTACTGACTGACTGTTGCTGCTCCCTCTGCTGCTTCGCTGGTAGCTTCCTGTTTGGCAGCCATTAAAGGCAGGCCATGCCAAACAGACACTCGCGAAGTATTGTTTTGCTCATGCGGACTCTACCAAGCGTTTTTCCCTGTTTCCTTGCCCTGTTTTTGTCATTGCCACGGTTTTGTTTATTGTCATAGTTTTGCTTTTGTTTCATGCCATAGTTCTGTCTAGTTTTGCCATCGTTCCTTGCCTTGTTTATTTGTTACTTTTCGGACTGCTCTCTCTGGCTTTTGGACTCCGCCTGTTTTGTGGATTACGCTATTGTTTTGTCTTCGTCACTCTGTTTGTCGGATATTGACCCTGCCTGTTGACTACGATCTGGTTATTAAAGCTCGCACTTGGATCTTATACGCTTCTCACGAGTCCTCATTACAATTTTGATATTTTTGTGGTCAAAATGTCAGGGTGGTGTATCTGTCTTGAGTTCCTGAAGAAGAAAAAGTCCAATTGAAATGCTTGTTTTGAAATCTGCAATAAAATGTGAGAACCACAGAGAGACAACAAACACTTAGAGGTGTGATTTCCTGTTTGTCAACTGATCAATCTAGTTGAGGACTTTACTCATGAGAAAAGATCTTAAGAGTTTTTTTGATGAACATGTTTAACACAAACAAATTATCTATATTCTTTATTTATTATATATACACTTTACTATCATACATGATGCAAGTAGAAATGAGTATGATGTAAAAGACTAAAATATGTAAGAAAACAACCTTCATCCCTCTGTTGTGTGTCTATATTTAGTTCATCTGTGGAAAAGCACAGGTTCTGTTGACATGACTTTGTCCAAACTGTTCACACACTTCAGAAAAATCCACCTCTGTATACTAAAAGACAAAAAGAAACCATTATTTAGACCTTTTGATTTATGTAAAATGCAAAATGCAAAAATCTAAAATGCTTGACTTAGCTCCTGATGTTCTTCTCATGCCAAAAATCTAGACATGGTAACTCTACATCTTGATGTTTTGAGCTTTCTCCAAAATAACAACTATGTACTGACCGTCACATTAACATTTTTTACAGATAGAGTTACTCCACTGAAGCTTAGGCACTTTTATAAAACAGATATAGATATACACTACACAGTTACATTACATGCAGTTGCAATTAAAATTATTCAACCCCCTTGATCTGCAAGATATTCTGCTGCAGTGAACAAAAATTTAGAAAAACAGTTTAACTAAGGCATAACTAAAGTGTAATAGAAAGTTTTGTAAGGTCCCCCCAATGAGCCCAACAACAGAATCCAGTGGTGTGGGTGAAGGTTTAATGTGTAGGTTTTTTACTTGCACTTCTGCAAAGTTCACTTAATTTATCAGAATTTAGTTAATATTTTAGTTTACCTCCGTGTTTAATCTAACTCCAATTTCAAGTTATCATTAAATTTAGGCTGTATTTCTAATTAAAAACTGATCACAAATATCGATTATGTATAAATTTAGATATTTGATTATTCTGGACATCCCATACTTTCAATACTGTATGCAGATTGCATAGTAGCAAATTTGAGAATACAGTAATTTTACTGTGAAAATAAAAATAATTTACAGTATCTATAATACTTCCTAATTAAAATTTAAAAAACTTAATTATTTAAATATTTATCAAAATAGTTTTTTTTTATGACAATATACACTACTGTTCAAGAGTTCGGGGTTAGTGTTGTTAGTGTTAGTGTTGTTGTTGTTTTTTCTTTTTAACAGAAATTAATGCTTTTATTCAGCAAGGACGAGTTAAACTGATTAAAAAGTGTACTTTCGTATTTGACATTGCTGTGCTTTTGTTGTTGTTGTTCAGCGTCTACAGTACCTCACAAATGTCACTGCTTAGTTTTACACCATGTATAAACTGACAACAACTGCATAAAATGGGAATAAAATTACTTTGTACACAATTAAATAGACTACTTGGAGCTGAAAATAAGAATTTTTTCAAATAGATAAACTGGAATCATAATCAATAACTTTGTTTCAGTACCTGTCCCTTGCCTTGGTGTATGAATATTAAACTGTGTTCACAGGAACAAATATATCAGTGTCAGGTTCCAACAGGCCTGACAGAATAAAAATAGATAACTGTGAGCTCATAGTTGTGGTTTGGTTTCTTCTATTTCAGCTCCACTGCACTAACCAGTGAGGAAGGAGCAACAGTTGTTCATTTTCCATGTAAATGCATTATTATAAATACAGATAATACCACCATTACAATAAAGATCCATCAAAATATTGTTACATTTCCTTTGTTCATTGGACACACCACAATACATCATTTCATAATAGCAAATAAATACTGTTTAGTTTAATACTGGATGGGCCATGACAATATTTCTGTAGAAAGCTTGCATGTTAGTCAGTGTGACATTTTGTGAAAACAAGTTACAAGATTATCAACATTATCAAAAGATCTGCTGTAACACATGAGGTACATTTGTATGTGTTTAATCTGTCATGATGTTTCTAAAGATCTGACTGCAGGTTTCAGGAAGTCTTGAGTCTTAAACACAGTCTGTCTTTAACCGTCTGTCATCAATCAGTCATTATGGAGCTCGGTCAACTTCCTCTTGTGCTCTGTGAGTATTATTTTCTCTAAATGTATTTCGGTGGAATTTATATTACATTATGTAAATTATCGAGTGTTTTAGTGTTTCTAGATGTATGTCACATATACAGTCCACCACACAATATCTTTTTATTTGTTAATCTATATAATTAGCAGCTCAATGTTCTTTTCTTTCCCCTCTCTCTTTTTGTGTTTTAGTGCTAATTTCAAACATCTACTCTCAACATACTGAAGGTGAGTCAGTTTGATAATTTGATGTCATATTTCATCACATATGACTGATTGTACAGGAACTGTTACCAAGGGTTAAGAAATTAATTTTAATTATGATTATAAACAAAGCCTTTGTAACGTGACTCGTCAGAAGCGTGATAGATCCAAGTGCGAGCTTTTTTGAACACAACGTAGTCAGACAGGCAGGGTCGATCTCCAAACAAACAGTGATATCCAGGGCAAAACAAGCGTAATCCAAAAAACATGCAAAAGGTCAAAATACAAGAGGACAGTCCAAAAGTAACAAATTAAACAAGGCAATGAAACAAGGCAAAAACTATGGCAAAGAACAAGGCAAAACTAGAACAATGAAACAATGACCATGGAAATAACACTATGAAACAAGGAAAACGCTTGGTAGAGTCCACACAGGCAAAACAATACTTCACAACCTCCTATTTGGCATTGTCCTCCTTACATGGCTGCCAAACAGAAAGTAACCATAGAAGCAGCAGAGTGAGCGGTAACAGTCAGTCCATGGGTGAGGGCTCCCTCTGCTGGCGTGGCGTTACAGGACCCTCCCCCCCCTAGGAGCGACTCCTGGTGCTCAAGCAACAACAGTCCAGGAGGGTGGGGGAACAGAGGCAAAACAGGGGGTGGGACGGAGGGCCAGGTCCATGCAGAGCAGGTGGGCCTGGATCGTGGAGCAGGGACAGACAGTGAAACACTGGTGGACCTGGGCCATGGAACAGTAGCAGACAGTGGAACCTTGGAGGACCTGGGCCATGGAACAGTAGCAGACAGTGGAACCCTGGAGGACCTGGGCCGTGGAGCTGTGGCAGACCGTGAAACACTGGAGTAGAAGTCCACCATGTTAGAATCTGAGGAGCTTGGAGTCATGGCAGGGCAGGCAGAGCAGGGAGCCATGGCGGAGCAGGCAGAAGCAAAGATCCCCACAATGGAACCGAAGAGTCTGAGGATTCAAACAGTGAATCAGATGACCACCACAGCAGAGCAGAGGAAAGCAGGAAGCCCCACAGCAGAGCAGACAGTTCATGGACAATTTCCCTGGTCGTGACAGAACAGGCAGAGAGTTCATAGGAGGACGCCTCCCCCTTAGGAGGTTCTGCAGCCGGAGCTGCCACCTCCGGGGGCATTGGCGCAGACTCACGGTCAGACGAGATCTCTGGAGTAGACTCGTGGACAGACAAGACAGTGAGTTCATGAATAGATGCCCCCTCCTTGGGAGGTTCTACAGCATATGCTGACACCTCAGGAGGCATTGGTGCAAATTCGTGGACAAGAGAGGCCCCTAGCACAGACTTGTGGTCAGACGAGGCCTCTGGAGCAGACTTGACGAGGCTCTAGAGGATCAGCTGAGTTGTGATGAGTTTCTGGTTGAACAGCTGCGACGTGATGAGGCTTTGGAAGGTCAGATGGGACCTGGTAAGGTTCTGGCATGATGGCCGTGGCTTGGCGAGGATCTATGCTAGCAGCCATGTCATGAAGAGGCTCTGTTAGGAGCGCAGCTGTGCCTTGACTTGACTCAGGGAGATCAGCTGTGACTTGACCTGACTCAGGGAGGTCTGCCGTGACTTGACTTAGGGAGGTTTGCTGTGACTTGACACAGGGAGGTCTACCATGACTTGGCTTGACTCAGAAAAATCAGCAATGACTTGACTCGACTTGTGGAGAATAGCTGTGACTTAACTTGGTTCAGGAAGACCAGCTGTGGCTTGACTTGACTCGGGAACAACAGCAGTAACTTGACTTGGCTCATGAAGATCAGCTGTGGCTTGACTTGACACCAGAGGATCAGCCATCACTTGACTTGTTTTGGGTATGGCAGACATGACGGGACGAGATTCGGATGAGGTGACCTTGGCATGATGAGGCTCAGGCGTGGCAGCCATCTTGGCCGGGGACTCAGATGGGGCGGCCATCTTGTGAACTGTCTCGGGGATGGCGGCCATCTTGTAAACTGTCTCGGGGATGGCGGCCATGACAGGTGCAGACTCTGGAAGGGCGGCAAGCATGGCGTTAGCAGGCCCTGGAGTGGCAGGCATGGCGTGAGGGTGGGTGGCAAAGTATTCTGTAACTTGACTCGTCAGAAGCGTGATAGATCCAAGTGCGAGCTTTATTGAACACAACGTAGTCAGACAGGCAGGGTCAATCTCCAAACAAACAGTGATATCCAGGGCAAAACAAAAGCGTAATCCAGAAAACATGCAAAATGTCAAAATCCAAGAGAGCAGTCCAAAAGTAACAAATTAAACAAGGCAAAAACTATGGCAAAGAACAAGGCAAAACTAGAACAATGAAACAATGACCATGGAAATAACACTATAACACTAGGAAAACACTTGGTAGAGTCCACACAGGCAAAACAATACTTCACAACCTCCCATTTGGCATGGCCCTCCTTATATGGCTGCCAAACAGGAAGTAACCATAGAAGCAGCAGAGGGAGCGGTAACAGTCAGTCCATGGGTGAGGGCTCCCTTTACTGGCGTGGCGTTACACCCTTTTAACAAGTTGAATTATTCATGTGATTCATGTGAATTTTGAGGTTTGACAAGAAACAAAAAAACACCAGTTTAACAATATCAGCAGATATATTTCTTACACTGTGAAATCAAAATGAAACAAAATCAATCTATCAAAACTTTTACAACAATGTTTCCAAATTCCCAATGATTATATATTGACAGATCAGTTATAAAAGACTTTAGTAGCTATAGAGAAAAACACTTAAGTCTCATCTGATTTAGCATGTTTTACAATCAAGATTTCATACAGTTAAAGCAGCACATTATTTTCATTGTGAATTGTTGTCATTGTACAGAAAATCCAAAAGCCAAAGTGACCATCAAACCTGCTCAACATGTATTCAGAGGACAAACAGTCACTCTCAGATGTGACATATATGCTGAAGGAGTCACTAGATGGCAGTACAGCTGGTATAAAGAAGGTTCAGTTTTCAGTGAACTACAGGAACACACATTCAATCCTGTTACTGAGTTTGACGCAGGTAAATACTCCTGTTATGGAGTAGAGAGAGGAGGATCACACAAATCACACACCAGTGATGAAGTTACACTGACAGTGTCAGGTAAGTTTGATCAACTCTTCACATACACACACACAAGTTTAATATGTTATTAAAGTGTGATTTCTCAACTTCAGTTCCCAGAGCAGTTTTAAGTGTTTCTCCACAGACGTGGTTGACTGAAGGAGATTCAGTGACTCTGATCTGTGAGGTTAAAGGCTCCTCTACAGGCTGGACATTCAGCTGGTTCACTGAGACTGTCTCATCAGGTAAGATATAATGTGCTTCATGTAGTACCATCTGAATAAACTGGGTTCATAAAAAAAAAAAATATAGAGGTTTGGTTATCAACAGTCTGGTTATCAACTCTGATTATACCAATAACAGTCATTTATGAGACTTGTAAAAATGACTGCACATTTCTTGAGGTAAATGCACATTTTCACATTTTACAGACAACAGATATCATTATAATCTGCTCTCAGACAGCAGCAGAGGAGCTGGAGGAAACTACACTGTCAGTTCTGCTGCTCTAAAACACACAGGAGTTTATGTGTGCAGAGCAAAGAGAGGAAAACCAGCCTATAACACACAGTACAGCAACACACAGTTAATATGGGTCACTGGTGAGTTCAAACTGAACCACAGAATGAATGAGACACTCCTTGATGTTTTTAGATCTTGAAGTGTCTTGAAATTTTATCCTGTCATAATATCCGGCTACTTTTTAATGGTGTCAATGCAGAAAGATGCTTTTGCTGTCAGGTGTAGTTACTGCGACTACTAGCAGGGCCTAAATAGACCAAACAAACCAGCAAAACCTGAGTTAGCAGCAAAAATGTAAAATGTTTTAAATCTAACCCTGTAAGGCCCACTGTTGTAATATTACATCATTTTTAGCTTGACTAAAAAACCCTGCTTATTTTACTTTTTTCTCTAAGGCCACACAATTACCCAATTGATAGGTCTTATTGTTCAGCCTTCCAATGCAACTGGATGTTAGATTTTAAAAAGTCTATTTAAAAAAGTCTATTTACTTGAGCATAAAGTTACACAACCTACAAACTTCCCTTGAAGCACACCATCTTGTTTTTCTGGAGTGGATAAATCAACATTCAAGTAAGTAAAATGTCCAAAATATTTTTTCTGTGATTATTAATATGTCCAGATCATGTAGATATTAAGGTATTGTCGAATGCTTTGATCATTTTAGATTTTGAGCCTGTTATGTCAGTGTTATAATTTTGCAACATTGGGTTAAAGTGGGAAGCAAAATTTGTCTGTGCACCTTGTACATTACATGGATGAATTGTGCTTCTCACCTGTTCCATGTGGGAAAAAAAAATATATATACTAATTGAAATATACAGTTTTTGATCATTTACAATGATGTTCTGCAATTTGAGGGTATCAGTGCTATTAGCATGATAAGTAAGAGCACAATAAGCTATCAGACAGTAATGTGTGAATTCTGTGGAATGGGTGAATCTTTACAATGTGTAAGTTTGACTGTGACTGATTTGCACTGAAATGATTTAGCATAGAATAAAATAATCAGTGTTTTATTTATTTTTATTATTTCAGAATGCAACCAGCCAGGAAAGACAGTCTCATTATATGTGTATGATATCACTGGTGCTGTCCAAAAATGGGAACAGTGACTTTGAGATGGACTCTGAAACAAGTGATGAGTTTTCCTGCAAGTGGTGAAAGTTTTCATTTAGGTTTTATAAATTTAATCTGAGCGTATGTTTTATAATATATATATATATTCATTAAAATATGACTTGTTGTATCATTATTGTGTGATGATTTATTATTGTATTCATACAGGCCACTGATTTAAGGTTACAGAAGCATTACACCCTGAAAATGAACATTCAGATGTCCTTCACATTTGTGAAGAACAACATTTCACTAAAAATGTACTAAAATATTAAAAATGTTAAAACTCATTTGTTTCTGCATTAGATGACTCCCACAAATGGTAAATGGTGAAATATTGTTTTTACATTTTTTTTTTTTTTTTTTTTCTAAATTTGGGTCTTTCAGGGCTAATTGTGGAAAATATAATTTAAACTAAAATATAATTATTGTGGCATAAAAGTGTTACTTACATAAGTGGACTTGAGGGAAAATAATCAAATAGGTGTAATAAAAATGTATAATCTGACCTATAGTGTTTTCATTATGAAATGTATTTTTTCTAGGAGGCACTTTACCAACAACACAGGACACTCCATCAATGTGCAAATCAGCAAAATTTTATAAGATGAACCTTATAAACATCTGCCTACTAATAATATCTTGTGAATTAATATACAACAAACTCAGCTAACTATAAATACTACTATGTTCACATTATATTGGCAAAAAAGAACTGACCCCCAATTTCCTTCCATTTTTTTCTCTCCAATTGTAACACCTTATCGAGGTTTTTGTTGGTTGTCACAGTCAAAATATATTAAGGTGCAATTTTGTTTATTAAGTTTTAAATAGAAATACTCAGTGATGACTTGTGGATTTTCAGATATTAGAGCTGTAATATTTTTCTGAAAAGCTGCTTTGAAACAATTTAAGTTTTAAAGTGTTAAATTAATAAAACTGTCTTGAATTGATTTTCAAATTGTAATTGTCTTCTCAGGTGTTTCTCCTCCAGTCTCTCTGTTCATCAGTCCCAACAGAACTCAACACTTCACATCTGTCTCTCTCTCTCTGAGCTGTGAGGACCAGAGTAACTCTACTAGATGGAGAGTAAGCAGATATACAGACAGATGGGGACTGGAAGATTGTTCATCAGTGTGGGAATCACAAACAGGATCTTCATGTACTATCAACTCCACCATGATATGGGACACTGGAGTGTACTGGTGTGAGTCTGAATACGGAGAGAAATATCATGCTGTTAATATCACTGTACACTGTGAGTCTGTGTTTCTGTGTTTATTCATTTTTACAAAGCCCTCGTTTTTTATGTTTCAGATTTAAATATCTGGATTGTGATCTCAAATAAATCACCCATGCAATCTTATTCCTAAATAAAAATGAATTTGCTACAGTAGATTATTAAACCTTTTACTATTAAAGCATTAAAGGCACAATATGTAAGATTTTTGTAATGAAATTTGTCCAAAAACCACTTGCACGGTGTTATATATTTCATGCAGTTGTGTACTTACGTTATCTCAAAGGTTCTCAAAGATTTGTAAATCCAGAGAAATTCCAGTTTTAAATAATGACTCGTCCCTGGTCATTGCCTATCATTGCCTATCAATGACACAATATCCGCGCTATCCTCGGTTTCTGCTTATGATACTATGGCAACACACGTGGACAAATGTGGAAGTTGTAGTTTTACCGTATGCGGATCTACATAGAAACTTCCTATAGGCGCATTATTTGAGCAGACTCAAATGTTTTTCCGGTGAGCATGAGTAACGGTACACGAGCGGAACGCATATTCAGAGCAGAATATTGAGCAGAGCGTCACACCGCCCAGGGACACGGACTGCGGCTAGAGGAGAGTGAAACTGCGCGCGAAACACTGCCGGTCATTTATATATATATATATATATACAGTATGTGCTGCACAAAAACTTTAGAAAATTTATCCGTACTTGCAAATACGGTGGGTTCGTTCAAATTTACTTTAACGGTGTGTTTCCACTGGCACGTAGCGAGCAGAGCAGAGTGGCCGTTTTTTAGTTTCAAGCTGAGCTTATGCACTGCGCAAGCATTTAAGCTCAGCTTCCATAGGAATGAATTGAAAACGCCCGCTCCGCTCTGCTCACTACGTGGTGGTGGAAAAGCACCCTTAGAACGTCTCAGGTTACGTATGTAACCCCGGTTCCCTGAGAAGGGAACGAGACACTGCGTCCTCTAGACTTGTGGCCATGCTTCGGACACATGCTTCAGACGAAGAAGCGGACGTTGTGTTCGACTGGCACCCTTTTGTACAATACGGTCGCGCTGGTATGACGCGCCATGACGTCGTAGGCTGTCGCTGGCCAGTACCTTGTAGTTTTTGTATATAGCTTCAGACACGGGTCACGTAGGAGACGTTCCCCAATAGCGGCCTCTAGAGGACGCAGTGTCTCGTTCCCTTCTCAGGGAAGTTCCCTTTCGAGAAACTCGAACTGCGTCCTCTAGAGGTCACTATTGGGGAACGGTTATACCCACGCCGCCATGCTGAGGGGAGTGCAAGCCGGAACAAACGGCGAGCACTAAGTACCAGCTCCACCTAAGTAAGGGGAGCTGCCCCAGGGGACGTCCAGACGGCTGTCGGTGACTTAATCCCTTTGCCCAGAGGCCTGAGCTGCATACCCAAGAACTTACCTGTAAGGACCGGGCTAAAGATGCCTGGCCATAGGGCAGAGCTCAGACTTGGAATCAGAAAGAGATTCCTTTAAGGGATATAGCCTGTAGTCTAGGACAGTACCCTAGACCTTGGCCTGTCACCAGGGGGTTTACCTATTGCTTGAGTAACCCTGCTCGAAGGGAAAGCAGCATAGGCCGAGAGAACCCCATTCAGAAGTATCGTTTTTAAGCGATACATAGGTCGAGTGTAGCCCAAGATTCCGGGGCTGAACAACTCAAGAAAGGGTACGAAGCTGAGCGCGTGATCCCCACCATACAGGATTTGAGAAAGAACACAGGAAGCTAGTGTGCGTTCTTACCACAACGTGGATTTTAGAATGTGTCTGGTGAGCCTTGACACTGAATACCGTTCAAAAGGAGGCTCTGGGAAGCAGAGAACGCAAATCCCAAGCAAGGGAGGTTCAGAGCACTCAGGGAGCCGAATCGTGCTCAAAGCAACCCTTTTGCAGAAAAGGGGAGCACTATAACGCTCAGTATGAGCGACCTGAATGGGATGCCCCGGAGCAGAGGAGATATACTCTCAGAGAAGAGAGATCTGGTTGCTCAACAGGGTATAGCATGCTCACAGAAGACTCTCAACCTAGAGAGGAGCAAAGAATGCTGATTTACTTCATCCCACCAGGGGCTACCACCTGGAAAGCCAGAGCCATAGGGAGCGGAGGTCCTTCTCTCGGCATAGAGAGGAACTTATGAGCTCCAAATGAGAGTGACATGCTCACAAAAGACCCTCAGTGAGGGAAGCATTTGTCAAACTCATGTAATGTCAGGAGACATCACTGGGGCAGGAAAAACTGCTGTCTATGGGGCTTTTAGAAGGCCCTAACGTATCAGAGCAGCTTCCGCACACACACAAGTGGTGAAAGGCAAAACACATCGGGCGGCAGCAAGCGGCCGATTCATCCGATGAGATAAAACCTCAATCTAGTAACCAAGGCGAGCATTTAGCAGCCACAGGGTAGACACCTCACCCACGGAGGGGAGGACCCCTGTGCGTTCTACTAGGAACGGTGCATTCAGATGACCCTGAAGAGGGAGGCACCACCATGCTCATCTCCTAACAGGAGGGATATAAAGGCAGAAACGAGGTTAGTGACCCGTGCCACCGAATCGTAAACCAGACAGCCTTGGATACCCATATACAGCTTCCGTACACGCCGATGTGACAGAAGCAGAGACACGTTGTGCGGCAGCAAGCGGCCGACTCATCCAACATGGCAACGATGGGATGCACAGCAGTTATAGGGCAGGTACTTAACCTACTATAGAGGAAAGGACCTACCCGCTCTGCCCAAAGATGGCCTGCTTAAACAACCCTGCATAGCAGGGAAGCACAGCCTACTCATCTTATGTCAGAGAGACATACAAGGGTAGAGAAGAGGTCGAAGGACCAAGATTGCTGATTCTATGAGGCTCCAGGAGGCAAAGGCCTCAAATACCCAGATAGGGTGGTCATCTTCCATACACATGAAATGTGATGGGAGGAAAAACACATCGGGCGGCAGCAAGCAGCCGATTATCCGATGAGGTCATCAGGGAGCATCAGCAGTCTCTGGGAAGATACCTGACCCCCCTCAGAGGGGGAGAATCTTCTCACTCTACCGAAGGATAGTGTGCTGTAGAACACCTTGTCCCTAAGAGGTGAGCACTACCTTACTCACTACCTTATGAGTATCCAGAAAAAGGGGTATAGAACGAGATCCAGCATTGAGGGGGAGTCAAATCGTTCTCAGAAAAATGGGTTGAAATTACCCCATAACAGATAAAGCACTCTAGAACCTTCAGTTGTAGCTGAGGCGAGCACCAAGGCTAGCCCTCCATAGAGGGGAGCCTACCAGGGTGACCGCAATGGCTGGAAAGGGACATCATCACATTCTAGCAAGACGGGTTTTAGCTGTATTCACCCAGGTAATACATGCTCTAGAACCTTCAGCCCGTAGCTGAGGCGAGCACTAAAGGCTAGCCCTCCATGGAGGGGAGCCTACCCAGGGCGACAGCAAGGGACGTCCTCACCTTCCGCCAGGAGGGGCTTAGCTGTATTCGCCCAAACAATCCGTGCTCTAGACCCGTCAACTTGTAGCTGGGGTGAGCACCAATGCTAGCCCTCCAAGGAGGGGAGCCTATCCAGGGCGACAGAGATGACTAGAAAGGGTTAGATCATTACCTTCTGCCGAAGGGATACTAGCTATATTCACCCGAGTAATCCGTGCTCTCCTTCTCAAGGGAGAGCGTGAGCATTGTTTAGCTAACCCTCAGGTATGCTTAAACAGAGGCCTAAACATGCTTTAAAACAGGCTGCTGCTCCTCAGAGTCAGCAGCGAGAAAGGGGTTTCCGCAGAAACACCTAAAGCATGAGGAATGGGTGGATAGCTCAGCAGCAGAAAGCCCCTCAGGGCGAGACATGAGAAAGTGTGATGTACTCAGCCATAAGCGTCAGGGGCATCTCGTGAAGTGATTTCCGAGAGCCTACCTAGAAGAAAGACAGAAAAGTCCTGGAGGAAATAAAGGTGAGTAAAGATAAAAAGAACCAGAAAAGGTTACCTGAATGGCGATCGACAAGCCCTGGAGAAAAAGCAGCCCAAACGCACATACTGCAACACAAGCAAAAAAGCTTAAACCATATATGAAAAGAGGAAAAGGATCGTATTCACCCAACGGTCCCACAAAAATAGTAGAATCCGGAGCATCAGTACGGCCGTTCTAATGGGATAGAACAAACCCTACACATCATGTGGTCCAGCAGTAAGAGACTACAGCTCTACGCAGCAGGGGAATTAAAGAGGGGAGGAGAGCCACCCCGAGAGAGATGTGAGCAAGAATTATTTCTTATTCTGGTCCGGACGTGAGCGCTGCGAACGCCTCGCCTGAACCACCTCTCTCAGATCCTGGCGACCTCCCCTCGGCCCGGAGGAGAGGCACGGGCCGCCACACTAGCCTTCTGAGCCTGTCTGCGGTCCTCAGACCGGGACGGGCCAGGACCCCTTTGAAGTTCGGGCTCGGACCTGGACCTTCGGGGAATGAAGGTTTTAAAAGCAGCAGAGCGCGTCTTCGCCTCCTTAAACTTCTCGATCACCGTCTCGACGGAAGTACCGAAAAGCTCAGAAGGCGAAACCTTCTCTTTCCTCCCGAGGTCGGCCAGGTTTACCCAGAGATGCCTCTCCGTAACCACCATGGCCGCCATAGATCTGCCCATAGCAGTGGCAGCCTGCTTGGTGGCACGGAGAGCCAAATCCGTGGTACGACGCAGCTCCGCTACCTCATCAGGGGATAACCCCTGACCCTTATTCAGGTCCTTCAGCAGGTCAGCCTGATAGGCCTGAAGCACCGCCATAGTGTGCAAAGAGGCCACAGCCTGACCTGCGGGGGGCAGAAGGCTGTCCCTCTTTCCTCGAAAAGAGGGACAAACGAGAGCAGAGCGTCTTCATAGGAAGAAGCTCGCAGTGCACGCAAACTGCCCCCTCTAAGGACCTCGCGTGCGTGCTCCTCGCCCAAACACATGACGCAAAGATCGTGTGTGTCATCTGGTGTCAAATATCTGGGATACGGATCTGCACACTTCTTAAACGCCTTGCTAGTTGTAGCCATAGTGGTAAAGAGAACGCTTACCCGTAGAATTTGCAGCTTCAAACAAAACAGTCGGTGAAGACAAAGAAGAGGACGTTGTGTTCAACCGGCACCCTTTTGTACAATACGGTCACGCTGGTATGACGCGTCAGCAGCGACGAGTCACGCTGGCAATGACGTCATAGGCTGTCGCCGGCCAGTACCTTGTGGTTTTTGTATATAGCTTCAGACACGGGTCACGTAGGAGACGTTCCCCAATAGCGACCTCTAGAGGACGCAGTTCGAGTTCCTCGAAAGGGAACGACTGTTTTACACACGTAAAAATGCTTATCATTAACCCGCCAAATCATGACAAATAGTCATAGAAGGCTAATATTTAATCAAATTTAATGTTCTTTGGAGATAATTTATTATGATGACAAATACTGTTATTAAATGTACAGTACAGTTAAGTTAATAAAAAACTAATACATTATACGACATCTCCCAATGTTCCATGCTCCATCATTGCGTCATCGAGGTTCGCCTATGTTATTGTTTTGAAAATGCGACCTCTAGCGGCGAAAACTTACATATTGTGCCTTTAAAGCATTTTGTCATATAAAATTATTGTGATTCTCAGGCAATAATTAATTATTATTATTTAAATTTCTTTATTATTGTTGTTGTTGTAATATTGTTGATACATTTTTACTATTTGTCAGTTGATGTTTGCTCTGTTTCTGTAGCTGATGTGATTCTGGAGAGTCCTGTTCATCCTGTGACTGAAGGAGATACTCTGACTCAACATACAACCCCACCAAACCCAAGAGTTGACTTCTATGAAGATGAATCATTCATCCAGAGTCGAACTACAGAGATGATCATCTCTACTGTCTCAAAGTCTCATGAGGGTTTCTACTACTGCAAATACCCAGACAGAGGAGAGTCACCCAAGAGCTGGATCTCAGTCACAGGTGAGAGTCAATGAAACTGTGAGCTGATTTAATTCTTCTTATGTCCTTGTTCAGATATGGTGCTTGACAAAGTGATTGTGTGTCTCTTCTTCAGCGTCTCATTCAGAATCTCAGATCTCTGTTCTCCACATACTCAGTTCTGTACTGGCAGTTTCTCCATATTTGTTAGTGACAGTCGTGCTGATTTTCAAATGCTGCAGTTTGAGAGGTAAATGTTTGATTTATTACATTATATTCAGTTAAACACCAAATTGCTCATCATTATCATTAATACTTAGTAGATTGTCATCCTTTGGGTTTGTAAGGTGGTTACTAAGCTGCTTTGAAACATCATGTATTGTGGAATTTGCTGTAATACAAATCTGTAAAACTGAATCTGTCTCGGTCCTCCTGTTTATCTTTTACTCTACAAATGCACATCTACCCTCACTTATTTCTAGTCAAATTTGTTTAAATATAGTTAAAAGATGATGGTAGATAGTTCACAAAAACAATAAACATAGACAGAAAAAAAAACATACATACCTGTTCAAGTAAATGTTTGATATTTTTGTGTGTATTTAACAGTTGCATCTGTTGAAGAGCAAGAAACTACAATCTGATCTTAATCTGTTGTGATGGTGAGAAAACTTCAGCTTCATCCTGGAATCTTTCAGTATCTCAGTCACAAGTTCAGACTGGACATGCTGGACAAGCCTGATGATAAGACAATTCATTAATTTTAATTTTAAAAACAGTATATGATATGTTGGTATAGTGTAAATCCTAAAGCAGCTTCAAGAGGGCGCCATGAAATAAGATGTCACAGTTTAACAGAAGAGTCACAAGGAGAGAGTTTGACATAAATATGTAAAAATATGAATAATATTAAAACAGATCTCTATTTTAAAATGCAGTTAACTATGACCCATCTGAAATGTAAAAAAAAATTATGTTACTCACGTTACTTAGTTACTTTTTATGGAAAGTAATGCTTGTTTGTTTTTAATATAAAAAGTTCTATTTTTGGCAAATGTAAAAAGCCTCAGGCTTTGAGAAAAGTAAATTCACGTCTGTACAGTAGACTGCAGGATCATCAAAGGTTGGCAACAAAGACGATCAAATCAATAAATAAAATGGGATTAAATACATAAAGGATATTTGTATTATTTAACATACTTAATTATTGCAGGTTTGCGTCATATTCTGAGTTGAATTTCACTGTTTTTATTCATTTTGAGGAATACTGTTTTTTGTGAGTGAGCTAAATTAATGCATGTTCACATTTATTCTAGAACTAACATCTCACTCCCAATTTCTCTCATCATGGGGAAGGGAGAGCTTTTAATCAATAAATGGGGGGAAAAGTTACTTATTTGAACTCAGATATTTTCTTGTCAATTAAAAAAGTAATGCGTTACTTTACTAGTTAGTTGGAAAAAGTAATAATATTACATAGCTTGCGTTACTTGTAATGTGTTACCCCCAACACTGTTATTCAATAAAAAAACATATTTAGTTTTTCTTTTGGGGTAACTTTTTTGTTATGGAAATTGGAAATACTATTTAATATATGAAGAGTTAAGATGCAAATCAGCTAAAAGTCATCTCTGTCAAAAATGAGATAATGATACTGAATGAATGCTTCTGACACATAGTGTACGTCCATCAAATACTTTTATTTCAAACTCCCTAAATTCCAGCCTCAGCCCAATCAGAAGTACCTGTGCTTACATAGAAACCTATACAAAGTAGCCAGAAAGAAATGCTAGTTTTAAAGAAATACGTCAGATGGATTTAGAGGCTTTTGCATCTGAACATTTCATATTTATTAGGGCATATTGGGTCAAATATATCTTTACCCCTGAAAAAGCACTTTGTAGTTTAAACCTAGAGAATTACACTAACAACATAAATATTAATAAATACTAAAAAAAAATTAGGTTGTTCCAAGCCATCAGGCTAAATTACCAGTTGCAACAATTTATCCCATGATGATGCTATTTCCCTAGAAATATACATTTGTTGTTTATGATAATCAGTTTATTGCCAAAGCATGGCATTTCAGGATACAAGCAACAGTATCCAGCAATATCCTATGTCTCGTGCCTATTTGAAGGAACATGTCTTCCCTGTTTTATTCTTCAGGTGTTCACCTGTCATGTAATAAACAAACACAAACATGTTTGGTGTCTAATGAAAAGCACCACAGATCAGAATCTTTTTTAAAATAATGACTTACAACTGTGAATCAATGTTAATACAAAGACACCATTAGAAACTCTGGGAATGTAGTAATAAGATTTCAAGTAAATTTTTTAGAAAATAACATTTCACATTTTAATCGAATGGGACAAACTGCTTCGTTAAAATCACTCACCTTAGACTGAGTTTTGATGGCTTTGAACATCAGCTGTTGAGGTGTTGTGGCACATGAATTGAGATATTTTCAGGATTGTGGATACCCCTGTTTTAGAAGATTGGTAGGGTGTCACCTTCTGCAAGTCACAATTTGCAAACAGAACAGAGCATTTTTTTTTTCCTGTATGAAAACTGCAAGTGGACAGTATATTTGTAAATGGTCAAAAAAAAAAAAAAAAAAAAAAAAGACTTATCAAGAATTCTTAGTATAGACATTTTGACCTCAGACTGACTCCTCAGCAGCACTGCATTCACTGCTCCGGTCAGCCCTCCACAGTACATCGGTCATCCTCATCCTCCTCTCCCTCTCCACTCTAGTCCTTCGGCATGTGTAGCCCCTTGAGTTGGCTGCCCTTCTCCTGGAGATCCAAGATAGAGGCCATTGATTGGTTTGAGGCCCTTTCAGAGTTTGACCATTTCAGCAATGATCAATGAACAGGAGCACTCAAAGGAAACCCACACAGACACAGGGAGAACATGCAAACTCCACATAGAGAGGCTTTCTGGCTCAGCCAGGACACAAACCAGGGACCTTCTTGCTGTTAGGTGACAGCGCTACCCACTGAGCCACTGTGCTGCCCTGTCTAAATTCCTTACAACATATAGCTGTTTGTCCAGTTTTGCACATACAGGATACAAATTTGACCATCCAGGAAGCAATTTTAATGGCATGTGACATGGCTGTATCTTAGCTCACTGTATCACATGGAGGAAGTAGTGAAATGTTCCTTTTTTTTTTTTTTTTTTAATTTATGTGTCATGAACGTAATTTTACTTACAATATCTGACAGCAACAAAGGAAGATAAGATGATATACAGTAGTTTAGTCCACAATTCAGCTTATCAGTTACTTATGAGGCGCCACGTAGGATTTAAATCAAACTTCGCTTATCAATACATACATAAAACACGTGCATATACACCTAGAAATTACTTGCATATACATGTATACTGTTGGATGTTCAAAATATATATATGAAATACACGTGCACACTATTATGAAATCCATACCAATACATCTTTTATTAGTAATGAATACATATTGTGAATACATATTGTTATACACTTGTGAATAACTTGTATATACATATAAACTTAACGCATGCATACGCTAAAAAACACTCGCTTATGCGTATAAACTTGATCCATGCATATACACCTACAACAACACGCACATATACATATAAACTCGCTGCATGCAGACACACCTGTACACACTCGCACATACATATAAACTTGACCTATGCATATACACCTAAAAACACTCGCACATACATATAAACTCGTTGCGCGCATATACACCCATAAAACACTCACGCAAACATACAAAATAAATTTCAGGTAAGACGCATGCTTGAGTTGTGTATATACATATATGCAAGTGATTTCATATGTGGATGTGCGTGAACTTTTCAGTGTAAACGGAAGGCATCTCAGTGTAAACGGAAGGCATTTCAGTGTAAATGGAAGGCATCTCAGTGTAAACGGAAGGCATTTCAGTGCAAACGGAAGCAGCGGCACTTCCGGCGGAATCTCCAGATGCCGGGGCATTTTAAAACGCTTAATGTGACTTAATGCATTAAAAATAGTGTTTTAAAAAGACCTTTAATATAGCATACGATGTACCAGCGGCGAATTTCCACTGGGCACTTTTCAAAATCCCGTTCGCACGCGCCTTCAAAAGCAATTTAATACCCCGCGTTTAGAGCGCGACTCCCCAATGCCTGCACATTAGGCTACATAACATATTTAGGATGTTATTAGTATGCAGGCTATTGTGAAGTTGTTTATTTAATATTAATTGTATTCTATTTTTGCATGTTTCTGTCAAGGACTTTTATTTTTGTGTTGCGTCCTCTGAGAAGGAGGGTCTTATAATGTGAAGGAGGAGAGCAGAGTAGATTGTGGCAGGCACAGAGATTAGTGTTGATCTCTTCCCGAGTTCTAGGCCTTTGCTCAAAAAAAATACTAGTCGTCGGTATTTTCAAGTCTTTATTTACATCCACCCACGGGCAGCTAAAACTCCACGCCTTACACTATTATAGGTTGTGTAGTTGTCTATAGCTCTCTATAAAGTTTGAAAAATTTTGGTCTCTATTGAAATTGTTTTAACTATGTTCTGTTCTACTTTCTGAGTATGAATTATCACATGCAGTAAAAGCATGGGCGTCGGAAGCAAAGTAAATGTGGGTGGGGAGTATATGCCATTTTCTGTAGTGTGGTGCCTTACTATGTATATTACCTCTGCGCACTAACGTGACAACACTACAAAACGGGGCAATTGAGGTGTGTTTCTAGTGGCGTAAGCGATAAAGCGATTATCCAGTGTTTTTTTGACGCAAACGACCCGAGTTCGCGTCCACCTATTTCCGAAATCGTTCTTCTGCCTTTTCACATCTCATTTTACATCGGAAAGGCATTTGTTTTCAATAAACATAAAAATGAAGGAACTAATCTAAATGTTAGAATAAAGTATCGAGCAGGATTAGGTGTATCTGAGCAGCAGATACACTCAGATGCTTTATTTACTTTGCTGTGTTACAGATGTGCATTCGTCACGTGGAGTGGATTTGACTAACTGCGCTCTAAAAAGTGCGCAGACATATTCGCCGAATTAGAGACGGTAAAAGTGGGTGGGTCCGATATGGTTGGTCTTTAAAAGTGGGTGGGTCCTGTCCCACCCACATTCAATGGTTCCGACGCCCATGAGTAAAAGACAACAACACTCAAGCACCATAAAAAGTTTTGCTACAAACTCAACTGACTGGCTTTATTCTCTCCTGTATGATTTCATAAGTCTATATAAGTATATATATGTATATATATATATATATATATATATATATATATATATATATATATATATATAAACAGTCCTTTCTTAATCGTATTAAGTGCGAACAATAAATGCAGCCATAGTAGGCTACGCTCTCAGTCTTCAAAGTGCAAACAGAGACTACACTTTTCAAACATGATAGAGAGTTATAGACAACTACACAACCTATTATAGCCTACATACTAATAACATCCTAAATATGTTATGTAGCCTAATTTGCAGGCATTGGGGAGTCGCGCTCTAAACGCGGGGTATTAAAATTGCTTTTGAAGGCGCGTGCGCGTTTTACTTTTACTTTTGTTTGAACGATCGCGCGAACTCTCGGCGGTGCTGAACGGGATTTTGAAAAGTGCCCAGTGGAAATTCGCCCATGGTACATCGCATGCTATATTAAAGGTCTTTTTAAAACACTATTTTAATGCATTAAGTCACGTTAAGCGTTTTAAAATGCCCCGGCATCTAGATTCCGCCGGAAGTGCCGCTGCTTCCGTTTGCACTGAAAAGTTCACGCACATCCACATATGAAATCACTTGCATATATGTATATACACAACTCAAGCATGCGTCTTACCTGAAATTTATTTTGTATGTTTGCGTGAGTGTTTTATGGGTGTATATGCGCGCAACGAGTTTATATGTATGTGCGAGTGTTTTTAGGTGTATATGCATAGGTCAAGTTTATATGTATGTGCGAGTATGTACAGGTGTGTCTGCATGCAGCGAGTTTATATGTATATGTGCGTGTTGTTGTAGGTGTGTATGCATGGATCAAGTTTATATGTATAAGCGAGTGTTTTTTTAGCGTATGCATGCGTTAAGTTTATATGTATATACAAGTTATTCACAAGTGTATATGTATTCATTACTAATAAAAGATGTATTGGTATGGATTTCATAATAGTGTGCACGTGTATTTCATATATATATTTTGAACATCCAACAGTATACATGTATATGCAAGTAATTTCTAGGTGTATATGCACGTGTTTTATGTATGTATTGATAAGCGAAGTTTGATTTAAATCCTACGTGGCGCCTCATAGAGAAGCGCTCGCTTAGTGTCTTTGGCTCAGTGCCAAAAGCTGCGTGAATCATACCAGTGTGACTATACTATACTATACATTTTTCCTATCATTTCTAATTGATGAATATCCTTGAATTACAAAATCCCACTGTGGTTTGAGCCACGTTTCCTGAACACAGATTATATTGGGTTTATTCTGTAAATTTAATATAAATTGTTTAGCTCTTGACCATTGGCAACAAGACTTCTTGCATTTAATTGCAAAATATAAACTACCATCCGGTTACATCACACCCTGATTGACGCTGTGAGTTGGATATACCCCCAACTAACATTCCCTCCACTGCTTCCCATCTTAATCCTTTTATCCCAAGAAACTTTTCTGGCTATGAACTATGCTCCCTTTTACAAATGCAGCATTTCATTTTGGCCCCTCTTTCACACTTTCCATATTCGTGATCACCAGCACATCTTCCGCATCTTTGCCTGCCCTTGCACACTGCCGCTATATGGCCAAATTTTTGACATTTAAAGCATCTTAGTGACGGAGGAATATAAGGTCTTACCTCATAACTCATATATCCAACGAACACTTTAGAAGGCAGTTTTTTTTTTGTCAGATTTCAACACAATTGACAGACTATCAGTTCTTTCGCCATTACGAGTTGTTTTAAGGCGCCTAGCCTCTATTATTTTCCCTCTTTAACTTGCTCCATTGTTATGTTAGTAGGAATCCCAGTAATCACTCCTTGCACCATCTTATTCTTTTTAAAAATTGTACCTTGAACTTTCCTTCCTTCAATCTTGTTTATTTTGGCAGCTTTTCCTTGTTGTTTGGCATCTTTACAAAATATCAATAACGATCCATTACGCCGTACTCTTGCACTCTGGACATCACCTACCAGTTTATTTATCACTTTAGTCAATTGTATTGGATTCTGTCCATTCGGTGGAATCTGTGATTTGGGAAAATGGGCGATCGTTTTGGCGTGTGCACTCGCTTCGCCGATGGCGGAAACAGGTAAAGAGTGGGAACAGAGAGTGGATGAGGTGCGTGTGTGTGCAGGCCAGTTCCGCTCCCTCAGCGGTGACAAACAAGTGCTTTGTCACACATGTAATCATTAGTGATGTTACATTTAACACGAAAGCTCCGAAGCTTGTGTCCAAAAAGGACACATTTCACATTGAAGCACTGTATATGAGCTTGATTCGTTTTGAGAAAAGCACATGATCTATGACGTCCGAAGCTTCAATAATTTGAAAACCGCGTGACTGCTTTAGTATCTGGTTCAAACTAAAGCAAACCTCAGTAGGGCTGGGAGTCGATTCCAAAAAGAATCGATTCCGAGGCGTTGGGAATCGAGAGTCGATTCCAATTCCAATCCCATCAAGCGAATCGACTCCCCATTCATAGCCGTTTTCAGTTCAACAAATCTTATCTGTGGGCGCCTCTCAAATGAATGGCTGCATCATACGATGGCTGCATATCTCGACTTCTGTCATCAAATGTCGCTGAACATCGATTTACGAAAATAAACTCAATGAAAAGAGTCGGTACTGAGCTCATTTGAGGATGCACGAAAAGGTTCTTTCGGATAGATCGGTTTAATGAACAAGTTCAAAAACTGTTCAAAAGTTATTTTACGTTGAAACGGCCTTATATTGTCCACAGTTTTGAGCATGACAGAATAGATCATGGCGTGATCGAGGGTCTTGATTCTATTTCCATCTTAAATAAAATGTTATTTTTTTAAACCTTTCTATCAGCCAATGATAATTCTGAAAAAAAAAAAAAAAAACAGATTAGTGTCCGAAAGGGCATCTGATTTGACAGATAAACCACGAGCTCTTATATCAGTGTTGTTGTTGTTCTGGTAATTTTGTTTCAGTGTACAGTTTGTTAATTTCGTGCAAAGCATACCACCTACACATCATTCAGCTGAACTGTGGAGAAGGGTCTGGCTGCAGACATGCACCTGCACTCTCAGACAACTGCACTTCCGGAAGTGACGTCACTTGCAGTCTATTTTATTTTTACTTTATTTTATGTATTTATTATGTTTTTTTTTTTTTTAATTGAATCTCTCAACATTTTACAACAGTAGCCAGGTGGTGAAGACAGGAAAAAAGAAACTAAATTACAATGTCACTCGCAATCGCCACTTGCACTCTCAGCTACCTGCGACGTCACTTGCAATCCACACAAATGGTGCGTGTTGCCAATAGAGACAAGACGCTGTGGTGGTTAAACGATTAAAACTAATTTAATAGCATAACGTACAGGGACCTGTAAGTCATCTGTAGGAGATATCATCTTAATCCGTTATGCCACATTACGCCACGTTTTGCGAAGGAAAACACTATATAGCCTACATATACATTATAAACTGTATATCGAATTTGATCTTTTTAATTGTATCTTAATACATTAAGCCATATTAAGTGTTAATGGTTGTCTACGGGAGGAAAACGCTTATCGAGAGACTTCATATTCTCTCATTCATATTCTGTTTCTATTCATATTCGTTCATATTATGCTGTTCTGTGGCCACGGATTTGCGGTAGGGATGCAACGATACCATTTTTTCAAAACCGATCCGATACCAAAAATTCTTAGTATCGGCCGATACCGATACCAGGCTGATATCAGTGGGGGTATTTTACCTTCAAAACTAAAGAATGTATACAATTCACTTGGTCATTAAGATTTATTTGTTTTAGGTAAAGAAAGAAATACCAAGTCTGACTGCACATTGTTGGATGAAAAAGGGGAAAAAAGAGATACATGATATCAAATCTACAGTATGGCAGACAACTTTATAAAGAAAACTGAATGGTGCAGTAGCAAAATTAACAGTAATTTCAACAGTTACTAGTTGTATCACAATCCTAACAATAACGACCACATATTTACTGCAATTATTAAATTAAATTATTTTCTGATGAAAATCCAAAAAGTAATATTCTAAATATTCAAGTGAATCTTAAATCAGAATGGTAACAAGCTGCAACACAGTGCTTATTATACAGTATACCTTACACTCATGAAAAATAGTAGAAAACAAACACTAATATAACAACCAAGATAAATATAGACATCAATAGCAACATAAACCTGCCTCAGGATTCACTTGATCATCATTGGTAGTTTTTTTTTTTTTGAGAAATATTAGCATTTCTGCTCTCTCTGCTTTTAGTTGGTTCCTTCTTTCATCTAGAATGTTGGAGGCAGTGCTAATCAGTCTTTCACTCTCAACACTGGTACAGGGGGCAGAGAGAAAGGCTGATGCAGTAGCAGCAAGGGCAGGGAAACAAAGCTTGTTCACTGCCCAGTAATGGAATGGGTTTTCAGACCGAGGGATGATTTGCTCTGTCATATACGTTTGTATTTGGTAAAGAGCACTCGTGGGATTGACTCCTTCAGGTTCTTCTTGCTCCTTGAGAACTTCGAACATTATCATGAAGGTGCTCTTGCTTGTGTGTCCGCTTGACCCAGCATGAGAAACCTTCTCTGCTGGATCTGCTGTAGCAGCTGAGGCAGTAGTTGGTCTCCCCTTCAGTGCATCTTCCATCTTCTTGACCTCTTGTATTAGGGCATTTTTTGCATGCCTGGCAGCATCTGCATTTGAAAAGCATCTAAAACAAAACATGCAGAATAAATAGTCTATTTTATACAAACGTTACATGGTAATTTTGTCAAAGTTGCCAGTTGTATCTTGTAATAAAAATAAGATAACTATCTATCATACCCATTAGAGATAATAAGTACATTCTTTAAAAATGAGCATGTTTTAAATGTGTTCTTATTCAGGCTGAATATTTTGTTGAACACATAGTTTGTGTGTTTCTGTTTTGCAAGGACAGAAAGTCATGAAACTTTTGTTTCATAAATAAATGTTCATTAAATATCAGCCTGCGATTATTATTATTATTTTTTTTTTTTATATGAGATGTGCAGATCTAACAGTCTAACAACACTGAATCTGCTATAAAAACGATCGATCCACTGACCTAATGCTTAAAAAATAATTAGAATAATTAATGTGATGATCGGGTCGGGTGCAGATATTTATATCACAGAACATAATAGGTCCGGGTGGGTGGCAGTTGGATGATTGGATGATGATTTAATCACAAATGCCATATTTTTTTATCTTACATTTAATTGGTCAATAACCAATAAAAGGGAAAGGAAAGTTACAAAATAATTATCTATTTTTCAGAGTAAATAATGCTCAACAGCTTTTCATATATTGGTCAGACATAACGAATAGATAGATAGAAACTAAAATAAATAATTTTATATAAAGGCCAAATTTGATCATATAATACAATTTTAAGAGGTCGTTATCTGTCATCCAATCACAAAAATCTTAAGTATGAACATTTTTTTTTTTTTTTTCAGAACAAATCGAAATGAAAAACAATTCATTCTAGTCACAAATGCGTAACGCATTGGATGGCTTCACATTATTTTAAAACGAATGAAAATCTGCACAATATGGAAAGCATTTCCAACCGTTATTTTAGCATGACAAGACTTAATGACTAAAACTTTAAAATGAATTAAACTAAACTTGTATAAACGTAAAAATATGTTTTTAAATAATAATAATAATAAAAATAGCCTAATAATAATAATAATAATCTTATACAATAAAACAAGAATATTGTCAAAAGTGTGTGCATAGACTTTTAGCCCACCTGTCTTTGTACCGTGGGTCAAGTAAAGTGGCGACGGAGTAAAGCGGTTCATCTTCGATGTAACCAAATCTCGAGTTAACTTCTTGTAGTAGTGTACTTTTCATTGTTTTAATCCCTGTGTCTGTGTCTCTCTCCTGAGACAGCAAACGTTTCAGAACTGAAACTGTTGGAATGACATCCGCTGTGGTTGAACTGGATGAGCTTATGGTTCACGTCAGTTCTTCAAATGGTGACAGTACGATCAATGTTTTTTTCCAGTTATGCCCACTGGTTTGCAGTCAGCATTGCAGGTAGCTCATGGTCGGCAGCATATGCGCATAAGGTTCGCTTCTGTTCAAGGATGCTCTGAATCATATAGTATGTACTGTTCCATCTGGTTTTGACGTCTTGCTGAAGACGTTTCAGGGGCATTTGAAATTCGCACTGAATGTCCTCCAACTACGAGTATGCTAATTGGGAATGTTTGAAGTGCCCCACAATTTTGCTGCCACTTGCAATTGCGTCGCTCACGCTCCGTTGGGACAAAAGTCCCTTGTTAACAACTAGCTGTAGTGAGTGGGCGACACAGCCCAAACTAGGGACTCCCAAATCATCCATTGCTTTCTTCATATTGCTGGCATTGTCCCTCAAAATCACGTGTACTTTGGATATAGGGATTTTCCACCCATCAAGCATTTCTTTGATTGAATCTGAAATCGCCCTGCTGGTGTGTGACCCTCTTATTTCCTTTATGTGTAGCGCAGCGCTCTGACTTGCAGGACCCTGTATGTTATGCTAAATTAGTTTTAATCGTTTAACCACCACAGCGTCTTGTCTCTATTGGCAACACGCACCATTTGTGTGGAGAGTGCAAGTGGTGATTGCGAGTGACATTGTAATTTAGTTTCTTTATTCTTGTCTTCACCACCTGACTACTGTTGTAAAATGTTGAGAGATTCAATTAAAAAAATAATAAATATATAAAATAAAGTAAAAAATACTGCAAGACGTCACTTGCGGAAGTGCAGGCGTCTGAGAGTGCAGGTGCATGTCTGCAGCCAGACCCTATTGGAACTGTGCTTGTTCCATTCATGCAATAAACGCATGTCCACTGCTGCGCTGTGGGCTATGACTAATTTCATGTGCAATGTAGACAAACTTACAATTTAAATACAGAAATGTATCATAATTTAAAAAAAAAAAAAAAAAAAGCTTCATATTATGATAAGGCTACTTTCTAAGACCTTTATATTCTACAGTTATGGAAAAATTAGGTTTCTCTAGGAATCGAACAGCCCTAAACCTCAGTGCCATTTCCTGAACATTATTGTTAGCATTGTTTAATTATTTATTTTTTAATAGCAATTTATGTATTGAGCTCAAAAATTAACTTTGCCCATGAAGTAACAGTCTAAGGAAATCTGAGGCAGAGTTAAAATAAACAGATTATAGATTTAATTGATGAATTTGTTTAATTTATGTTACTTATTTCAGTGCTAGTACACCGACACAAATGAATGACTTTAACAATGACCATTATTTATATACAATAAAATAAAACAAAGAATCATTTGTAGAACCAGATGTGAAACCAGTGGCTGTAATGGTAACACAGCACTTTGGAAGGTGTTATTCATTTTTATGACCACTAGATGGCCACAACATGAGCCGTTTTGAAAAGCTTCACGTAATGAACCTTTTTCAGATACAGTTGTGTTGAAAGCTTCACTTTGCCATCACTAGTAATCATGTGACAGCCATAATTTCATGACATTTTGTACATAAGATATACATGTGTAGAAATCTTCAGTGACATTAACCATGTTTAATTTGACAGCATTCAGCAATTTCTTAAATTAGCAAAGTATTGTCTTGTCGATTAGTCTCAGGCTCAAACGGCACACAAACCATCTGATGGAATGTTGAAAAAAAAAACAAAAAGCACTTACACTTTCACAACTTTCCAGGAGTAAGGACTATGGTTGGCCCGATGCCACTTTTTGCCAAACGCTTGTGGTCAGAATGATGCGCTTGAAGCAACACAGAGTCACAGCGCACAGACACAGCGCTCCACTTAGAGAAGTTCAAAGCACAAAGGGAAGAGATATTGATGTGTAGTGCATTAAATCTGTGAGGAGGTTTATTGAGCCTATTATTTTAACAGTTTTAAATTTCAGTTACTGTGTTCGTGAAGAACAATTCATAGTGCTCTCTACTCCAGTGCTGTGATCTAAAAGATACACAGTAGAAATTAACACAATTTAGAAACAGCACAAAACTCCAGCAAGATAAAGTCATTTTATGCAAAACCATTTATCTTTATTTACAGATCAAGTATAACATTATTAGGAACATTTAATCATCTTGGATTTTATCGTCTTGACTGTCGTAACTGAATGTGACACACAGTTTGAATACTGAATGGAGGATGACAGACAGCCGCAGCGGAGAGTAGAGTTTACGTGAACTTAAATATTCATCTGTACCTCACATTAAACTATGAAACGGCTTCAGAACACTTGAAATATAGTGCACAAAAACTTTGAGCTTCATAATGTTTTTGTGTTTTTCGTGAGGCTTAACAATAACACAATAGTATACGCAGAATATGAGATTTGGATGGGTCTCGTCTGACCAAATACCTTGATCCAGAAGAAAATTACAGTTTTGCAGTGATACTGATATTGAATATCGGATTGGCGCACCTCTAGTAAGGACTAATTTTAGCATCAAGTGAGGACTCCAGTTGGGCATCAATTGCAATCTGACTCACTTGTAACCTTTATTAACTATTATTAATATTGTTTGTACAGCACAATCTTTGCTTTACCAATCAGTGGAAAGGTGTGTTTCATGTCCACTTACATGTGGAGATCAAATATTATCCATTTTCTATCAAGCCAAATTCAGTTTTTTTTTTGTTTTTTTTTACAAAAATGAAAAAAGGTGCTGCTTTCTCATATTTCTGCTTTGAGTATTAAATCAGGAAAACAAATTATTGCAGGCTGAATACAAATGAAAATACAAAATCCTCTTCAATCGTTAAGGTTGAAAATTTTATAGTAATATTTATACTAATAAAATCTTCTCTCAAGTAGTTTTAGGAATATTTATGAGAACATTTGGGTCCTATTTGCTGAGTCAAATCTGTAGTCATTTCAGTTTGAGTCTGAAGTCTATTAAAATGGGTCTCGACTCTGAGTCACTCTCTGTGCCTGGTTTAATAATTGATATCTATGATATGTATTACATCTGTTTTTCAGCAATTACATTGGACACATGAGTCAAGCACTAATAACTCATCTTTAATTTTCTATATATTCTCTGCAGTGTTTCCTACTGTGGTATTACACAGAAAGGCTGTGCTGCTCTGATTTCAGCTCTGAGATCAAACTCCTCACACCTGAGAGAACTGAATCTGAGTGATAATAAACCAGGAGACTCAGGAGTGAATCTGATCTCTGCTCTACTGAAGGATCCACACTGTAAACTGGAGAAACTACAGTGAGTCTCATCACATCTCAGTAACTATAAGGTTTTGAGTAAAAAGCAAAATTTCTCATTTGTTTTCTATAGCAGTGGTTTTGATTGTTGTCCTCTTACCCTCAACCTTTTTTTAAAAAAATAAATGTAAATTAATTAATTAATTAATTGCAATCTTATTTATTTTGATATTTTGTTGGAGCCTTTTTTCAAAACCAGCACTGTAGTGTTTTTTAACAGCTACAGTGACTGCTAGAGTCTAGAAATGCTTCTGTCATTACGGCACACCAGTACTAGAGTACAATCGGGCTAAAGACACGAGTCGCCTCTGAGTTTTCAGGCAAATGAATATTGAATGCAACTTCCAAAGGGAAAATATAGAAATATATGAGGTGACAATGATGACCTCACCAGTATGGGGCAAAATGTCCACAATATTGATACAAATATTTCAACTAAAGTAATTAGTTTTGCATAATATCTCAGTTACTTCTAAAAAACAACAACAAAAAAATCTTCAGCAATGCTTGTACCATATAATACCAAAATAATTTATTTATGTTTTGATTCTGATTCTGATCATTTACTTTTATTAACTGAGTACACTGTAAAATGGATTTATTTAAATAAAAATACACGTATGTTTTATTATAAAGAAAAAGATTGTGAAGGATTCTTACACTGCTTGAAGATCCCATAATAACTTAATATGGCTTTACAGTATCTCAATTAAAAGATTGTTTATATCTTGTGAGTGGTATCATACTTTTAAATATAATTTTTAATTAAAATAATTATGGTGATTATCTCTCCTTTTTTTTTTTTTTTTTACCCCAAATACCACCTTGTTATATTCTTCAGTTATTGAAAATCTGTTGATTTAATTACATTGAATAAAAATAAAAAAATATTATCAAGACGTTTGTTTCAAAACAGAAGCCTGTAATTTTAATGATTCTCATTTGCTACATAAGTCTGTAATAATTTCAAACGTGCCTTTTACATAGGTCCATCTTTAGCCCCATTGTAAACTACCACACACAAGTCACAAAATATAAATGATCAAATTGACAAATATTTCTCCAATTAATGAGTAACAGATTTACAAGTACTCAGTGGCACCAAGACTTGAATATTTTAATCTGTTTGAAGAGTATTTATATAAGAGGGGACAGCATTCATAAATGCTATTTTACCTTATTCTGTGTGAGAAAAAAAAGAAGATTAATGTATATTTTACAAATTTCCCTGCCCTCTCAACCACCCCAGAATCTTTAAAAAAACACAAGAGTAATATGTTACTCTTAATATGTGATGTGATCTGGGAAAACCAGTTGGATGTTGCACTGGGACATTTTCAGGAAATACAAAAAAATATGTCAATGTGTTTTTGTTGTTGTTGTTGTCAAAATGAGGATTTCATTACATTATTATTCTATAACATCTTGTCTATCTTTGTCTATAACATCTTGTCATCTTTGAAAATATCTTGGCAAACTTCACTTGTTTAAAGCAGAAAAAATGTGATTTATTGCAGCAAGCAGAAATGACTGTCTTTCTCTTATGTTAAGAACGAGCTGCGGAGGTGCTTTCTTTTAACACCACAAAAACAGTTAACCTATCAAAATAAACCACGTAACATATTTAATAAAGGTGTATCAATGCACATTCTCCACCAGTCCTGTGTAAACTACGGCATGCAACGTTTTATTTATTTATTTATTTGTTTGTTTATTTTTTAATATCGTGAGATGGCGGAGCACAAGAGTACAACACAGTCTGAAGGAGCTGCTCACTTAACGATCACTAAACGTTGGTCTGTTTGTGTAATGATGCAGTATAGCGCTGCTGACAGACAGCTCTTGTTAAACCTGTGAAGTGAAAGTCGTCTCACTTTAAACTCATTTTTCTCAAAATTACAGTCCTGAAAATCATAACTATCAGCCAACTTACGGTAGTCATAACTTTTGTTACATTCAAGCTATGGACAAAGTAAAAAAGGATTGAACCCAGCTTTCATATGGTATCAAAACCTAAAAAAGGGAACATTTCATCATGTTGGGTTTTCCTAGATTTCATCACATTATTGTCTATATAACACTACAAAAGGTTTGAAGAATGAAAATGATAAACTAGTTCAGTATTGGGAATCATGTGGGTAGAGTGTATTTAAATTAGTTTATTAGCTTGTGCTTGTGTTGGCAAGTTGAAATGTCTATACCACTGATCCTGGTGTATAGAAAATTTTTCATGTAAACAAACACATAAACACACTCTCAACCTAAAGCTTAAACACAATCTCTGAGATCATTCATGTTCTTCACTCTCTGCAGGCTGCGGGGCTGCAGTATTGGAGAGGAAGGCTGTGCTGCTCTGTTTTCAGCTCTGAAATTAAACTCACACCTGAGAGAACTGAATCTGAGCTGGAATAAACCAGGAGACTCAGGAGTGAAGCTGATCTCTGCTCTACTGGAGGATCCACGCTGTAAACTGGAGAAACTAGTGTAAGTGTTATTATATTACTGAACACAATAACTGTGTGAACATATTGGCAAAAATTGGCAAAAAACAAAGTTTTAAAGGGATAAAAACAAAGTTTTAAAGGGATAAAAAGTTTTAAAGGGATAGTTCACCCAAAAATGAAATTCTGTCGTCACTTCAAGTCATTTCAAAACAGTATGACTGTGACGCAGTTATGGAAGTATCCGGAGACGTGGGATCCATTTGCAACAACTTTATTTTACACACAAACAATATCGACAGGCTTGGGTCAACAACAGCGGACAGGTGTGGTGAAGGCGAAACAAACGGGGTGGTCAGAGTCCATGCAAAAGGTCGGGGCCGGCGGCGATCAAAGGGAATAATCCGAGGAAATAGCGTGGGTCGATAGAGGGCTGGCAGCAGAGGTTCGTACACACCATAAACAGTCCGGTTGGCAACGGGTAAGCTGTCCGATAGGAAAACGCTCAGGATTGATAGCATAACTAACAAAACTTCGCAGGGGGCTAGCCAGCGCGAAGCTCTGAAATGGCCGACAAACGGGAAGTGAACCGGAGGGACCCGGAACCGGAAGTGGAGCCCCAGGTGTGGGATTATGGGAAATGTAGTGACTAGAACTCCGGTGAGGGCTCCCGCTGGCGGGGAATGGAGGGAGCCACAGAGACCGTCCCTGTGACAATGACTTTCTTCTGTGGAAAAAAAAAAAAAAGACATTTTGAAAAATGTCTTTTGTCCACACAGTGGAAAGCAATGGTATCTAAACTTTGGTTGGCAACAATATTCAAATATCATCTTTTGTTTTTCACAGAATAAAGAAGGTCATACAGATTAGGAACGAAAGAGAAGTAAATTATGACAGTTATTATTTGTGGGTGACAATCCTTTAAGAATCAAAATGTAAATGATCAAATATAATTGCGCATTAGTTCCGCCTACTACCGAAGAAACTGGCAGTTCTTAAAAGCTGCTGAAGAATTCCAAAGGAACTCCGTTATTTTGACAGGAAAATACGACAAAGAATATCGTTTACATGTAGCGTGTCAATTCAGCATGGGATGTAAGACTCTCTCGCTCTCTCTCTCTTTGTGTGTGTGTGAGACAAAGCGACGGTGAGTCGTGCACCTTCACACTAGAGTTTACGGTACGTCAAATACAGGTACGCTGCACATCCATTGAGATGAATTGAAAAATAACACCGATCGCTTGACAGAGAATGAAACTCTGAAGCGCTCAGTCAGGGTTCGACGAGTGAAAATATATCTGTGCTAAACTTATACTTAGCGTCCAACTCACACACTGTCGAGTACAGTCTGACAATTTATTAGCCAGTGGCTAATATTAGACATCATTTAGTCGCCAAGAGTAAAGATTTAGTCGTGTATGCGAGTGATTTACTCACAATGTAGAGGGTTGTTTGTCCACTGTCAGGTATGCACCTCAGGTATGCACCTCTCACATCTTAGATTCATCTTTGAGCAATTGATGTATGTATTTATTAGGGATGTAATGTAGTGTAGCACGATATGAAGTCCACAATACAATATTATTGTAATATTAAAAAAGAAAAAAAAAAAAAAAGGACAGAGTTGGGGAAAAAAATGGAAATTTTGTACATTTCAAAGTTAAATTCTTCTATCTAATGCACTTTGAGAGTTCAAAATTTAGAACAACTCATGTTCTTAACTAAGAAAACTTAAGTCAGAAAGAAGTCAGTGAATTGACTTGTACCTGAAAAACAAAAAACAAGTATTCAGCTTGATTTTTCGTTTTTCGTTCAGGGATTGAAAAATGAATAAACAGCTTGAATATTTGATTTCTACATGTGGGCGGAACGAAACACCCCTTTCTGCTGATTGATCAGCCGAAGATCAAACCGTGCCCCCGTCAGTTCTTCCGCAGTTTTGTGCAGAATAATAGTCCTCTGCTGCTGCAGTTGAACGGATAATTAACGCATTTATTGCAGCTACATTTAATCTTTTTCTCATCAAACAACCACACTAACGAATAGCTCGACACAACCCGTACCGGGGACAGGGCTTTATTCTGTGTGCTTTTCACAAAGTGCCACGGGGTGCGCAAAATAATTTGCTGTAGCCTACCATATTCTCTGGACTGTATGTCACGTTTTTTTGTTTTTTTTTTTTAAATCATGAAACATGCTGTGATTTATTCCTGAGTAACTTATATAATGCCTTTAACGTCAAATAATCTTAGACTGTTAAAAGTAGACGTGTCAGCTGTGTTATGGTTCATGTTTGTGGCATACGCCAGGAAGATGTTCAAGGAGACGAAAGCAGCGCATTCTGTTGTTTTCTATATTTTTCAAAGGGTTGAATTTTGCAGTCATTTTGATTTTCAACCAAAACATGTCAACCAAACATATTAAACGTTATTAAGCTTGATTAAATGTGTCTGTTGTACGATAGCCTATAGGCTAAAGGTATCATCACTTGTATAGCTGCTGACTGTTATTTTATTTGCATATTATTGGGACCCGACTGAAGAAGCCGCCTTTACCAAAATATTTTAGCAGGTAAATCGCATTTATTCTTGTTTGTTTTCTGAATACCATTAATATAAGGATTTGCCATGAAGTGAGGTGAAGTAAATGCTAATGTTTATGTGTACAATGACAGTGCGGAGAAAAGGCACAATGACTTGTTTTGGAAGTTTAGTTGGCAGAGAAAATAAAACACATCAATTATTTGACAACAGTTAATACCCAATATTAATGAAATAAACTCAGCAAAAACAAAGTTATGACTGCTGTGTATTTACACTTCACTACTGGTCTGCACTTGACAGGGCGCGTTTATCTGCTTAGAGTTTATTTAACCCATTGCAACTTATTGGAACTGTATGAACTATAGGTTAGGCCTACTCACCTTAATTGTTATCATGTGATTTATTTATTGATTGATTGATCTGTTTAATTATCGGAGATAAATAAATAAAGAAAAAAATAAAGAAAAAAATAAATGTCCTGCTTGCACTTTCAATGGCAAAGAATCATTATTTTCACTTTTTTTTTTTTTTAATGTGTCATCAAACCCTGCCATCCAGCGGAGGACTATTATTCTGCACAAAACTCCGGAAGAACTGACAGGGCATGGTTTGATCTTTGGCTGACCAATCAGCAGAAAGGGGCGTTTCATTCAGCCACAGCAATTTATTAAAAGTTTAACAAAAATTACATGGTTTTAAGGCCCTATGAAATTCGTTTTATTATTTTTCTCAAATTCAGTTTTGTTTTCCATTACATTTTAATAATCAAAAGCATGTCTAATGAATTTAGAAAGAATAATTAGACTTGATAAAGAATTTATTTATTATTAGCTTTTTATTTCTTTTTTCAGAAATACTGTGTTGTGTATTTACAATTTTCTGGTAGTTTTTATTTTTACTGTTAAATATTCCTTAAACATTGTTTTATTAATATTTTTATTATTAGTAGTAGTACTATCTTTACATTAAGTAATACATTTCTGGCTCTCAAGTTAAACCACCGTCTGCGCCATTCACTAACACAGACACACAGAAATACAGCTCTTATTAAAATACATTCTTAAAGTACCGGTACTAGTAAAATGCGGAATCGTACCATTTTTAAAAGCAGGGTATTGCAATACTTTTTAAGTACCGGTATATTGTGCAACACTAGTTGGCAGCTGATTTTATTGCGCCACCACTAACTTACCTTTTCAATCTTTCTTTATCTACAAAATAAATTCCTTCTATCTGGAAAACTGCTTATGTTCGGCCGTTATTTAAAGGGGTTGATCCAACTGTATTGAATAATTATAGGTTTATTTTGAAATTGTCTATTTTAGCAAAGGTTTTTGAATCGCTTGTAAATGATCAATTAAATGAGTTTCTATCTACTAAAAATGTCTTATCAGATTTCCAGTCCGGTTTTAGGAAAAAAACATAGTACATCCACAGCAGTTTTAAAAGTCTTAAATGATTTAATGGTTTCATTGGATAATCAAAACTAGGGATGCTGATATTATCAGACTGATATCGGAATCGGCCGATAATGGCTTTAAATGTAAATAGCTGCATCGGCCCGATATGACACAAAATTATGCCAATATGTCTTGCCAATAAGAGGAATATGTTAAGTCACGTGTGCTGAATGGTGATTAGATTTACTATTTTGGATCGCTGCATTTAATCTGAGAATGCACATACAGAATGAGGCGTTCGGTGTGTGATAGAGTAAACAGTAATAGCACGTGCAGTGGCAGCAGTGGCGTTGGAGAAAGCGCACCGTTGTTCCGTTTGGGATCATTTACTGTTGGCTGTTTCATATCCAGTCACTAGACGCTTTTTACATGAATATTATGACACAAGTGAGGTACAAAGCATTCTTTATAAGAGAAATAATTGGTTAGCAGGCAAATGTTAGTAGTGACCATGCTTTTGGATTCATGCCATTGGAGCCCATACATTTAAAGCCATACACGCGGCTGCACTCTAAAACAGGGGTGCCCAACCCTGTTCCTGGAGATTGACTTTCCTGCAGAGTTTAGTTCCAACCCTAATCAAACACACCTGTCTGTAATTATCAAGCGCTCCTTGAGATCCTAATTAGCTGGTTCAGGTGTGTTTGGTCAGGGTTGGAGCTGAACTCTGCAGGAAAGTCAATCTCCAGGACCAGCGTTGAGCACCCCTGCTCTAAAAACTTAAATGTTTAACCCAACCTTCTGGGTAGTAACTTAACCGCTGGGTCAAAACAACCCAATCGCTGGGTTTGTCCATATTTTACCCAGCGCTAGGTTGTATTTAACCCAGCAGTTTTTAGAGTGTACACTGTAAAAAATTTCCTGTAAATTTTACAGCATTTTATTGGCAGCAGGGTTGCCAGCCAGTTACTGTAATTTTTACAATTTTTTTTTAATTTAAATTTACAGCATTATTCTGTATTTCCTGATTACAGCAAATAACTGTATTTTTTACATTGCTGTGTTTTTTTACAGTAAACTACTTTATTTCTGTGTATTCTATATATGCAGTATATATTTTCCACATTGCTGAATATTAATGACTGGCAATTTAAACAATTCATTAACTGCATAAGCTTTAAACAATATTTAACTGCATAAAGTGTTGTATAGTGTGAAACTTAGTGCACCTAATATTTAAAAAAAAATAATGATAGTTTGACATCTCAATCTTGAAAAACAGATCAAATTTTATTATATATATTATTTTATTTAACATATGACTCTCAAATTTGCATGAAAGAAATGTCATAGAGCAGTGCATTTAGTATTATGTTGAATTCTAAAATAAATATTTACTTGAAACATATATTACCCTTAACTTTAAGTTTAAGTTTTACCAACATTGTGACAAAGTTTTACTTACATCAAGTTAACCAACATGGTCATAATTATATTGTTCCAAATACCACAATGACAGTGATGAATTTTCACAACATGGCAAAACAACAAGGTCCCAAGTGAGTCCAACAAAACTCCTGATCAAAAAAGGAGAACAGTTCGGCTCCAGACGCTGTCCCATCCCAGGATGCAAAGAGTGGCTAAAAAAATTGAAAAAGAACAAAGAGGAAAATACATTAGATATTTTTTACAAAACAATGATACGGTCAGACACAGACAGAGGGATGACAGATACAGTCAAAGACAGATAGAGTGATGATTAAAATGTTTGGGAGATCAGTATGATTTTTAATGTTCTTTAAAAAAAATAAATAAATAAATAAATAAATTATATATATATATATATGCTCATCAAGCCTGCATTTATCTAAACCAAATACAAGAAAAAAAAATAATATTGTTAAATATTATTACAATTTAAAATAAGTTTTCCTTTTTACTATACTTTAAAAAATAATTTCTTTCTGTATTGCAAAACTGAATTTTCAGCATCATTACACTAGTGTTACATGATCTGTCAGAGATCATTCTCATTTATTTTCAATTGTCAATGTTGTCAATGTCATTGTCAATGCTGTCAGTGTATGTTTTGGAGCCTGTGATACTTTTCAGGATTCTTTGATTAATAGGTTTAAAAGAACATCAGTTATTTAAAACAGAAATCTTATCTAACAATGTAAGTCTTTACTATCACTTTCAATGTAACACATACTTGTTGGATAAAAGTAAAAAAAAAAAAAAAAAAATATATATATATATATATATATATATATATTTTTTTTTTTTTTAATCCATGAAAGAATCCTGAAAAAGTATCACAGGTTCCGAAAAAATAAAAATTAAGCAGTACAACTGTGTTAAGCAGTTTCTAAAATTGATAATAAATAAGCATATTACAATGATTTCTAAAGGATCATGTTACACTGGAGAAATGAGAAGACTAGAGTAATTAAAATTCTGAAAATTCAGAAATAAATTACATTTTAAAGTATATTAAAATAGAAATCATTATTTTAAATTGTAATAATATTCCACAACATTATTTTTTTCTGTATTTTTGATAAATTAAATGCAGCCTTGATGAGCAGAAGAAACTTATTTCATAAGAAACATAAAAAAATCTTACTAATCCCAAACTTTTGAATGGCAGTGTAGATAATAAAATAATATAATAAAAGGAAAAAGGGGATGTTGGTGTGTATGAACTTCTTACATTTCAGAAATTCTGCTGAAAATCCTTCACTTTGCAAAGAAGAGTAGCAACTTGGGTTCACTTCAGCTGGTTTCTTCTGTGCCATTTGCCCTGTGGTTTTAGATGGAACTTTTCCTTTCAACGTCTTTGTTCTTTGTAATACCTACAAATCAGTCAGGAAACAGGCAATATGTAATTCACATCAGTTTAAGCTTTTGAGACATCTGAATCATTCTCCCTTAAAAATCATCCCATTCTGGAGTTGAGAAACATATTCTAACATATCTACATGTAAAATGCAAGTATTCAAATTCTTAGAATGCAACCATTACCTTTGAATGAACTAAATCTCCTTTTGTCTCCTGGTAAGGTTACTCCAGAGTGAATATATGCTGCGAACAGGCCAGACAAAAAGATGGGCTGAATTAACTCATTCTTTAAACCAAAGTTAGCAAAAAGCATTACAATCAAACAATAAGAGAATTAGCAAGTTATTAAAGGTACTGGCACGTCTCGCTGCTTACGTTAACCGCTTTAACAGCACCGTTCAGAGTTTACATGACATACACTGATCCTCCATGAGCGGGATGACCGCGAGTTGCGCGCCTTTAGTAACGTCACGCGTTTCGGCGCCCGTGTTAACAGATGACTGCCTCTGCAAATTTGATTTACATCATAAAATAATCACGAGAAAGTGTGCTGAGCAACACGACGTTCCCGTGAGTCACAACTGTTGTCAGTGAAGCGTGTAATTCTTAACGTAGGAACCCAAAGACTTTATGCCTATAGCCGCTATAAGGCCGAGGAACCTGTGAAATCCTCCCGCGACCGCGCTGCTTAAACCCGGTAAAAGTCTCCCTCGTGCCCCGCGGACGGAGGATTCATTAATCTCCGGTTACCGCGAATGTAGACACCTTAATATACTACTGCAGTTACCAAACATGAAAAATAAAAACTGAAATACGTCACTTACCACAGTTATGAATCGTTCTTCTTGCCGCTCCCGAATGTCGACCGCTGAAGAAAAGCCCGCCTCTGTAGATTTGAAATTTACAGCATTATGCTGTACTTTTGAGGCAAACCACCACGTGACCCCAGAGTGCTTTGCGGTTTACAGCAATATGCTGTATTATAAGAAATACAGCCCACTGCTGTAAAATATTGCTGTAATTTTTACAGCAATTCGTTACAGTGTATGTGTTCTGTTTTGCCGGTTGGTCACGAATTGCCACAAACTTAATATTTTGTTTCTTTTCCCAAATCCTCACCGTCTCACCCTTTAATTTTGCAGGTTTATTTTCTTATCATTCACTTTTAATCCATGATTTCGCATCTCCTACTGTGGTAAACTGGGGGTGGGAAATACAAGATTTCGTGGCAATAAATTAAGAATTCCTTAATACGACTTTTTAATTCGTTCCCTCATTTTACAAATTAATAAACTAATAAATCATAGGAACGAATTAACAAGTAGGATTAATTATGTCCTGTTCGTGTCTGGCGTAGTATTCTTGAGCAAAAAAAAAAAAAAAAAAAGCAAAGCACCGTCACGGTCAGCCAGTTTAGTTTTACTTTTTGTTTTCATTTTGAAAAGCTTGTTGTCTTTGCTGTTTACCTGACGTTACGCTTTAGAGGCTTTCTTTATGTATATATATATATATACATATATATATATATTTTTTTTTGATTCCTCATGTGTTTGCTAAATGTTCTGTAATTTATTAGTCAGTATATAATACAGCATGTGGTGTATGCCATGTCTGGTTATATTAGTTTTTGTTAAATCTTTGTTTTATGTAAGCTAGTTTGTCATTGTAGCCTACTGTCTTACTGTTGTTGTGCTTTTTAATTAAGCATAACAATTATTCCATCTTTTGCTTTAGACTTATAAAGTGAAAGGTGTATAGATATAAGCACAACAGACAATTTTCTTTATAACGTGACAACAAGATTGCGAATTCAAAAGTGAAAGCATCCGAAGCTCGTCTTATAATACAGCAAAAGTGAACTTCTTTCACAAAATTCAAATCATAAATAATACTAGCCTACTGATGAAAAAGAAGGGGTTGAACGTTAAACACTTATTGTTGTTTATTTAATCCTAACAAATAAGTTCTTGTTGACTTCTGGTTATGGCCAGGTGCTAAGAGGTCGCAACTTTTTAGCTCTGCTGCTAGTTTGTGATTGATCCTACAATACCAACCAGAATTGTATTTAAAGTCAAGCAACACGAATATAAAAGTATAGGGAAGTAAAATGTCACGCAAAGGTGTCAAAAAAGACAAGAAAAAGGCAAGAAATGAAGATGAATATTCCGAGGGTGAAGAAACTAGCGATGCCATGGCAACTGGAGACGGCCCTGACGAAGATGATGACGAAGTAGTAACTTCGGGTGGAAATAACGAAGATATTATGAAAGCTGTAATGTCCTTGAAAAGTGGACTTTATAAGAAAATCGATGGAGTCCAAGCAACAATTACGAAGATAAGTAAGGAGATACAGGAATGCACAGGGCGTATAGCACAAGCGGAGCAACGCATTTCGGATGCCGAAGATAACGTTAGTGGGCTGTTATCCAGAGTGAGCACGTTGGAAAATACTGTTAAAACACTTTCAAACAAAGTGGAAGATTTGGAATGCAGAAGTTGACGGAACAACATAAGACTGGTGGGCCTACCGGAGAAAGCAGAGGGCCTGGACATGGTAACATTTCTGGAGAAGTGGATACCAGAGGCTCTAGGAACGGAATCGCGGGAATCTCTGGTAATTGAGCGGGCTCACAGAATCGGCACTCTGACAAATATCGGCTCGTGAACGACACGCCCGAGGACACTGATTATGAAGTTCCTGAACTTCAGAGACAAGGAGCGAGTGCTAAGGGCAGCCAGAGTTAAAGGGAATGTTCTTTACAACAACGAACAAGTCCGTTTTCATCCGGACCTCTCTGCTGGCATACACAAGATGCAGCGCGACTATGATGACGTGCGAAAAAGGCTGCGAGACAAGGGAATTCATAAGCACAGAATTATCTTTCCAGCACGGCTCCTGCTGACACACGGGGAAAGATCCTACACCTTCCAAACTCCGGCTGAAGTAGACAAATTTGTCCAGTCTCTTTGAAGGATCAAGACGAACCTACCGATGTGAGAGACCATCAGGAAAATGTGACGGCATATTTGGCTAATTCATTTTATGTAATTTTCAAACGAGAGAGTGTGACTATATATATATATAATATATATATATATTCATGACTGCATATGTTTATTCTCATGGTTGCAAACAATTAAAATGTACCTAGGGTGGAAAAGGAAAACATGGCCATGATTCACATTCAAATATTGGACCGTTTGATTGACACTGGCAAGGGACATTCAACCCATAACGCACTTTACTTGGCCAATAGCAGTATTGTTTGATTTATTTATTTATTTATTTTTTTTTTTTGTTAATCCTTCAGCTCAACCCCCCAGGTATGTCATTATTTGTCATGTTCCTGAATGTTCCAATATATTAATCTTTTAATGGTTATGTTTACAAATGTTGCACAGTTCTGTACAACTAATTAAAAATGTTGGTAGAGTAGTACTTGATAATAGCAGAGTGAGCTAAAGAGAAGGAAATAATCAAAACCGAGAGACAGACGGCTCTTTGTACTGCGTAGACCTGTATCGGTCATAAGCGGTTGGTATAAGGTGTGCGTTTTTCTTGTTGTTGTGTTTTTTTTTTTGTTTTTTTTTTCTTGTTGTATGTGGGTGTGTTTTCATCAAACAAGCAAATCTTAAGGTTATATTAGACAACTAATGTCTAGTAGCTTGAAGGTGAAGTTTACCTCATGGAACTGTAGGGGTTTAAACAAAATTACAAAGGTTAAACAAGTGATGAACAGGATAAAATTCTTGCAATCAAAAATAATTTTCTTGCAAGAAACACATCTCTTGAGTGGGGATATTTCTAAAATAAGAAGATGATGGCTGGGTCAGGTGCTGTCTGCCCCCTATACCACTGTTGTGGCAAAATCAAACCGACTCTCACCAAAGTAAGAGACAAACTCAGTCAAATGTCTTTTATAAATTTATTCTTTGCAAAGAAGATCAGACAGTCATACAGAAACACAGGTTACTGCAGAGTGCGACCCAGAAGGGAGGGCTCCCTCCAATTTATATCTCTTCCCTAGCCTTCAAGGTTACATCTCCTAAATGGTAACTTTCCACACGTAGCAAGAGTCAGATAAATACATTCTGCTACGTCCTACTCATATAGACTATTTTTTGGTTTCAGCACAACTTGTTTCAAAAATTGATGACTGTAATTATAGTAGTATAGTAATATCGGACCATGCAGCTATATTACTCACTTATACAGATACTAAACTAGTGAGGGATTCTCCAAAATGGCGCCTTCAACCAGGATGGCTAACAGACCCCACATTTATAGATTTTTTAGATAAACAAATTGACTTGTATTTTGTATGTAATACTTCTCAAATATCTGCTAGCATAAGATGGGAGGCATTTAAGGCCTTTATTAGGGGTCAAATAACCAGTTTTACCAGTTCAAAGAAAAGGAGTACACAATTGGAAATGAAAACATTAGATGAAAAAAATTTAAAAAAAAACTTGAAACAGATCTCTACAATAACAAACCTAAATCTGTAGATGCAAATGCACAATTACTCCTACTTAGGTCACAGTACAATGAATTGTCGGCTAATAAAGCAGCAATTAATTTACTGAAACTTAAACAATCCTACTACGACCAGGGGGAAAAACCTGGGAAACTTTTAGCATGGCGCATTAAACAACAACAAACAGAAAGGTCTATTAATTACATTGAAGATTCAAGCAGTAGAACTATAGTAGATCCTATAGAAATTAATGAGGCCTTCAGAGTATTCTGTGAGAAACTGTATAGCTCTGAGGGTACTCCCAGACTCGATAAGCAGACACAACTTCTAAATAACCTTAATATTCCTAGAATTTCAGAAAATGAAAATAAAGCATTAGATGGAGAATTAACAAAAATAGAAATTGCAGAAGCAATTAACTGTATGCAGGCGGGAAAAACGGCAGGTCCAGACGGCATACTTATAGATATTTATAAAAAATTTCAGTCTAAATTAATTTCACCTCTTTTGGAGATGTTCCAGGAGTCCTTTAGGAATGGTCTCATGAGGAGTACCCTAATAACTTCCAAAACCGTGAAAACCAAATATAAAATGTGAAAACATGCGCCCAATCAGCCTTTTAAATTCAGATACAAAAATACTTAGCAAAGTTCTTGCAAGAAGATTGGAGGGCTTACTCCCTCGGGTGGTGGGAGAAGACCAAAATGGTTTTATTCAAGGGAGACAGGGCTTCCACAATGTCAGACGAGTGCTCAATATTTTACATAGCCAGAGAGGAGCGAAAGACACAGCTCTACTCTCTCTTGATGCAGAAAAGGCCTTCGACCGTGTCGAATGGCATTATTTATTTGAGGTGCTCACTCGCTTCTTCTTTGGAGATACATTTTGTAAATGGGTTAAATTACTTTGTATGTGTAACGCCACGCCAGCAGAGGGAGCCCTCACCCATTGACTGCCTGTTGCTGCTCCCTCTGCTGCTTCTCTGGTAACTTCCTGTTTGGTGGCCTTAAAAGGAGGCCATTTACAAACAGGCCCTTGCGAAGTATTGTTTTGCTCTTGCGGACTCTACCAAGCGTTTATCCCTGTTTTCTTTGCCTTGTTTTTGTCATTGCCACGGTTTTGTTTATTGTCATAGTTTTGCTTTTGTTTCACGCCATCGTTCCTTGCCTTGTTTAGTTGTTACTTTTTGGACTGCTCTCTCCGGTTATTGGACTGTGCCTGTTTTGTGGATTACGCTATTGTTGTGTCTTCGTTACACTGTTTGTCGGATATTGACCCAGCCTGTTGACAACGATCTGGTTATTAAAGCTCGCACTTGGATCTTATACGCTTCCTACGAGTCCTCATTACAGTACGGGGCTCACTGCAGAAGTTTTGACCAATAACGTTGTCTCTAAACCCTTTAGTATATCTAGGAGTTGCCCACAGGGAAGTCCTGTATCACCTTTATTATTTATCCTCGCAATAGAACCATTTGCCATAGCGGTGAGAATGCATAATGCCATTTATGGAATTCAAGAGAGCCACCTGGAACATAAATTAACATTATTTGCAGACGAAGTAATTTTGTTTCTAAAAAATCTAAGTAGCTCTATCCCTGCACTCCTGGATCTTATGGAAACTTTTGGAAAAATATCTGGATATAAAGTTAATCACTCCAAATCATCTATAATGTTACTTAATGAATCAGAGACAAAAATAGCCAAGGTTATGCTTCTATCTTTAATTCAATAGATAATTTTACATATCTGGGTATTAAGTGCTATAATCAGGAACCCGGTGCATCTACCAACCCAGAAAACTTGAAAAAGAGCAAGCAACAATGGTGTACCAGTTATAACACCTTGGCAAAAGTTCAAGAAAAGCATGCTAACTGTTCTGTCGTTGGCTGCACAGATGAAAACAAAACACTAGAGTCCCAGCCTCAGAAGAGACAAGAAAGCAGTGGATTTATTGATTTATTTACTGTATTTTACGCAGCTTCCACACAGTTTTTACATTTTTTTTCAATTGCTAACAAGCGTTTACCAATACTTAAAGTACTTTTTCTAAACTCTTAACACAGCAACACACCTACATCACACAAATAGCCAAATAGTTCATTTTCTGGCCAAAACGACATTTTGCTAGATAAATACAAGCTCTACATTTCGAAATGCTGAATATCTTTTTCTACATATGTCAGCTCTATCAAAACACAGCAAACCAGATTCAAAATCGAGTCATCCGGTCAAAACATTAGAACTAGTTTCTATACAACAGAAATATACAGTCAATCATAGCACAGTGACTGTCAAAATACTAACAGCTGATGGTTTTACAAAAACTGCATTACTTGTCATGTTTCAGTTCTAACCGCATATAACAGACAATATAAAAAAACATTGTTTTTTTTGTTGTTTTTTTTATTAATTTGTAATTTAGCCTTGAGTTTACCTTTAACTGAAACCCATTTTACATTTTTAAGTGTGGAATATGTTCTTTCTTGGCAACATACTATCTAAAACTGAATCATTACTTTATAGAATGTACAATAGAACAATACTTTATAGAATGTACAATAGAATGTACAATAGAAAAAGATAGGGTCCCCTATGCAGAAATTCAGTTGGAACCTTGATTGAAATTGTTTGGTTGGGGGTTGAATGTGCAAAGTGCCCCCATAGTAGCTGATGCCGGTGATCAACAAAAATTCCAACATACATGGCCTTTGATAGCTACACAAGCTTTTTTCCATTACAGAAAAAAAAAAAAAAAAAAAAAAACATAATTGTGACCTTTTTATCGCACAATTCAGACTTCTATTCTAGGAATTGCGAGTTTACATCTTGCAATTCAGATTTTATCAGAATTGTGAGATAAAAAAAGTCACAATTACCCTTTACCCATTATATTCCATGGCTGAAATAAGCTTTCGTAGGTTCCACATGTGTACGGGAAAAAAACCCTCTCCCCTACCTCTTCTTTTCAATTTTTTTGATCCAACTACTCCTCTACCTCCTATTTCTCTCCCTCTCCCAGGCATTATTTTTCCCCTCTCTGATTCTTTGTATTGTTCTGCATCCACAAAACCAATTCAAAGAGATATTTTTTTACACATTATGTTGATGTAATGGAAAGAGCTTCAACACTTGAGTATTCCTCCAACTGAGACTGGAATCAGCTATTTCTAAATATTTAATTGATCTGTTACTTAAAAATGCTTATCAGTTGTTACAGTGTTTTATATAGACAGATTTTTTCCAATACTCTTGAGCTGCTGTTGTTGCAGAAGTAGAAGCCTTACACTGTATTTAGGGTTTGGAACATTAGATCTTCATTTCTGACATGATGTGTTTAAGCATTTGTAAATACGACTAAAAAGATGATTTTGGTTTTGGGTGAGCTTGTATGAAAAGAAAATGTATGCATTTTAGAAACATGGTAAATGACTGCCTATTGTGTGAAAACAACACAAATTGTGTTAATGGTATGATCACAACAGAAGGATGTTGTGCTAATTGTGTTTAGAGTTTTGAAAATGTGACTACACATTGGACAAAAGGATGTTAGCAATTGAAAAAAACTGTAATATAAACTTGTATGTATTTGTTTAAGCGCAATAAGACATGAAAGAAAAGTTTAGTAGTTTAATTTAGTACTCACATGCTGTAAGCCAATTTCTGTGCATGTGCTTTGGATGTGTGCACTCAGAAAACACTATATCAGAAGTTTAAACTCATGTGGATTAAAACTCATGATTTCAGCATGATAGACATAATAATCAAAACCAAACAGATGTTATTTTATCAGAGTATCTGAGTTATGAGCTGTAAACAGGGTTGCCAGGTTTTCACAACAAAACCCACCCAATTGCTACTCAAAACTAGCCTAAAGGAGGGAGCCCCCCCTGTAAAAATTGCATTCCTGCGGGTAAAACACATTTTTTTTGCCAGGTTTCCCTAAAAAAAATTCACATTCCAGGGGCTAAATATCACGTTATTGGGGTCGCTTCAACCCGCTTAAACTATCTGCAAAGTTGTGAAGCCGACATTCCATGATAAATAAAGTTATTGTATATCAAAAAAAAAAAGAGTCGGCTCACCATCGCCTGAACGAGGAATTCGTCAGGAATTCGAATCTTTTTCTGTTACGGCCACACGTCACGAAGTAACACATTTGCATAATGTCCGCCCACGTGCTACGTCGCGAACAACTTGTCCGCCCACAAACAGTAAAATTTACATGTTGTTTACGTGATGTCAAGAAGACGCTGTATCCTAAGCTGTGAGTAAATTTGTTTATATTCACTTCCAAAAGATGAATCCACAAAATTTGTATTTTCTAGCGACCGTTCAAAATACGTAGTTGTGTATGTTATGTTGTGTAACAACCCTGCACATGTCTTGCTAACCGGCTAACTCACGCTTCTGTAGTTCTGTTGTTCAGCTGTGGGCCCACTGTACTCTAAAAATTTGTGATTGATGCAGCTTGACTGTCTGTCTGTCTCATTAGTTGGAGTAACGATAAAGGATGGAGCACAAAGCAGCTTTCACACCAAATGCGGCAAGCGCTGCACCATGAAACCCATTCATTTCAATTGCTTGTGCCACGCGAGGATGGCTTGTTTCTGCGTCGACCAGAGCGCACTGCTGGCGCGCACGCTACGCTCAAAGTTCAAATTAGTTGAACTTTTGCGCTCTGAAGGGCTACACTGAACCCAGCGGCCAGCGCAGCGCTTTCTGTATTCGGTGTGAAAGCTCAGTTATGGCAATGGGCGTTTAGTTTTCCGACACACGCTATACACGGTAGCCCAATCATAAAGGACTGCGCCATCTGACCAATCACAGCAGTGAGGGCTCACAGAAAGGAGGGGTTTAGAGAGACTGATTCTTCGAACTGCTTCGTACGAGTCGTTTACGAATCATTTAAAAATGAGGTAAAATTAAATCTATTTCTGGAGAAAACTAAAGTGTTTTTTGAACTTGCATACATGTAAACCTGTTTTGGGAGTCTCATAAAACAATATTAGCAACCTTTAAAATGGCATAATAGAAGCACTTTAAAATTATATAATAAATGTGTATTTTGAGCTGAAACTTCACAGACACATTCTAGAGACACCTAAGACTAAAATTACATATTGTAAAAATGTGAATAATAGGTCTCCTTCAAGAGGTTCTGATTCCAAAAATAATGCCTGTTTTGCTCGTATGTCACACTTTCTTTCAAAATATGATGTGCATTTTTGTCGACTGTTTGTAAGATGAATTCTTCATCATCAATCACCAGAAAAATTGCCACCAAGACCTGATTTCTGAGCCTGGTTATAACTTTTTGTTCAATTCTCAGCTAATTTTTTACATGTATGAATGATTCTGACGACATTATTTTATGTCCTGATTTCAAGGTTAGAATTACAGCTAGTGACTGATGAAAATGCAAACATGAGCCATGCAGATGTTTTCTGGTACATCTGTGGGTGTTTTACTACATCCAAGCAGCCATAAAATGATATATTTTGTGGAAAAGCTTATTTTTAGTTATTCTTTAGTTATTTGTGTTTATGTAAAGTTCTTTAAGGCAATTTTTGCAAATCAGCAGAAATGATTTTCCATATTCAAGGATGTTTTATTAATATTGTCTAATCTAGCTAAAATAGGTTACATAATGACGTTCAAATTCATAATAAATTCTACATCCTGTTAGCTACCTCGGGATCTGAATTGCAGTTTAAAAGGCTTCTCAATCTGAATGCCACACAATCTTCTAGATAATATCATGTTTTACTATCTGCTGCTATGGGCCAAAATGTGGATCGGGGAAGCAGGATCTCTTTAATTTTAAATGAGATATCATTTGTGCCAATAGAAGATCAAAGTAGAAATCAGTTCAATGATCTGCTCATCATGAGTGCTTGTAAGATTTCTACAGGAAGTGCCTTGCCTTCACATTTAAAGACGCTGCTTGAATGCTTTTAGTCAGCAAAAACTAAAATCGTGGATTCATATTTTGGACAAGGAATGGATGTTGCTTACTTACAGTATATTGCCGTTTGACATGCACGTTACAGCATGATTAAAGTGCAAACATGACATGAAACACCTCAAATGGGCCAATGTGAAAGGACTGTTACTATTTACCTTTTTAATATGACCTATTTGCTAATGTCTGTCTACTACTTGACACATGAGCTTACTGAATATTAATCACACAATGCTGTGTATTTAATATTCATAAGCCAAGCTGAAACGTTTTACAGTCATGTCATCCTTTCACATCTCAGTTCTCTCCTACACTCTTACTTCAGATGTTTAATTTTTCGACAAGGATATTTTTTTCCACTTGACAGGTTAAGTGTGTTGAAAAAAGTGAAACCTAGACTTTCAGCAACCCAACCTCCTTGACAATGTTCATTTTGCTTAAGTGGCTCATACTGAGAAGCAGGTGAAAGAGGGCGTTTGTATTTACAGCACTGTCCTGTTCTGTTCTACACCGCGAAGTGCTCGGTGCCCTTGAGGATGAGCCAAGTGACAGAGGTACATGATAAACTCTAGACTGTGCGCTGTTTTTTATGAGCAATGTTTCAAAGATCTGCCTAGAATAGTCCAATTTTACAGCCAGAATCCAGTGAGCAAATATACGAAATATTAGGAGAAAAAGCCATTAGTCAAATCTGTTTAAAACACTTCAAGTACAAAAAGAAAATGATGAGCAATAAAAGAAGCAACTACAATCTAAAAGATGAGGAGCTCATGCTTACGAGTGCTTGTGAAAGTTAACAGTATTTCAACATAATTAAAATCAAATTATGAACACAAAAACAACAAGGAAAGATGCATGAGAGCTCTTATTCATCTATACAGTTATATTCTCTTTGGTTTGCTTTTTGCCATGGATATTTCCATTTATGTTTATATTCTTAAATGGAGAGGACAGGAAGGATTTATCTGTCTGGCTGTGTGTCGGTGTCCCGGTTTCCCCTTTAGTTTTACCTCAGTGGTGTCTTGTGTTATGATTTATGTTCAGAACTATCCAGTGTCGATCTTCTCAGCAGATAGTGAGGACTGAGCCCGAGTACCGTCGACATGAGGTGAATAAGATAGCTCAGATAAATTATTACCCAATTTTGGAAGCTACTACCTCTCAGACCCCTTGGACTGTTTGGTTTGGTTTTGCTCTTTGTCACACCCCCATTGGACTGTTTTGTTGGTCTCTCCCTCTTGTGTCCATATATGATTTTTCCTGTTCCATTCCTTGTTAAGTCATTATTGGTTAATCACCCACACCTGTCTTTGTATCGTTAGCACTCCTTTATAAGTTGGATTCTGTTCATTGTTTGGTTGTCAGATGTTAAAGTTATGTTGGCGTGTGTGTTTCCCTTCTGTTTCTGCCTGGAGTTACCATTTGTGGAATTTATTAAAGATTTTTCGTTATATTCTGTTGTCGTTCGTTTCATTTAACACACAGCCGTGACTCTACCTCTTCAGTAGAACGTTGGAGATCTTTACCCATCTCAATGATTGGCAGGATAAATATCCTAAAAATGAATATACTCCCTAAATTTCTTTATTTGTTCCAAAATATCCCCTTACCTCCTCCCTCATCTTTGTTTACTAGAATTAAGAAATTGTTTACCAACTTTATTTGGCAAAATAAACATCCCAGACTATGTCTAACTTTATTATACCTACCATTTGTTCGAGGAGGACTTAAATGTCCAAACATTCAGTGGTATTACTGGGCAGCTCGGCTGCGTACAGTCATGTTTTATTTTTCTTCTGAAAGCCCTCCTGCTTGGATGGATTTGGAATCCTGTTCTGTTACACCATGAATACCACTGCACTTATACCTGTATTCGGCAGACCACAAATATCTAAGAAAAAACACAGACAACCCTATTGTATTGAACATAATCAATATTTGGTTTGATTCTTGTAAATATTTGAATATAAATTCCTCCTGGTCACGTTTCAGTCCTATCTGGGGTAATGTTAATTTTAAACCAGGAAAAAGCGATGCAGGATTTCGGATATGGGCTGAAAAAGGGTTAAGGAAAGTACAAGACAGGATGAAGTACAATGAGGATGAAGTATTTATGTCCTTTGCAGCAATATCAAACAAATTTGATGTTCCAAAGACCCATTTTTTTTTTTTTTTTAATATCTTCAACTTAGAAGTTTTACATCCTCATCTCAAAATCATTCATTAGATATTCCTAACATTTCCTCATTAGAGGCAGCAATCATAGGACACTGTTATGATAAAGGTTCAATCTCCTCTTTGTATGAAATGCTCGTATCTGGGTCTAACGAATCCTCAGAATCAAAACTAAGATTATGGAAAGAAGATATAGATGATGAAATATCTCTAGAGGATTGGAATGAGGCATGTAAGAAAGCTCAGATGCAAACGATCAACAGTAGCCTGAAACTCATACAGTACAAATGGCTTGTATAAAATGTAATGAGGTAAGAGGTACACTGTACCACTGTAAATGGGAATGTGTAAAAGTGAAACCCTTTTGGCAAGGTATTATTGAAATGATTGACTAAATTTTATTGATGAAATTACCACTGGATCCTAAGATTTTTATCCTGGGTATACATCCTGTCAGCCCTCTCTTACAAAGCAAAGAGGTCAGATTCATAGAAATGTGTATTTTACAAGCTAAACGTATTATTGCTCTTAATTAAAATATAAATGCTCCATTCAAAATATAAAAATATAAAAATATAAATGAACCTAGAATTGGAAAGTGGATAAAAGAAGTAGTGTCACATATGTCAATGGAAAAGATCACATACGTTGTCAAAAAGAAACAAAATGTGTTTGAAGATATCTGGAGACCTTTTAATAACTTCCTAAAGTACAATGCAAATGTTGGTAGTCTGCTACAACAAGAACAAGCTTTGAGGGAGTAGGGTAGTATTATGGTCTAAACATAGACTTGGGAAACATTGATTACCTGATTTAAGCATCTTTTTTTTTTTAAATGTATTTAAATGTATTTATTTTTCTTTAAATTCTTTAAATTTTTTTTTTTGTTTGTTTGTTTGTTTGTTTGTTTGTTTTTTAGGGAATGGGCTGATGGGAGGGAGAATAGGGTGTAAAATGTTTGCTGTGTCTGCATGATTATTATTCTGTAACTGTGCAATCTGTTGTGATATGCAAACTGAAAAAAAGTAATAAATATATTGTTCAAAAAAAAAAAGTTCTTGTTAAAAACTAACTTTCCAAACAAAAGGATATATATCGGTATCGGTCAAAATGAGATTAAAAATATCGGCATGTCGGCAAAAATCCAATGTCATGCATCCCTCTTAAAAACCAAAGTGCTGCTCTTTTTATCGATTTAACCAAAGCTTTTGATTCTGTAGATCATGAAATTCTGAATCAGAGGCTATTAGTGTAGGTTTATCAGTAAATGCTGTTGGATGGTTTGTTAATTACTTATCGGATAGATCTCAATGTATATAGAGGTGCTCACTTCTATAAATAAATATGGGCGTACCACAGGGATCGGTCCTTGGGCCATTATTGTTTAATTTATGTTAGTAGTATTGGTAATAATCTCGTATATTATAGTTTTCATTTGTACGCTGATGATATGGTGATTTACTCTGCATAAACATTGGATAAGGTTCTGAGTCATCTTCAATTTGATTTTGATGTAGTTCAGCAAACACTAAACGATTTAACACTTGTTTTAAATGTGGAGAAATCTAAACGTATGATGTTCACAAAAAAAAAGCCTGCACTCTCAAACTCATGCTCAATTACTACTCTTCAAGGTTTGGAGGTTAAAGTAGTATCTAAGTATAAATACCTGGGTTTTTTAACTGATTATTCTTTCTTTTGGGCCTCATATTCAGTATTCATCAGGGCTCAACGCTAAGGATTTTTTCTACTGGCCCGGTCGGACCAGTGGTTCAAATTTTTACTTGCCCTACCACAAAAAATTAAATGGTTGCTGTTATCATTGTTTTTGACTCATGTTATCTTTTATTTTAATAAATAAGCTTACATGACACCAAAATTTTACATACCAAATAAAATTGGTATGTAAATTCTCGATTCCAATATCGATACCACCCCTAAACCTACTAGTCTAACTAAAGTCCAAACATTATTTGTTTGTTCAAAAAAAAATTTATTATTATTAATATTTTATTAAAAATGAAAAGATGATTTGAAGAAAAACAGCAGACAGACTGAAATAGCGCAAACTCAGGCTGCGTCCGAAAGCCTAGTCAGCTGACTTGCTGCCTTGCTGAAATGTGTCCGGTTGATCGGTGCATCTGTCTCCACTGTATAAATTAAGTATGTATTGATCATTATTAAAGCTACAAAGCTAATACTTTTGTAGGCTATTTGTCTGTCAGACATGCATCTCTCTGTGATTGCTTAAAATTTTAAATTATCAAGGTTAACAAACACTTGCAAATGATAAACTTTCGTGACGACGCCGCAGTGGCCCGATCGGGCCAGTGACATATTCGTCAACTGTCCCAAGCGTCTTTCACGCTGGCCCCGGGCTATCGGGCACTCCTTATTGTCAAGCCCTGTTCATCGTTGTTTATTGTACTCTCAGGTTGGTTGGTTGGTGCTGTCAACCTGTAGACTTAAGCACTGGTACTTATTTATATATAAAATAATTTTAGGTTTAACTTCCTTCGTATTTACAGCAGAATATCATTCAAAAAAAAGGTGTAAAGAATTATGGGCTTCGCTCACAAGACTATTATCTTTTAATCATCCCTAAAGTCTGTACTAATATGAGTCAGTGGGCATTTAGCTATGCTGCTCCATTTGACTGGAATCAGTTACATAATAAGTTATGCTTAAAAGAGTTGGTATCACTAAATGATTTTAAATTTATTTTAAAGGATCTAGTTTTAGAGTCATTTGATTGTAAATGTTTTGAGTGATTTGTGTGTAATTCTGTATAATGTATTTGTTTTATGTGTAACTAAATGTGCTCATTTATCTTGGCCAGGATCCTCTTGTAAATGAGATTGTAAATTTCAAGAGTTTTACTTTCTGGTTAAATAATGGTTAAAAAAAAAAAAAGTGCAGCGAAAGATAATGTGCCAAAGCATAATGGCCCAAAACACAACTTTAAAGATGTTTTATGTAAGACTAAGAAGTTTAAATATATTTTTAAAACTACACTTTTTACCCAGAAGACCTATCGTTTCATATCGTCATATGACTACAATAATATCAAGACAGTTTTGCTCTCGCCATAACATGATATTGATAATACGTTACTTCCCTAGTATTTATTATCTCTGAATTGGATTCTTATTGTTTAATTATATAATTAGCATGATACTGTCACACATAGTTGTCCAAGCAGACGAGGATAAAGAAGATTTAGCAAAAAAAGTCTTTAATGACACACTCAGAAGTTAAATCCAATAGTGCCCATACAAACACACACACAAACACACTCTCACCCTAAAGATTAGACACAATCTCTGAGATCATTCATGTTCTTCACTCTCTGCAGGCTGCATCACTGCAGTATTGGAGAGGAAGGCTGTGCTGCTCTGATTTCAGCTCTGAGATCAAACTCTTCACACCTGAGAGAACTAAATCTGAGTGATAATAAACCAGGAGACTCAGGGAAGAAGCTGCGCTCTGCTCTACTGGAGGATCCACACTGTAAACACAAGAAACTATAGTAAGTTACTGAGTCAGTGCTTTCATTTATTATCTTTTATTAAAGCAGATCTTAGTGTATTTAATCTTTCTCTTTATTGTACAGTATTTGACAGTGGAAACTTCACAAGCTCCAAACAAGTGAATCAAAACAACATGTCCTGAACAAGACTGTCACCTGGACAAATACAGATGATCCAGCAGTTTCATATGTAAAGGATTTTTGTAAATTTTCATTCAGACTAGATTTTTTCTGTTCTCATTGGAACATTTATTTTTTTAAATAAGTAGACTGGACACACTAACTACACTATAAAAATTTTAGTGTGAAACTACATTATACTCCAGGTTAAAAATTGCATTACTTTTACTGTAATTTTACCGTGGGTCTTCTCTTGTATCAAACTAAACTCTCAGAAATTTTTTGTAAATAAACATCATCATAGTGTGTTTCTACAGTGCAGATGTACTATGAATGTTCCCAGCATGAAATGCAGCATGAAGAGATCATGCTGCATTATTATTATTATTATTATTATTATTATTATTATTTTTTTTTTTTTTTTTTTTTTTTTTTATTCTTGGTGGTTTTGTGCTACTGAACTTGTATTTGGTTCATTTTTAACAGTTTGTGTTTTTTTGTTTTTTTGTTTTTTTGTTTTTTTTTTTATTATTTTTTATGTTGGTTTATGTTGTAAGTGTTGTTTTAATTTGTTAAATGTTACCATTGTTGTTTTATATGTCATGAATTGGTGTCACATCTTTCAAGACATTTATCAGCTTGTTTCGCTAGTGTGAAAAATCTATCCACAAACAGTTGTGAATAAAAAATAAGTTGTTGATTAATCTTCATGCTTAAATAATGCTAAAATAAAATCTTCATGTTCATGCTAAAAATAGCTTGACTATTTTGAAGTGTACATTTCTGACTACAGTAATTTACTGTAAAATAATTCTGTAAATTCCTGGCAATTTTTTACAGTGTAAATGTAGATACATTGTATCTATATCAATAAATGTGTGTAGATATACAAGGTATGTAGAAACATTTTAGTTGTTAAAAAGGCCACTGGTAGAACTGGTGCTACTATATATATATTGTAGAAACAAAAATGAAATAGATCCACACTAGTCCAGATTCAGCCAAAAAGGCTTATTTAATTTATTGCTCAAAGGTGACAAAAATATGTGCAAAATGTGCAGAACATTTTCAGGTATTAACTCCTCCTCAGTGCCGTGTGCTACCAAGCGACACCTGCGCTCATTAAAACGCATTACTGTAATACACCTAATGTCACAAAGATACAAATATTTTATATATGTATGTATATCTTATGTATAACAACATAGAGCAAATACAATTTGAAAACAATTCAAAGATAAATCATTCATACCAAGACTGGACAACAAACCTGCTGTTGCCTTTAAAATGGAGGTTGATGCATTTTTATAGGATTCACATCAGAAGGGTAATTTTTTTTGTGCAAAAACAGTGTGCTGCTAATATTTCCCTTGACTATGCATGCTTATTCATGTGATTTTTAGAAGAAAGATGTATTTGGAACAGCAAAATATTTGAAAAATATTGTGTGGAAGAGATTTGTGGACGACGTGTTCTGTATCTTCAGGGGCTCGGCAGATCTGTGTAATGATTTTGTGAGGTTGTTGAATAATATGGTCGAGTCCATTAAATTTAATGTAGAAATTAATACACATTCAGTTGCTTTTCTTGACACCAGAGTCTTTTTGGAATCTGGACAATTACATCAACTTTGTACTCCAAACCAAACAGCGTCCTGCATGTGTTGAGTGCCCACCTATGTTGTTTAAAGAAGGGGTTACCTTACACTCAGTCCCTTCATTTGAAACGTATTTGTAGTGTGGAATCTTGTTTTGAACAGAAAGCCGTTGAGATGTTTAAGCGTTTTCGACTTAGAGATTATCCAAGCGGTTAGATGATACTTTGGAGAGGGCAAGAAATGCGCTTTGTAGATCAGCTAAGCATAAATCTTACTCTGTAGTATGCACTACCACATATTCTGCTTAGTTATGCCATTAAAGATATTATTAAGCAACATCAGTATATACTAGTGACCCAGGAGGGGAAACGATTTTTGCAGATCTGCCCTTTTTTTCTCATTACAGAGTGAGGAATATTAAAGAGTTTTTATTCAAATTGGATACATTTATGTCAAGGATGGTATTGATGGGCGCTTAAGTAAGGATGTTGGATTTCATCCTTGTCTTAAATGTGCAGCATGTAAGAATGTACGCAAAACGTTTTTTTTTTTATTTTGGAGTTGTATAACTGATCACACAACTGGTCACATGTGCTTCCACTAATGTGATTTATCTGTTACCTTGTCTGTGCATAAAACAATAAGTGGGTAAGACAAATAAACAAATTAGGACTCTGATATTGAGCATATGAGCGCTATTCGAAGGAAAGATTTAAAATCTCCTGTGGCTCGTCATTTTGTTGAGATGTCTCGCTCAGTTTTAGCGGAACAGTCAATTCAACAATATACAGATGATCTGAAGGCTCAGTAGTGCCTCAGCAGTGCCACAGGCTGATCACTTACATGTCACACTTTACTGATGCTGTAATTTGTGCTAGAAGCAAGTCATTTGCTTTAATATGTGCTGCTGACCAAGTATTGAGTGCATAAATGAACATACTTTAAAAAACTTGAACTTTTCTTTTTTTGCAAATCTGTTTTTGATTGATCTTAGGAAATATTCTAATATTTTGAGATACTGGATTTTTGACTTTCATGAGCTGTAAGCTCTAATCATCAAAATTAAAACAAAAAAAAACTTTAGAAATATTTTACTTTACATGTAATGAATCTAGAATATATGAAAGTTTCAGTCTTTAAAATAATTTACAATAAAAAAAGAGAACTTTTTCAAGATATTCAAATTTTTTTTTTTAGATGCACCTCTACGTAAACAATGAGACCAGGCTGGAACTTTTAAATGCCTTTATATCTGAAAACTCTTTATAAAACCAAAAGCTGTTAAAGGATTTACAATCAATCTATCAATAAATAAAAATAATAATAAAAAAGACGGAAAATGGTTTCACAAACAGCTTGGTCTTTTTTTAATGTAAGGAGCCACCTTTTTTTAATGTAATAAGCTACTGAGTTGGACTCCTCATGAAATATTAAATGCTGAACAAAAATAAACTAAGCACATAAATAGCACAACCTCATGGCACTACATGTCAGTTCTTGTAAACATCCAGTAAGGATCCATCATCATTTTTCTTTAAGATAGCTGAAGTTGTAGACTCCTGCAACTAACATATAATTCAAGTTTCTACACACTATACCCCACAAATAACAATTATTATAACGAATTACAATTATTAGCTAACATGGAAAATGGTACCGAATGTCCTTTAATAAACAAACAAGTAATTCTTTCTTATGCTTGTTTCTAAACCAATAGGTAGGTGTAAGAATAAAGCAGAAAGTTAAGATCAAAGTCCTTTTGTGTTTTGTGTACATTGTGTGCAAAAGTTTAAACTTTCATGTTCATATTCATGTCATTTCACAATTATGCCATCATTAATAACACACTGTTTTTCAGGATTTGAAAGGACCAAGTCACCACCTTAGTTGAGGGGTCACAAACATGATGAAGTCATGAGAAGCTAATGCTTAGTTAATGATGACTACTGTATTTGGATGTCAGCAAAATGAACGTGCTATGTGCTGTGATTGGAAAATGTTGGGGTCTGTCCATTTACCTGCAGGCTACTATGAAGAATATATGAACATGCTTGATAACTCAGATCATAATTGATGAAAAACATTACTTCTCACTTTCATTGATATACTGTTCTAGTCTGTATGCATGCATGAGGTAATGTGGTTTTTGGATATTCCTTTAATAATTCAAGTAGTCTTACATGCATGAAATAATGCTATTTTTATGCATAAATTCATGCTCCATAAGCATAGATTTATCCAAAGTAGAAAAAGCTTTTCTTTCTTTTTTTTTTTTTTTTTTTTTTTTTTTTTTTGTGAACAAAGAAAACATCATGATCATGTGTAATAAATCATAAATCATGATGATGTACCTATATCTTAGTTAATATCTTAGTGTTGTTCATCCATGAAGTCATGAATGAAAGACTTTGAACTCATGCTAGTTCCTGATAATTCATGACATATTAATGCATGAAGTAATGCATAATTCATGCTTTGCCTAAAGTTCATAAATCAATGCCAAAACTACCAGGGCGTCCTTCGAATGACTGTCTAATGGAACCTATTTCACAATATGTGGATCGTATCCTTAGACCTTTGGTGAATGCTCTTCCTTCATATTTAAAATAGATACTGCTGAATTTTGAGACAATTGTCAGATATCAATATTGTTGATAATGAGGAGTCTGAGATTTTTTTGTCTACGATGGATGTGGTCTCATTATATACAAACATTCCACATCATAAAAAGATAGTGGAGACAAAATATTTTCTGGATAAAAGGGTTGAGAAATCCCCACCACCAGACTTTGTTATTGATATGATCACGCTGTTGTTAGAAAATAATTATTTTCTCTTTGAAAATGATTTTTTTCTGCAAAAACAGGGTGCTGTTATGGGTTCAAAATTTCCCCCTGACTATGCATGCTTATTCATGTGATTTTTAGAGGAAAGATATATTTGGAACAATAACCCTTTTTTGAAAAATATTGTTTTTTGTGTGTGTCACAGCATCACGCTCATGGTTTGTGAATTTGGGTGGATTTCAGACACTGCTTGTCTTTGCTCTGATGTTGTTGGGTCAAAGTAAGGTAAGGTAACCCCTTCTCTCGGCTGTTTTTATCCGTTGGTTTGGAGTACAAAGTTGACAATAATTTTCAAGATTCCAAAATGATTCTGGTGTCAAGAAAAGCAACTGAGTGTGTATTCATTTCTACATTAAATTTAATGGACTTAACCATATTATTCAACAACCTCACAAAATCATTAAACAGATCTGCCGAGCCCCTAAAGATACAGAACACGTCGTCCACAAATCTCTTCCACAAAACCAGCTGACAGCCAATTTTAGAAATTTATTTAGAGAACTGGTTTAGTGTGCAGTTCAAAATAAAGAGGTATTTTATTCAATAATTTCAGTTTCGAGGTCCACTTTCCTGCAGAGTTTAGCTCCAATGTTAATTTCAAGTAAACACCTTGATGATCTTGTTCAGGTGTGTTTGAGTGGAGCTAAACTCTGCAAGAAAGTGGACCTCAAGGGCCAGAACTGAGAACCTCTTGCATGTGTAAGTGTCTAAGGCTGCGTTTACACTTGGCATTAACGTGATCACTCTGATCTGATCTGGTTTGATGAGACACGGTGCATTTAGACTTGGCAACATCAACTGACTTCTCTATCTGGATAACCGATTGGATCTGTTTTTCCTGTGCAATACTTAAATAAGTCTGCAGATGGTGGCCCCAGCACAAGGTTGACCTGAAGTGGTGGTTTTCAACTGAAAATCATTTTCAGTTGTGGGACATTTTACAAATCAGTATAAGTTTATGAGCCTCACCAGTGCTCCATGACCAATACAATTCCTATTATGACCTGTAAAACCATTACAAATTCTGTGATGGTTTAGATTGGTTTTCTCTTTTTCAGCAGGGTTAGCCCACATTTGAACAAATATGAAATTACTGTTATTTAAACAATTTCTCATTCACATTCAACATGTCACACCAGAATCACGCCAAAATATCTAGTGTGCATTGAAATTTTGCAATATTGGGAATACCTTTTTAAACTCTCCTTAATTGTCCATATATATATATATATATATATATATATATATATATATATATATGGGCAATTAAGGAGAGTTTAAAAAGGTATTCCCAATATTGCAAAATTTCAATGCACACTAGATATTTTGGCGTATATATATATATATATATATATATATATATATATATATATATATATATATATATATATATATATATATATATATATATATATATATATAGTGGCGGGCGGAGCATAACGACAGACACAGTGGGCGTGACGTCAGGCCTCGGAGAGGTTTTTATTAAACAATATAAACAAAAGTGTCCAAAGGGGGGGGGGTAAAAGTGTCCAAAATAAATAGGGGATCTGGTGTCCTCGACGTGCAGGGGTTCCGTGAAGGAGGGGCAGTGTTCAGAAGGGAACGGTCCAGGTAAGGGGCGGAGTCCGGCGGCCGCACTCGCTCCCCGCCGGGGTCCGCGGCACGAGGGGTAGCGGCTTCCTTCAGCGGCTTCATCCACCTTCCATCACGGCACTTCCTGAGGCGGGTAATCGGCCCGGCATCCTAGCCCGCAGCCGTCTGGGTGCGGCTTCACATCCGGACCGCGGGTCCGGCAGCTCGTCCATCACTTTCGGCGGCGCTCGTCCCTCTACGCTCCCTTCCTGGACCCACAAGGACACCAGCGTGCATGCACGGGGAAGAGACCGGTCTCCTGAGGAGAGGCGCGCTCGGCATTTTAACAGCGGCGGTGATGAGGCTTCATTCACATCAGGTGTGCCTCATCACACGCCGCCAGACCTGGATGTTTTGGCGCCCCTCCTCCTCCCACACGCCCACTCCCGTCGGGAGCCTGGTGAAGGGCGGCGATTACCGACGGGGTGAAGCTGATAATTAGGGGGGAGGCAGCCGACTCGTCACATTATATATATATATCAACCTACACACACACACACACACACGCATATATATATATATATATATCAACCTACACACACACACACACACACACACACACACACGCATATATATATATATCAACCTACACACACACATGCACACACACACACACGCATATATATATATATATATATATATATATATATATATATATATATATATATATATATATAATATTTGAAAGATGTTGTTTGTATCTTTGTGACATTAGGTGTATGGTATTATGGTAATACAATGAGCGCATGGTGTTGCTTGGTAGCACACGGCACTGAGGAAGGGTTAATACCCTAAAACAGTCTGCACTTTTGCACATTTTGCACTTTTTTGCACATATTTTTGTGGCCTTTTTGGCTGAATCTGGATGAGTGTGGATCTAATTCATCTTTATATTACTGTATTTTTGGATGTATGCACCTTATGTTTTTTTGTCTACTGGATTTTTGTGTTTGGCACTATGACCTTGACTATGACTATGACCTATTTGTGGTTTGTAGAAACAAAGACACATTTTTAGTTGTTTTAAGATCAAAAATGCATTGGTTGCTTTGTTATATTTTGTATTGTGTGGGTTGATTCACTACAAAAAACTTACGTTTGTACTCCACAGTAGGGTGACCACCTGACAATAGGACTGTTGCGGGACATAGACGTGATTTTGCGGGACAACGCGGGACACGTGTGAGACTGATACATTTTCTACTGTTATGTTATGTAAGTAATGATTACATCCGTTGTCATATGCGCTAATCTGTGTTTCTGAGCGCGCACATGCAAGCGAGAGAAAGTGCGTCTTTTTTATGAGAGTGAAGAGAATCCACCTGCAAGAGAAGAGATTTGTGCTTGCGCATTTTGATGCGTCCCGCATTACAATAATATGCTCTAGACACGTCATTAAAATAACGCCATAGAAACAGCCTCAAACGAACTATTAAAATAATAAGAAAGCCGCGTCTGAAAGCTGCATCGATTTTTTAAAACTAAAATTAATAGAGAATATCGTTATTTTCCGTGTGCACTCGACCATTTCCGTCGGTGGTCCTAGATCACTTGATGAGGTCCGCAAATCCTTTGCGCAGAAACTATGCCGCAAAAATAAAAAGATTTATTAAAAAGACAAAAGAACGCATGGACGTTTTCTTAATATGATCACTTAAAACCAACAGACTGATGAAAAAGCGGGACATTTTCTTAATATGCGACGTGCGGGACAAGGGGTGAAAATGCTGTGCGGTACAACGCAAAGCGGGACAGGTGGTCACCCTACTCCACAGGAAACCTAGTTTAGTCCAAATAGAAAAATGTTTTTTTACTAAAGCAATAATAATAATGATAGATAAATAAATAAATAAAGTCTGTACAAACAAAGAAATATTTTTAGTTGTTGTAAAAACAAAACAAATTCATTGGTTGAACAACAGCATTGTAATACTTTTTACAGTGTAGTAACAGATGAGAATCTGTGAAGAGTAACCAGCAGCCTTTTTATTACCCTTATATCCTGGTTTTTGATAGATTTGATTTATATAACTTTTTTAAATAGTTAAGTTGTTAACTCATAGCCAGATTATTATTGCTTTGTTTGCTTCTTGACATTGTTAAAATATTCCACTCGTATCCTGAGCAGGAGGTGAAGAAGTTGACAGAGAGCCATGATTTTGATTTGTTACAGAGAGTTACTTTTATATATTCAGATAAATAGCACTTAGAGTACACCTATGGGTGAAATACATTCAGGGGTTATAGCTTTAAATGTTAAAAAATGAAATTCAATATTGAGAGAAAATTGTAAACACTTTATAGTCTGTTTGGGGCACTTAAACATGCTAAACATGCTTAAAGTGATGCTATTACAGCAGGATCTGTTTCAAAATCAGAATGAGCTTTATTGCCTTAAATACATCATACAGATGCGTCTTAAATACAATAATACATATTTACAAAAATATCCAATATTTGTTTACAGTCAATATTTGTTTACACCAGAATCACATACAACAAAGGCAAACTTTTTCAAGGTTGGTTTTGTGTGTGTCTGTGTGTGTTTTCTTTTTTCTTTTCTTGACCAATAAAACATCAACATCTAAACCTAATTTTCAGTAAGAGATTCTGCAGGTATCAAATAAAGTGAGTCTGATTAGTAATGACTAAAGCTGGTGATGCTGTTTGTGGAGATGTTTAATCAGATCTTAAGAGATTTAATTATTATCATTATTATTATTATTATTATTATGATTATTATTATTATTATTTTCATCCAAGGCTGTTGCTGAAGTCAGTTGTAGTTCTTGTGTTTCTCTTTTCTTCAGTGATGCAGCAGGTGTTCATCACTAATGTACAATTATCGTTTAATTAGTCACTTAATTATTCCATTAACTTTATTATTCATTAATTAAGCTCTGCCACCACAAACCACATCCCTTTATGTTCAGATGATCTAAATGCCTGTAAGTAGGATGAATTTCACCTCTGTACACTCAAAATCACACAAGTCCACCCACTCTGTGTTATTCTTCTGCTCACACTTATGCTGTTGCTTAGGTATTCTAGCAACTAGTTATTATTTTTTGTTTATGAGTTAATTATGCCTTTGCACACAGTAAATGTGTATAAATAAAATATGAACAGGTTGTTGTAAGTATCGTTGGAGACAGCAGTGACCATTAGTAGCATGACAATAGAACCCATTATAATAAATGATTTTATCAACACTGGATGTGGCACAATACGACATGACACAACAAATCCCAGACAGTAAACTGATGCCTTATTCTATTTATGATGTACTGACACAAACTTCCAATGATTTACAACGGTTGCTTAGTCTCATCCAGTGTAGACAGCCTCAAA